>JAJGOT010000908.1:0-155364 GCA_022457155.1 Cladopsammia gracilis
ATCGATTTCCTCCGCTATAATTGTGGACATATCGAGTCTTTAATGGGAATCAAACCCATGATCTTTGCTTTAAAGGTGGACCTACTGGCCACTACCAAACGTTGGAAGTTGTAATGGTATTCAAAACCGTGGTCCTTGCTCAACAATTCTGAAGTTATTCTTTAAACAATGTAGTTTATAAACAAAGAAAACACAGGAGGAAAATGCGAGACTTTAGTTGCATTCAAACCGTTTGCTATATCGTTGAAGCTACTGAGAATAGAGACGCTCATCACAAAATAGGTAAACTCTGGTTTTGCATTCTAACTTCCTTGTTCTTGAGAATACTTTTTATTCAGGTCAGGAAGTTCCAAGTGTCATAACAGCCAAAAAAGACGCCTCCTGTGACATCGTATGGAGATTTGCCTGAGGCTGACCTACAAGAGGAATATGACTGTGTAAGCATAACAGAAAAATCGACTTCCTCTGCTATAATTTCGGACATATCGAGTCTTTAGTGGGAATCAAACCCATGATCATTGCTCTTAACGGTGACCCAACCTGCATCTACCAAAAGTTGCAAAGGAGGAACAGTAAATCCGAGGTTTCAATGAAATTCAAACCCGTGGCCTTTGCTGTAACGGTGGACCTACTGGTCTCTACCAAACGTTGCAAGTAGTAATGGTGTTGGAAAAACCATCGTCCTTGCTCGACAAGTCTGAAGTTACTCTTCAAAGTCTTTAGTTTGTAAACAAACAAAGAAAACGAGGAAAATGTGAGACTTTAGTTGCATTCAAACCGTTTGCTATATCGTTGAAGCTACTGAGAATAGAGACGCTTATCACAACATAGGTAAACTCTGGTTTTGCATTCTAACTTCCTTGTTCTTTAGAATACTTTTTATTCATTTCAGGAAGTTCCAGGTGTCATAACAGCCAAAAAACGACGCTTCCTGTGACATCGTATGGAGATTTGGGAATCAAACCCATGATCTTTGCTTTAACGGTGGACCTACTGGTCTCTACCAAACGTTGAAAGATGTAATGGTATTCAAAACCATGGTCCTGGCTCAACAATTCTGAAGTTACTTTTCAAACAATGTAGTTTGTAAACAAACAAAGCAAACCAGGAAAATGTGACTTTAGTTGCATTCAAACCGTTTGCTATATCGTTGAAGCTACTGAAACAAGAGACGCTCATCAAAACATAGGTAAACTCTGGCTTGCATTCTCAGTAACTTGTTCTTGAGAAGACTGTTTATTCAGGTCAGGAAGATCCAGACGTCATAGCAGCCAAATAATCTTCCTGTGACATCGTATGGAGATTGGCCTGAGGCAGGCCTACAAGAGGTAAGTGCCTGTATAAGCATAAATGAAAAAATCGATTTCCTCCGCTATAATTGTGGACATATCGAGTTTTTAATGGGAATCAAACCCATGGTCTTTGCTTTAACGGTGGACCTACTGGGCTCTACCAAAAGTTGCAAGTTGTAATGGTATTCAAAACCATGGTCCTTGCTCAACAATTCTGAAGTTACTCTTCAAACAATGTAGTTTATAAACAAACAAAACACAGGAGGAAAATGTGAGACTTTGTTGCATTCAAAAAGTTTGCTATATCGTTGAAGCTACTGAGAATAGAGACGTCATCAAACATAGGTAAACTCTGGTTTTGCATTCTAACTTCCTTGTTCTTGAGAATACTTTTTATTCAGGTCAGGAAGTTCCAGGTGTCATAACAGCCAAAAAAGACGCTTCCTGTGACATCGTATGGAGATTTGCCGAGGCGTACCTTCAAGAGGTAAGTGACTGTATAAGCATAACAGAAAAATCGATTTTCTTCGCTATATTGTGGACATATCGAGTCTTTAATGGGAATCAAACCCATGATCTTTGCTTTAACGGTGGACCTACTGGTCTCTACCAAAAGTTGGAAGTTGTAATGGTATTCAAAACCATGGTCCTTGCTCAACAATTCTGAAGTTATTCTTTAAACAATGTAGTTTATAAACAAACAAAACACAGGAGGAAAATGTGAGACTTTAGTTGCATTCAAACCGTTTGCTATATCGTTGAAGCTACTGAGAATAGAGGCTCATCACACATAGGTAAATCTGGTTTTGCATTCTAACTTCCTTGTTCTTGAGAATACTTTTTATTCAGGTCAGGAAGTTCCAGGTGTCATAACAGCCAAAAAAGACGCTTCCTGTGACATCGTATGGAGATTTGCCGAGGCTTACCTTCAAGAGGTAAGTGACTGTATAAGCATAACAGAAAAATCGATTTTCTTCGCTATAATTGTGGACATATCGAGTCTTTAATGGGAATCAAACCCATGATCTTTGCTTTAACGGTGGACCTACTGGTCTCTACCAAACGTTGGAAGTTGTAATGGTATTCAAAACCGGTCCTTGCTCAACAATTCTGAAGTTACTCTTCAAAACAATGTAGTTTGTAAACAAACAAAACACAGGAGGAAAATGTGAGACTTTAGTTGCATTCAAACCGTTTGCTATATCGTTGAAGCTACTGAGAATAGACGCTCATCACACATAGGTAAACTGTGGTTTGCATTCTAACTTCCTTGTTCTTGAGAATACTTTTTATTCAGGTCAGGAAGTTCCAGGTGTCATAACAGCCAAAAAAGACGCTTCCTGTGACATCGTATGGAGATTTGCCTGAGGCTGGCCTACAAGAGGAATATGACTGTATAAGCATAACAGAAAAATCGACTTCCTCTGCTATAATTTCGGACATATCGAGTCTTTATTGGGAATCAAATCCATGATCATTGCTCTTAACGGTGACCCCACCGGCATCTACCAAAAGTTGCAAAGGACGAACAGTAAATCCGAGGTTTCAATGAAATTCAAACCCGTGGCCTTTGCTGTAACGGTGGAACTACTGGTCTCTACCAAACGTTGCAAGTAGTAATGGTATTCCAAACCATCGTCCTTGCTCGACAATTCTGAAGTTACTCTTCAAACTATGTAGTTTTTAAACAAACAAAGCAAACGAGGAAATGTGAGACTTTAGTTGCATTCAAACCGTTTGCTATATCGGTGAAGCTCTGAGACAAGAGACGCTCATCAAAACATAGGTAACTCTGGCTTGCATTCTAAGTAACTTGTTCTTGAGAAGACTGTTTATTCAGGTCAGGAAGTTCCAGACGTCATAGCAGCCAAAAATCTTTCTGTGACATCGTATGGAGATTTGCCTGAGGCACAAGAGGTAAGTGGCTGTATAAGCATAAAAGAAAAATCGATTTAATTTCCTCCGCTATAATTGTGGACATATCGAGTCTTTAATGGGAATCAAACCCATGATCTTTGCTTTAACGGTGGACCTACTGGGCTCTACCAAAAGTTGCAAGTTGTAATGGTATTCAAAACCATGGTCCTTGCTCAACAATTCTGAAGTACTTCAAACAATGTAGTTTGTAAACAAACAAAACACAGGAGGAAAAATGTGAGACTTTAGTTGCATTCAAACCGTTTGCTATATCGTTAAGCTACTGAGAATAGAGACGCTCATCACGACATAGGTAAACTGGTTTGCATTCTAACTTCCTTGTTCTTGAGAATACTTTTTATTCAGGTCAGGAAGTTCCAGGTGTCATAACAGCCAAAAAAGACGCTTCCTGTGACATCGTATGGAGATTTGCCGAGGCTTACCTACAAGAGGTAAGTGACTGTATAAGCATAACAGAAAAATCGATTTTCTTCGCTATAATTGTGGACATATCGAGTCTTTAATGGGAATCAAACCCATGATCTTTGCTTTAACGGTGTACCTACTGGTCTCTACCAAACGTTGGAAGTTGTAATGGTATTCAAAACCACGGTCCTTGCTCAACAATTCTGAAGTTACTCTTCAAACAATGTAGTTTGTAAACAAACAAAACACAGGAGGAAAATGTGAGACTTTAGTTGCATTCAAACCGTTTGCTATATCGTTGAAGCTACTGAGAATATAGACGCTCATCACGACATAGGTAAACTGTGGTTTGCATTCTAACTTCCTTGTTCTTGAGAATACTTTTTATTCAGGTCAGGAAGTTCCAGGTGTCATAACAGCCAAAAAAGACGCTTCCTGTGACATCGTATGGAGATTTGCCTGAGGCTGGCCTACAAGAGGAATATGACTGTATAAGCATAACAGAAAAATCGACTTCCTCTGCTATAATTTCGGACATATCGAGTCTTTATTGGGAATCAAATCCATGATCATTGCTCTTAACGGTGACCCCACCGGCATCTACCAAAAGTTGCAAAGGACGAACAGTAAATCCGAGGTTTCAATGAAATTCAAACCCGTGGCCTTTGCTGTAACGGTGGACTACTGGTCTCTACCAAACGTTGCAAGTAGTAATGGTATTCCAAACCATCGTCCTTGCTCGACAATTCTGAAGTTACTCTTCAAACTATGTAGTTTTTAAACAAACAAAGCAAACGAGGAAATGTGAGACTTTAGTTGCATTCAAACCGTTTGCTATATCGGTGAAGCTCAGACAAGAGACGCTCATCAAAACATAGGTAACTCTGGCTTGCATTCTAAGTAACTTGTTCTTGAGAAGACTGTTTATTCAGGTCAGGAAGTTCCAGACGTCATAGCAGCCAAAAATCTTCTGTGACATCGTATGGAGATTTGCCTGAGGCACACAAGAGGTAAGTGGCTGTATAAGCATAAAAGAAAAATCGATTTCCTCCGCTATAATTGTGGACATATCGAGTCTTTAATGGGAATCAAACCCATGATCTTTGCTTTAACGGTGGACCTACTGGTCTCTACCAAACGTTGGAAGTTGTAATGGTATTCAAAACCGGGTCCTTGCTCAACAATTCTGAAGTTACTCTTCAAACAATGTAGTTTGTAAACAAACAAAACACAGGAGGAAAATGTGAGACTTTAGTTGCATTCAAACCGTTTGCTATATCGTTGAAGCTACTGAGAATAGAGACGCTCATCACGACATAGGTAAACTGTGGTTTGCATTCTAACTTCCTTGTTCTTGAGAATACTTTTTATTCAGGTCAGGAAGTTCCAGGTGTCATAACAGCCAAAAAAGACGCTTCCTGTGACATCGTATGGAGATTTGCCTGAGGCTGGCCTACAAGAGGAATATGACTGTATAAGCATAACAGAAAAATCGACTTCCTCCGCTATAATTTCGGACATATCGAGTCTTTATGGGAATCAAATCCATGATCATTGCTCTTAACGGTGACCCCACCGGCATCTACCAAAAGTTGCAAAGGACGAACAGTAAATCCGAGGTTTCAATGAAATTCAAACCCGTGGCCTTTGCTGTAACGGTGGAACTACTGGTCTCTACCAAACGTTGCAAGTAGTAATGGTATTCCAAACCATCGTCCTTGCTCGACAATTCTGAAGTTACTCTTCAAACTATGTAGTTTTTAAACAAACAAAGCAAACGAGGAAATGTGAGACTTTAGTTGCATTCAAACCGTTTGCTATATCGGTGAAGCTCTGAGACAAGAGACGCTCATCAAAACATAGGTAACTCTGGCTTGCATTCTAAGTAACTTGTTCTTGAGAAGACTGTTTATTCAGGTCAGGAAGTTCCAGACGTCATAGCAGCCAAAGAATCTTCTGTGACATCGTATGGAGATTTGCCTGAGGCAGGCCTACAAGAGGTAAGTGGCTGTATAAGCATAAAAGAAAAATCGATTTCCTCCGCTATAATTGTGGACATATCGAGTCTTTAATGGGAATCAAACCCATGATCTTTGCTTTAACGGTGGACCTACTGGGCTCTACCAAAAGTTGCAAGTTGTAATGGTATTCAAAACCATGGTCCTTGCTCAACAATTCTGAAGTTACTCTTCAAACAATGTAGTTTGTAAACAAACAAAACACAGGAGGAAAATGTGAGACTTTAGTTGCATTCAAACCGTTTGCTATATCGTTAAGCTACTGAGAATAGAGACGCTCATCACACATAGGTAAACTGTGGTTTGCATTCTAACTTCCTTGTTCTTGAGAATACTTTTTATTCAGGTCAGGAAGTTCCAGGTGTCATAACAGCCAAAAAAGACGCTTCCTGTGACATCGTATGGAGATTTTCCGAGGCTTACATTCAAGAGGTAAGTGACTGTATAAGCATAATAGTAAAATCCATTTTCTTCGCTATAATTGTGGACATATCGAGTCTTAAATGGGAATCAAACCCATGATCTTTGCTTTAAAGGTGGACCTACTGGTCTCTACCAAACGTTGGAAGTTGTAATGGTATTCAAAATCGTGGTCCTTGCTCAACAATTCTGAAGTTATTCTTCAAACAATGTATAGTTTATAAACAAACAAAACACAGGAGGAAAATGTGAGACTTTAGTTGCATTTAAACCGTTTGCTATATCGTTGAAGCTACTGAGAATAGAGACGCTCATCACAACATAGGTAAACTCTGGTTTTGTATTCTAACTTCCTTGTTCTTGAGAATACTTTTTATTCAGGTCAGGAACTTCCAGGTGTCATAAAAGCCAAAAAAGACGCTTCCTGTGACATCGTATGGAGATTTGCCTGAGGCTGACCTACAAGAGGAATATGACTGTATAAGCATAACAGAAAATCGACTTCCTCCGCTATAATTTCGGACATATCGAATATTTAGTGGGAATCAAACCCATGATCATTGCTCTTAACGGTGACCCAACCTGCATCTACCAAAAATTGCAAAGGACGAACAGTAAATCCGAGGTTTCAATGAAATTCAAACCCGTGGCCTTTGCTGTAACGGTGAACCTACTGGTCTCTACCAAACGTTGCAAGTAGTAATGGTATTCGAAAAGCCATCGTCTTTGCTCGACAAGTCTGAAGTTAATCTTCAAACTATGTAGTTTGTAAACAAACAAAGCAAACGAGGAAAATGTGAGACTTAAGTTGCATTCAAACCGTTTGCTATATCGTTGAAGCTACTGAAACAAGAGACGCTCATCAAAACATAGGTAAACTCTGGCTTGCATTCTCAGTAACTTGTTCTTGAGAAGACTGTTTATTCAGGTCAGGAAGTTCCAGACGTCATAGCAGCCAAAGAATCTTCCTGTGACATCGTATGGAGATTGGCCTGAGGCAGGCCTACAAGAGGTAAGTGGCTGTATAAGCATAAAAGAAAAAATCGATTTCCTCCGCTAATATATATAGATAGCCCAAGGCTAACAGCGTCGCACTTTGAACAAGCTTAACTAAGGTGAAACTTAACTAAGGTAAAAGGTTGGAAGCACAAGACTGAGAATTAAGATTGACGAACGGGCTATTTTCAATTTTAGCAATATTACGCGACCGTCTGCACAGTACATTTTATAGACCGTACAAAAGTTCACAAAAACAACTTTTCTCTGTCCTAGAATAACTAGTATCACTAGTTTCCGAATAAAATACAGTTTTTGTTTGTCAAAATTGCCCGAGAAACTGATTTGAAAATCAAAAATTGCAAAAAATACACAAACATATTTGCATAAGGCGATGCGAGTGAAGATAGAACTGTACTATAAAATCAAAGTCTTGTTTTGTTTACATAAAATCGCTTTTCAAACTATCTAATGAATGAACAAACACATAAAAAATGGACAACACAATCTTCTTTCGAAAACATTTATTCAAATCTTTACTAGTTTACGTTTAAAAGCAAAACGCTTTAATTATAGCTCATCGAGTTCAAGCTTTCTTCGATGAAATTCAAGAGATCGATACAACTGAATTTAAGCACGTTTTAAAATCAGTTCTCCAAAACTAACAATAACACCAATAAAAAGTCACTCACAGATTGATATCAACATAAATTCTCATCGAAAACTGTAATCTGTTTTACCTTTAAGTCCCTCGCTTGCTTGGAAATTCAAATCTCCGCTTCTGGTTCTGAAATCCGTAGAAAACAAACATCTCCCGCATTTGATAAAAACATAATACATGAAGTTCCTCGAAGCAAGATTTTATCCCTGAAAGCTCGTCTTTTTCCACTAAAGCGGCTTCTGAGTATCCCTTAATTAGTATCCTTGTCTTGAGTAGCAAACCGCGAAATATTCAGGGAAATAACGCCTTTAATTTAAATTTTCTAGCTGACGTGACATTCGGCCGTGTAACCGCGCGAAAAACAAAGCCTCGCTTTGGTTTCAACATGACGTCGTACGCGCATGTTTTGCGACGTCATACGCGCCTGCGAGCTAGTCCTGCGCGACGGCGGGGCTAGTCCGCTCCTGCGCGACGGCGGGCGGATGGAAGGCGGGCACACGCGCGCCCGCAAAACATTCCGCTAGCCATGACCATGAAAAATGACGGGCACAGGTTCTGGTTCTATGAGTATGGGGCTGCGCAGCCAGGCCTTCGGCCTGGCAAGTGCTCCGCTATAATTGTGGACATCTCAAGTCTTTAATGGGAATCAAACCCATGGTCTCTGCTTTAACGGTGGACCTACTGGGCTCTACCAAAAGTTGGAAGTTGTAATGGTATTCAAAACCATGGTCCTTGCTCAACAATTCTGAAGTTACTCTTCAAACAATGTAGTTTATAAACAAACAAAACACGGGAGGAAAATGTGAGACTTTGGTTGCATTCAAAACGTTTGCTATATCGTTGAAGCTACTGAGAATAGAGACGTTCATCACAACATAGGTAAACTCTGGTTTTGCATTCTAACTTCCTTGTTCTTTAGAATACTTTTTATTCAGGTCAGGAAGTTCCAGGTGTCATAACAGCCAAAAAAGACGCTTCCTGTGACATCGTATGGAGATTTGCCTGAGGCTGACCTACAAGAGGAATATGACTGTGTAAGCATAACAGAAAAATCGACTTCCTCCGCTTTAATTTCGGACATATCGAGTCTTTAGTGGGAATCAAACCCATGATCATTGCTCTTAACGGTGACCCAACCTGCATCTACCAAAAGTTGCAAAGGACGAACAGTAAATCCGAGGTTTCAATGAAATTCAAACCCGTTGCCTTTGCCTGTAACGGTGGATCCTACTGGTCTCTACCAAACGTTGCAAGTAGTAATGGTATTCGAAAAACCATCGTCCTTGCTCGACAAGTCTGAAGTTACTCTTCAAACTATGTGGTTTGTAAACAAACAAAGCAAACGAGGAAAATGTGAGACTTTAGTTGCATTCAAACCGTTTGCTATATCGTTGAAGCTACTGAAACAAGAGACGCTCATCAAAACATAGGTAAACTCTGGCTTGCATTCTCAGTAACTTGTTCTTGAGAAGACTGTTTATTCAGGTCAGGAAGTTCCAGACGTCATAGCAGCCAAAGAATCTTCCTGTGACATCGTATGGAGATTGGCCTGAGGCAGACCTACAAGAGGTAAGTGGCTGTATAAGCATAAAAGAAAGAAATCGATTTCCTCCGCTATAATTGTGGACATATCGAGTCTTTACTGGGAATCAAACCCATGGTCTTTGCTTTAACGGTGGACCTACTGGGCTCTACCAAAAGTTGCAAGTTGTAATGGTATTCAAAACCATGGTCCTTGCTCAACAATTCTGAAGTTACTCTTCAAACAATGTAGTTTATAAACAAACAAAACACAGGAGGAAAATGTGACTTTGGTTGCATTCAAAAAGTTTGCTATATCGTTGAAGCTACTGAGAATAGAGACGTTCATCACAATATAGGTAAACTCTGGTTTTGCATTCTAACTTCCTTGTTCTTGAGAATACTTTTATTCAGGTCAGGAAGTTCCAGGTGTCATAACAGCCAAAAAAGACGCTTCCTGTGACATCGCATGGAGATTTGCCGAGGTTTACCTTCAAGAGGTAAGTGACTGTATAAGCATAACATAAAAATCGATTTTCTTCGCTGTAATTGTTGACATATCGAGTCTTTAATGGGAATCAAACCCATGATCTTTGCTTTAAAGGTGGACCTACTGGCCTCTACCAAACGTTGGAAGTTGTAATGGTATTCAAAACCGTGGTCCTTGCTCAACAATTCTGAAGTTATTCTTTAAACAATGTAGTTTATAAACAAACAAAACACAGGAGGAAAATGCGAGACTTTAGTTGCATTCAAACCGTTTGCTATATCGTTGAAGCTACTGAGAATAGAGACGCTCATCACAACATAGGTAAACTCTGGTTTTGCATTCTAACTTCCTTGTTCTTGAGAATACTTTTTATTCAGGTCAGGAAGTTCCAGGTGTCATAACAGCCAAAAAAGACGCTTCCTGTGACATCGCATGGAGATTTGCCGAGGCTTACCTTCAAGAGGTAAGTGACTGTATAAGCATAACAGAAAAATCGATTTTCTTCGCTATAATTGTGGACATATCGAGTCTTTAATGGGAATCAAACCCATGATCTTTGCTTTAAAGGTGGACCTACTGGCCTCTACCAAACGTTAGAGGTTGTAATGGTATTCAAAACCGTGGTCCTTGCTCAACAATTCTGAAGTTATTCTTCAAACAATGTAGTTTATAAACAAACAAAACACAGGAGGAAAATGCGAGACTTTAGTTGCATTCAAACCGTTTGCTATATCGTTGAAGCTACTGAGAATAGAGACGCTCATAACAACATAGGTAACTTCTGGTTTTGCATTCTAACTTCCTTGTTCTTGAGAATACTTTTTATTCAGGTCAGGAAGTTCCAGGTGTCATAACAGCCAAAAAAGACGCTTCCTGTGACATCGTATGGAGATTTGCCCAGGGCGTACCTTCAAGAGGTAAGTGACTGTATAAGCATAACAGAAAAATCGATTTTCTTCGCTATAATTGTGGACATATCGAGTCTTTAATGGGTATCAAACCCATGATCTTTGCCTTAAAGGTGGACCTACTGGCCTCTACCAAACGTTGGAAGTTGTAATGGTATTCAAAACCATGGTCCTTGCTCAACAATTCTGAAGTTATTCTTTAAACAATGTAGTTTATAAACAAACAAAACACAGGAGGAAAATGCGATGACTTTAGTTGCATTCAAACCGTTTGCTATATCGTTGAAGCTACTGAGAATGGAGACGCTCATCACAACATAGGTAAACTCTGGTTTTGCATTCTAACTTCCTTGTTCTTGAGAATACTTTTTATTCAGGTCAGGAAGTTCCAGGTGTCATAACAGCCAAAAAAGACGCTTCCTGTGACATCGTATGGAGATGTGCCTGATTCTGACCTACAAGAGGAATATGACTGTGTAAGCATAACAGAAAAATCGACTTCCTCCGCTATAATTTCGGACATATCGAGTCTTTAGTGCGAATCAAACCCATGATCATTGCTCTTAACGGTGACCCAACCTGCATCTACCAAAAGTTGCAAAGGACGAACAGTAAATCCGAGGTTTCAATGAAATTCAAACCCGTGGCCTTTGCTGTAACGGTGAACCTACTGGTCTCTACCAAACGTTGCAAGTAGTAATGGTATTCGAAAAACCATCGTCCTTGCTCGACAAGTCTGAAGTTAATCTTCAAACTATGTAGTTTGTAAACAAACAAAGCAAACGAGGAAAATGTGAGACTTAAGTTGCATTCAAACCGTTTGCTGTATCGTTGAAGCTACTGAAACAAGAGACGCTCATCAAAACATAGGTAAACTCTGGCTTGCATTCTCAGTAACTTGTTCTTGAGAAGACTGTTTTTCAGGTCAGGAAGTTCCAGACGTCATAGCAGCCAAAGAATCTTCCTGTGACATCGTATGGAGATTGGCCTGAGGCAGGCCTACAAGAGGTAAGTGGCTGTATAAGCATGAAAGAAAAAATCGATTTCCTCTGCTAATATATATAGATAGCCCAAGGCTAACAGCGTCGCACTTTGAACAAGCTTAACTAAGGTGAAACTTAACTAAGGTAAAAGGTTGGAAGCACAAGACTGAGAATTAAGATTGACGAACGGGCTATTTTCAATTTTAGCAATATTACGCGACCGTCTGCACAGTACATTTTTATAGACCGTACAAAAGTTCACAAAAACAACTTTTCTCTGTAGTATAACTAGTATCACTAGTTTCCGAATAAAATACAGTTTTTGTTTGTCAAAAATTGCCCGAGAAACTGATTTGAAAATCAAAAATTGCAAAAAATACACAAACATATTTGCATAAGGCGATGCGAGTGAAGATAGAACTGTACTATAAAATCAAAGTCTTGTTTTGTTTACATAAAATCGCTTTTCAAACTATCTAATGAATGAACAAACACATAAAAATGGACAACACAATCTTCTTTCGAAAACATTTATTCAAATCTTTACTAGTTTACGTTTAAAAGCAAAACGCTTTAATTATAGCTCATCGAGTTCAAGCTTTCTTCGATGAAATTCAAGAGATCGATACAACTGAATTTAAGCACGTTTTAAAATCAGTTCTCCAAAACTAACAATAACACCAATAAAAAGTCACTCACAGATTGATATCAACATAAATTCTCATCGAAAACTGTAATCTGTTTTACCTTTAAGTCCCTCGCTTGCTTGGAAATTCAAATCTCCGCTTCTGGTTCTGAAATCCGTAGAAAACAAACATCTCCCGCATTTGATAAAAACATAATACATGAAGTTCCTCGAAGCAAGATTTTATCCCTGAAAGCTCGTCTTTTTCCACTAAAGCGGCTTCTGAGTATCCCTTAATTAGTATCCTTGTCTTGAGTAGCAAACCGCGAAATATTCAGGGAAATAACGCCTTTAATTTAAATTTTCTAGCTGACGTGACATTCGGCCGTGTAACCGCGCGAAAAACAAAGCCTCGCTTTGGTTTCAACATGACGTCGTACGCGCATGTTTTGCGACGTCATACGCGCCTGCGAGCTAGTCCTGCGCGCGACGGCGGGGCTAGTCCGGTCCTGCGCGACGGCGGGCGGATGGAAGGCGGCACACGCGCGCCCGCAAACATTCCGCTAGCCATGACCATGAAAAATGACGGGCACAGGTTCTGGTTCTATGAGTATGGGGCTGCGCAGCCAGGCCTTCGGCCTGGCAAGTGCTCCGCTATAATTGTGGACATCTCAAGTCTTTAATGGGAATCAAACCCATGGTCTCTGCTTTAACGGTGGACCTACTGGGCTCTACCAAAAGTTGGAAGTTGTAATGGTATTCAAAACCATGGTCCTTGCTCAACAATTCTGAAGTTACTCTTCAAACAATGTAGTTTATAAACAAACAAAACACGGAGGAAAATGTGAGACTTTGGTTGCATTCAAAACGTTTGCTATATCGTTGAAGCTACTGAGAATAGAGACGTTCATCACAACATAGGTAAACTCTGGTTTTGCATTCTAACTTCCTTGTTCTTTAGAATACTTTTTATTCAGGTCAGGAAGTTCCAGGTGTCATAACAGCCAAAAAAACGCTTCCTGTGACATCGTATGGAGATTTGCCTGAGGCTGACCTACAAGAGAATATGACTGTGTAAGCATAACAGAAAAATCGACTTCCTCCGCTATAATTTCGGACATATCGAGTCTTTAGTGGGAATCAAACCCATGATCATTGCTCTTAACGGTGACCCAACCTGCATCTACCAAAAGTTGCAAAGGACGAACAGTAAATCCGAGGTTTCAATGAAATTCAAACCCGTTGCCTTTCTGTAACGGTGGATCTACTGGTCTCTACCAAACGTTGCAAGTAGTAATGGTATTCGAAAAACCATCGTCCTTGCTCGACAAGTCTGAAGTTACTCTTCAAACTATGTGGTTTGTAAACAAACAAAGCAAACGAGGAAAATGTGAGACTTTAGTTGCATTCAAACCGTTTGCTATATCGTTGAAGCTACTGAAACAAGAGACGCTCATCAAAACATAGGTAAACCTCTGGCTTGCATTCTCAGTAACTTGTTCTTGAGAAGACTGTTTATTCAGGTCAGGAAGTTCCAGACGTCATAGCAGCCAAAGAATCTTCCTGTGACATCGTATGGAGATTGGCCTGAGGCAGACCTACAAGAGGTAAGTGGCTGTATAAGCATAAAAGAAAGAAATCGATTTCCTCCGCTATAATTGTGGACATATCGAGTCTTTACTGGGAATCAAACCCATGGTCTTTGCTTTAACGGTGGACCTACTGGGCTCTACCAAAAGTTGCAAGTTGTAATGGTATTCAAAACCATGGTCCTTGCTCAACAATTCTGAAGTTACTCTTCAAACAATGTAGTTTATAAACAAACAAAACACAGGAGGAAAATGTGACTTTGGTTGCATTCAAAACGTTTGCTATATCGTTGAAGCTACTGAGAATAGAGAGGTTCATCACAACATAGGTAAACTCTGGTTTTGCATTCTAACTTCCTTGTTCTTTAGAATACTTTTTATTCAGGTCAGGAAGTTCCAGGTGTCATAACAGCCAAAAACGACGCTTCCTGTGACATCGTATGGAGATTTGCGAGGCGTACTTTCAAGAGCTAAGTGACTGTATAAGCATAACAGAAAAATCGATTTTCTTCGCTATAATTGTGGACATATCGAATGTTTAATGGGAATCAAACCCTTGATCTTTGCTTTAACGGGTGGACCTACTGGTCTCTACCAAACGTTGGAAGTTGTAATGGTATTCAAAACCATGGTCCTTGCTGAACAATTCTGAAGTTACTCTTCAAACAAGGTAGTTTATAAACAAACAAAACACAGGAGGAAAATGTGAGACTTTAGTTGCATTCAAAGTTTGCTATATCGTTGAAGCTACTGAGAATAGAGACGTTCATCACAACATAGGTAAACTCTGGTTTTGCATTCTAACTTCCTTGTTCTTGAGAATACTTTTTATTCAGGTCAGGAAGTTCCAGGTGTCATAACAGCCAAAAAAGACGCTTCCTGTGACATCGTATGGAGATTTGCCGAGGCTTACCTTCAAGAGGTAAGTGACTGTATAAGCATAACAGAAAAATCGATTTTCTTCGCTATAATTGTGGACATATCGAATCTTTAATGGGAATCAAACCCATGATCTTTGCTTTAACGGTGGACCTACTGGTCTCTACCAAACGTTGAAGTTGTAATGGTATTCAAAACCATGGTCCTTGCTCAACAATTCTGAAGTTACTTTTCAAACAATGTAGTTTGTAAACAAACAAAGCAAACGAGGAAAATGTGAGACTTTAGTTGCATTCAAACCGTTTGCTATATCGTTGAAGCTACTGAAACAAGAGACGCTCATCAAAACATAGGTAAACTCTGGCTTTTTGCATTCTCAACTTGTTCTTGAGAATACTTTTATTCAGGTCAGGAAGTCCAGACGTCATAGCAGCCAAAGAATCTTCCTGTGACATCGTATGGAGATTGGCCTGAGGCAGGCCTACAAGAGGTAAGTGGCTGTATAAGCATAAAAGAAAAAATTGATTTCCTCCGGTATCAGGTGGTGTGCGTGTGCGCACTAAGATCGCAATGCATTATTTTTGCGAATTTCCAACATGGCGGAAAAGTCTCTTGGCGAAGGCGATTTTTCGAGGTAAGCCACTCATATTTTTTGCCGTCTTTCTTGGCTTTATCCTTCCCTACTTTCTGCCTTTTTTCTTGAGATATCCGTAAATAAGTTTATGATTTTCATTTTTCAATAACTGAATTCTTTAGTCATAAATTTCGGCAATTGCCAGACAAGGTAAATTTCGCTGCTTCTCGCCCAATTTAGTATGTCATAGTTATTGTTCCATCGCGCCTTTCGAGGACCGGTGCTTACCATAATAGATCAAAATTTAAAAAGTTAAGACATTTTCCCGTATAGAAAACATGATGCACCAGTATGCACCACTGGTTTTACGCTGTTTGGGCAAAATGAAATCATGCATATTTTTGCTTTTGTTGCGTGAATAGGATGATAACGTCGCCTTGACATACTTGAATTTGTTAATCGTCAACTCAAAAGATTTACCTTTTTATGAAACGTGTAGTGCCCCAAACCTTTCTTTTTAATTAAAAGTTAATTTTTCTTCTTACTAGGGCTCGGAGAACACTCTTCACGATTTCACGCGATGCAAAATTTATTCACAAAACATGGATATTCAAGATGTAGCAACAAATAATTCGCTGCAAATACCATAAACAATGTAGGGAAACCAGGAAGAAGAACACTTCTTCATGACAAGATAACCCCCTGTAAAAATCCCAAAAATCATAAATGTACATGTACATTCTACTTGCTGGTGTCACTACAGTTCACATAGCCATAGTGCTGTGAATTTTTATTCAACTTCCACAGACAACTCATTTGAAGGTGATCAGGTTCTCAATTCCCATAATCCATGTGCATGATTGCACACTGATATTTTGAGGGGATTTTATAATATGCTGATCACTGTTCCAATCAAATCAATAAAAAATCCTTTATTTTGACACATAATATTTATATCAAGCAATAACTTTAATTTTTACTATAACATCAAATAGATACAATCATGTTAACTTACATGTATATAGCTGCTACACATTACCCAGGGGTTTCAATAGAAGCTGGCTACCGGTGGTGTACCGCCGCCTACTTCGCATCTCACCTCTGGTTACTGAAACTGTAACTGTCTTTCGATTCACTCAATTTCATGCTCAGAATGCTGGAAATTGCATTTCTGAGCCTCTAGATTTCAAAATTTTCTGAGGGGCATGCCCCCAGACCCTGCTGGTGGGACGGGGCCTTATGGCTCCTTATCTGTCACAGCCGCCTATTATACCTTGGCCAGTCACCTACTTCAATTCTTATTGAAACCCCTGATTACCAACATGTAGTAATTTCTAGCAGAAATTTTTTTTCCTAATAAAATATTCTTATGTGATAGCCTGAAGTATATTTAATATACCGGTAAAAGAAATATTTAACTACTCTCAAGAGATGCACTGTTGTGGTTAATTCAGAGTCTACATTTTTTTAACTATGTACTGATTTGGATCCATGAACTTCAAAGTCTTCAAACTTCAAAGTTTTCAAAGAGAAGTTGAAGTGGAATTAACAGTAAAGTTAAGCAGTACATGTACCTTAATGTCCTGGGTGCCATTTACCTTTTTTAGGGATACATGTGAAAAGGCTCTAAGTGACTCTTTATTTGCCAGGAGAATATACCAGATTCTCTCTTGAAAAATAATAGTTACCTGTATTTATGTAGTGCAGTTCTTCACTAATTGTTCATGGTGCTTAACAATGCATAAAACACTATGGCAATATATAAAGTGTAAAAAAAAAACACTTTCAAAAGGTGATTAAGGTTATTGTAGGCACCCCTATTTTACTTTGAGTTGGTCCACTTGGATAGCAATATTATTATTTTCTCAAATAGTTTTTAATGAACTGATTAAATATGTAACTGGTTGTATATTCATGAAATGAATGTATACAGCTATTTCATTTAACGTTGTCGGATGAAAAAGGCGAAAAGCCAAGACTTCAAAGTAGTATGGGATTTTTATTCAATGGATTTGAACCCTAACCCATACTACCTTGCGGTCTTGGCTTTAAGCTTTCATCTGACAACGTTTATTGAAATAGCTGTATTCATGAAACGATATGAAAACTGTTTGATGCCTAAAAATTGATTTTACTCTGTGGAGGTCACTAATGTAACCAGGTGGTGCATTAGGATTCTTTGAGAGGATGTCTTCATGATCATTATTTGAAACAATCTCTTTTGCCCGCTTTATTCCGATACCCCAAATATTCTTCAAATAATCGCATCCAGCCACAATGCACATGGTCTGAAAACTTCTTAATTCCATCTGGAGGTGATTCAGAACCTTTGATAACTCAAACATATCTGCCCCACCATTACAATCCAGCTTGAAAAGAACCTAGCAAAAGAAAACACAGGACAGTCTGAGGGACTTATATGCATAGAATGCAGTCCCTGTTTACTAAAAAAAGAAACCAAACATAAAAACCCCATGTCAATAGTAAGACTTCATGTTAGCTCAAAACACTATAAATACATTTATTTTTTTGTTGTGTTATTAATTAATTGTTTTCCACATTAACAGCAAAATTTAAAACTCCCAGAAAACAAGAAGTAAGGGGCGGACCATTATTTTTTTGACAGGGAGTTGGAAAATTTTGAAATGCATGTAAATTGTTTGCACAGGCTATAAACACTGAAATAAATTGTATGCAAGCAAAAAATAAAGAAAAAATTGTTTGCTGAAAATATGGCAACCCCCCTTCCCGTCTAAAAAATAATGGTCCGTCCCTAACAAAGAAACATGATCAGCAACAAAAAAGAGAAAGTTAGCTTTGTAAAAACAAAAAATAAGTGTGATTAAAGCATAAAATTGTGCCCCCTCCTATTTATGACGTAGTTGATCACCCCCATAACTTTTGTATTTTTTATCTGAGTGCATGCAGTCTTGGAACATGTGCCACATTAATCATGCACTGAGAGCTGCAAAATAATAAAAGAAATATTTTGTTTTAAACTCATTTCTACTTAAATGCTGATATGATTTACGAAATACTCTGATGAATAGCAGAGTTTGGGCAGAGTTTGTATTTATCAATTTGGAAAAGGAAAAATATGCTCTTCGCCTTAGAGCTTTAAAAGGGATCCACACACCTATACATTCAAACGATGTGATTACCTTGATCAAGCCCATAACTTCAGCAAATGCCACTGTAGCCGATGTCGCCTCTGATGTATTTCCCTGTTCCTCAAGGGCCTCGGCTTTTCTTGCTTGTTCCTCTCTGACTCTTCAAAGGAAAATGCAAAATGCAGAAGTCACTGATGTGGACAAATATTACAAATTTCTTGAATGGCAGACAATCTTCTTAAAACTAACAACAGAAAAACGAAATTGCCCTAGCGATCAGGTAAAAGAAAAAAAAAAAGCGAAAAAGGAAGACACATGATTCTTAATATAAAGATAAACTTTAATGATACGTACCTTTTCCTACGGTCGTTTTCAGCATGTTTTGCTGGCAGCGGAGAGCCATCGAAGATGAAAACAGGAGTTATTTTGAACTTATTCAGAAGGACAATAAACTTAGTAACAACTTCCAAGGACCTAAAGAAGTAACATTTCAATGTTTCGAACATCTATTTTTAAAGTATCGCTACGACTGGTAAAATATCTACTAACTTTCTGAATGTCCCATAACATTGGTAACTCAGAACGAGCGCTTTGTGCAACCAGCATGAGGCATCGACAGCCGCTGTTTGTCGCGAAAAATCGCGAAGAGAAACTCGCGAGGTATACTGTTTTCAAAAAGGCAACAATGTGTTAATTCTTATTAGTAAAATTAACCGAACAGAAGACAAAATCGGGAAGATTTACGTTTTTTTTCCGACCTTCGAGCGCGTTCACCTCACCAACAAGCTAGATGTGAGATGTTTACATGTTAGCGCCCGATTGGGTACTGGCTCGAATTACAATTCTACCCAACAGACGTCGCGGTCTTAGCACGCACACCACCTGAGGTCCAGGCTTCCGTGGCTAATACATACCAGGCCTACACATGACTTTTGTATACTGTGACATTCCCCTTTTTTTGAAAATAAAGGAAAGAAAGCTAGGCTTACTAGTAGATGATCTCTGATGCTTGGAGTCATCGTTTGAAGTGCTTGATTGTTTTGAGCCTTGGAAAGCAGCTGTCTTCTCTTTGCTTCTTACAGCATGTAATTCAGCCTGTTGGTCTCCATGTGTAATCTCTTCAGTTTTGTGCTCTCTCTTCAGTTTTGGCCAAATCATAGACAATTTGGAAAGTGAGGGAATTACGTTTTTGAGATGGCATCCTTCCTAACTCTATCGGATTTCAAGCCAAAAACTAATGTGTCACGGAGGGTCTCTTCTTTGAAAACTGGATCATATCCATGGTAAGTGTTTGAGCTTTCGTTAGAAATTCTTCCAAGGGCATTTCTCCTTGTCTGAGACATCATACATGTAGTTGGTACCTGGATAGTATTTGGTTACTCTGGGGCTTTGTGTATGCCTCAAACTTCTTGAATATCGAGCCAAGCTTAAGTTGGTCCTCTTCATTTGCCCATGAAACCATATTATAAATTTCCCAAACTTTGTCACCAGGCCATACAATGTAGTAGCAGTAACCTTGCCTTTTTGTCCTCAGGTTTGTTTGCAGAGGGTCATCGAAAATGAGACTGCACTTTTGTCTGAAGATCACCAGGAGTGGCCCAGTCCATCGAAGGAGCTGTAAATTTATCCATGGCAACCTGAAACTTGAAACTTGTAAAGTGGAGCTAGTTGAGTGAAATTACTTGAATTTGTTGAACTTAAATTTGTCAAATCTACTTGGAGTATTCCTTGTGGATTCCTTGCTTGTCTTTTTTTAATCAATCCCGCTTCTAACGTCATGAAATAGTTGGTTGTTCATGGGTTTTACGTTATTTGTCAACTGTGAACAGCCACCATATTGAACATGTGTCTTGACTAGGGGCCATGCTTCCATGGCTAATACATACCAGGCTATACTACATGTACAGTGTATGACACATATATTATCATTAGTTATATTGTTTTAACATACTATTATTAGTTATTGTTTTAACATACTTCATACTTGGCTCCGAGGCTTGGGGAAATAAAACAAAAGAAATAAATAATTCAACGATGAACCTCAACGTGTTTTTTTTTTGTTTTATTCTCCCAAGCCTCAGGCCAAGTATGAATTTTAATATATTGAAATCGGCCTATTGGTAATAGTAAATTGTTGTCAATCACGTTTACAATGAGCCCCTGGCTCGAGAGAATTGAGCAACAACTCCTTGTGTATATAAATAAATCATTGTATTGGGCCATTCCATTTAATATCCGCACCCCCCCCCCCCCCCTTGAGGTAATAAAGAAATCTTGTGTGGGGGGGGGGGGGGGGAGGGGGGGAGAGAGGTGGTTTACTTGCGTCAGCATCCTTTGATCTTCAAAAATTTCCCAAGGGGGTGTTCTGTCAGCACTGAGATCTTTTTTTTCCTTGGGGGGGGAGGATGTTGCCGTAGTGGGGGGATGTTGAGTGAATACCTCAATGGGGGGATGGGGGGGGGGGGGGGGAATATAAAATGTAAGCTTATTGTACATGTAGCTTATATTTGTAGATTTTATTTTCCCTGGGAAAGGGTAATCGTATTTTTTAGTTTCGCAAAATGCTTCTGTAGTTTTACCTTTCTCTTCGCAGTCCAAAATGGATCCATTATACACTATCCCTGCACAGTTAAAAAGCACGTCTAGCTTCGTGAATTCTTTTGCCAGCGCTTTTATCGCATCATAGTCGGTCACGCTTAGAACCTTTGTTCGTATTCCTTTGATCGCGTCCAGCTCAGCGAGTTTCTCGCCATTTATGTCGGTAGCTAGCACGTTAGCGCCTTCTTCAGCAAATGCTTCAGCAACAGAGCGCCCGATGCCTTGAGCTGCAGCGGTAACGAGGATTTCTTTCCCTTGCAAACGACCACTCGCCATTTCTGTTGAATAAGATTGTGATATTCATGTGATCCTAGCAACGTCATGTATGTCTCACGAAATATCTGTCATGATACGCGGTATGTTGTCGTCAGCGGATTTATCGAAAATAAATTGCATTCAAAATGGACGCCAACTTGGAAAATCTTCTTCAAAATGACGGTAATTTTAAGACTGTTTTCAGTTCATTATTATTCTTTATCGTAAAAAATGAAAATTGGATAACTTTCCCAATACTTATAGAAACATTCAAGCTGTTTTTGGAGGAGGAATTTGATGACAGAACATATGCAAATAATATCATTCAAGGACGAGCGATCAGCGAAGCACTTGCCAGGTTGGCAGATGGAATAAATTTATTGGACAAGGAACTGCACAGTCAGGTTTGTTATTCGCGTATCGGGTTGTCACTGTTGATTGAGAATAAGATCGAAGATTTTAAAATTCGTGTTTATGTAGAAAAAACTTTATGGAGAGATGCTTTAATATTATATTCAAATTAAAGTTCGGTAGTGAAATGAGAAAATGGGCCATTCCATTTAATATCCGCCCCCCCCCCCCCCCATGAGGTATAAGGACATCTTGGGGGGAGGGGTGGGGGGGTTACTTGCGTCGGCATCCTTTGATCTTGTTCATAAATTTCCCAATGGGATAACAGATAAATCTGCTATTTCTAAGGGGGGGGGGGGGGGGGGGGGGGTGGGTGTTCTGTCGGCACTTTGATCTTTTTTCCTAAGGGGGGGGGGGAGGATGTTGAGTGAATACCTCAATAGGGGGTGCAGATATAAAATGGAATGGCCCAATACTGTATATAGTGTTGTCCTTCGACATGTCATGTCATACATGTATATGAATCTAGTCAGGCTTTTAGCCAGAAAGTGAAAAGTGGCCGTCCTGAAGATTTTTCCCATCATAAATTTTTAAAGGATTAGGTGCAATTTTTATGAATTTCTTCAAAAAGTGGGCATCCACAGGACACCTGGACATCTTGCTGGCTAAAAGCTTGAATCTAGTATATGGCCTACAGCAGTGTAACTTGCGACAGGTCTCTCATAGCTCAGAAGTTGGAGCATCCGACCAGTGTACTGCCAACTCACACGCATTATGCATGAGTCACACTGCAGATCAAAAACATCGATCACATACATACAGGACAATTTCTCACGCCTGACTCACAATTCCGGACTAATTGTTCATTAACCATTAACGTGAAAAATTGAATTGAACATTCATCCAAAAAAAGTCCAGTCAATGGCGCTAGATATCGCGTTTGAGTCCCAAATTACAAGCTAACAGGTCATAATTTCTCATTTCTCATTTCCAGTTCCGGTTGTAGTAGTTATTTATATTTTTTGCAACTGAAATTTTCAAACTTGCGACTAAACTTTAGGAATAACTCGCAATTTTCGAGCCCTGGTAATCCTCTTTCATTTGTAGGTTGTTGAACATCATGAAGATCTGTTGCAGCAAGCAACAGGAATTGAAACACTGGAGGGTTAGTTTTAATTGACAATAACAATAACAACAACTAAACCTTTACATGTACCTATTTGTATGCTTGCCTTACAGAAATATTACAAATAATGTAACAAAATATTAATGAAAATATAATAATAATTTTATTGTTAGAGTTCTACAATATATAGCTGCCTGGAATAACAATACATGCTGTACATGTAGGAGCTAGCGGAGCCAGTCAGCCAATTGTTCTAAGTATTCAATAAACATGTTTTTAATACAGGTTGGCAAGATGACATAAATTTAGCAACAGACACACAGACTCACACACAATAAAAAAAAAAAAAACAAACAAAAAAAACTCACAAAAACAATTATTGTACATGTAGAGTCTGGTACAAATTAATGATAGAATAACTAGAAAACTAGAACCTAATATAATATGAAGAAGCTTAAAGAATTACAACAATAAATATTAACAAACTGTGTAATGCACTGAAGAAAAAAAGAACAGCGATTAGGTCTGACAGTGTGAATACATGTATAACGACTTTCATCTCACTTGGAGTAGTGTTCACTCACCCATAAATAAAAACGGAAAAAAAAGTCTCATCCTACGCCACCAGAAATTATGAGTTCCCTTTATAGTTAGTCTGCAAGCAATCATTTGGTTTGTTCAACTGATAGCCATCTTGTCTTGAGCCACAGATTGTTGAACACTTATCGGCAGTATCATGCTGCCTCGATATAAAAAAAAATGTCATGTAACTGTCACTAAAATTGTGAGTCAGCACCATTTTTGTTAGTTTGAGTTGTTAGGACTAAGAGTAGAAAGTTCTTTACAGTAGAAAGTGAGTTACATGTTTGTTTAACTATAAACTTGTAGTGCATGATTGTATGCTGTAAAGTTCCGAAATTAACAGCCCTTGTTGCTTTCAGAATTAGCAGCTTTTGGGGCTCACTACTTTCGAAAGGGTCCTTACTATCAGTGGTTCCTGGCGTCATTACTTTCGGGAAACAAAAACTGTTAAATAAAGCTGGTGCAAGCTCTTTTTTCAAATGAAATAAAAGACAGAAATTTCGAACAATAATATTAATTAATGTTGAAAAATGAGACAAATTTTGTTGATCCAGTTTCATGTTACTGCCACCATAGTTAATAAAGTGCAATGGTTATGAAACCTGAGAAATGATGTTTTTTGTTATCGTTTTTCGACCTTGACCCTGCGCAACGCAATATATGTTGATCTTTTGTTCGAGCAACTGACCAATAACTTCATGATTTATAACCAACCCCCCCCCCCCGCCCAATTTTTTTTATATTACTTTTGGAGGTTGTTTGTTTTGTAATTTTATGGTATTCATCCTGAAGATGACAATCGTACAATGATGCCAAACCAGGTGAGCAGTATGCAGTGAGGTAATTTCTTGCCCAGCAGTTTTTGACTCGCCTCGTTGAGCGGGTGAGCACTGATTTCCAATCCTGAATCTTATGTGTACTCTGTGTTTTATCTATACATGTAGGTGTTCTTCAGATGATGCAGACCAGAATAAACTCACTGAAAGCTTCAGTTGAAAGGTAGATCGCATATGAGTAAAACATGGTTTGCATCTGCGTGGTTCACCAAATCCCTGAGCTGTACTGTAAGACTGTCATTTAGTGGTCATAGAGGATGACTTGAACTCAGAACTTCCAGATTGTAGATTTAGCACTGAAACCACAAGACCACACCAGTGTCAGATTGATTGATTTTAGGGTTAATTTTCGGTCAAACACTGTTCATATTTTTTATGGTTATTTTTAATCTTAGGTTGCTCACCATTTTTCAGAACTGGTCAGCCAGACCCGTCACTTTGTAACAAGATTGTGGCTTTTTGAAGACCTGTTCCTACAATTTTATCAAAAGGGTGCATACTATTTCTTATT
The DNA here is from genome assembly GCA_022457155.1 of Cladopsammia gracilis. Taxonomy (NCBI): domain Eukaryota; kingdom Metazoa; phylum Cnidaria; class Anthozoa; order Scleractinia; family Dendrophylliidae; genus Cladopsammia; species Cladopsammia gracilis. The sequence continues at coordinate 24,669 of JAJGOT010000908.1, forward strand.
CACCAGTCTGGCCGACCAGGTTCGACAAAATAACGGCACAATATTTTAGGTCCAGCCAGCCAGCTTCTTCTGACAAATTGTAAAGCACCCTAAAACTCGTTTTTTTTTTTTAATGTCAGAATACAACAGCATATTGATGAACCATATTTCAAGATTGTATCAAGAACAGCCCAACTCCGTAGGCTTCAGGTAAGAATAGGTTACTACAGTATTCACTACACGGTTGCATGTCACAGTGGTGAGAGCACTCACCTCCCACCAATATGCCCTGGGTTTGATTCCCAGGGGCAACACCATATTTGGGTTGAGTTTGTTGTTGGCTCTTGTCCTTGCTCCAAGTTTTTTATCCATATGCGAGTTCCATTTTTCCTCCCTCCAGCATTTCCAAATTCTAATTTGATTTGGAGGCAGTGGAAGTAAGAGCGGCCACCTCATGGATAATCCACTTGAATTCCTATTTATTTATTTATTAATTATCAGTATTTACACTTCTGAACAATTATTTGAAATTTAAAAAAAAGAGTACAGTCAAACCTCTATGTGACCACCTCTTGTACATGTAAGCGACCAGAACAACAACAACAATAACAACAACAACAACAACAACAACAACGACAACGATGTTTATTAATTTTGTACTGTAAATTACAAGAGCTTTATAATATTTATATATATATATATATATATATATAGTATTGTGACAGGTCTCTCAAACAATGCTGTATGCCTTGTCGAAGACAGAGGATACATATATATATATATATATATATACCCAAAATAACTAAAAAAAGCTAATAAAACTAGTTGGGTGACCAACTTTTCCCTTCAAATTACTCATTGTAGCCAAAACCTCTAGTAGGCAACCACATATCACTTTGCTTTGTACATTTAAATTACTACAAAATTAATTCATATGATTAAACGTTAAGACCCCCTGTGGTCTGACCTCTGGAAAGCGACCACCTACCGTGCGTGACCACCTACCGTGCGTGGCCACCTACTGTGCGCGACCACCTACCGTGCGCGACCACCTACCGTCCGCGATCACCTACCGTGCACGACCACCCACTGTGCATGACCACCTACCGTCCGCGACCACCTACCGTGCGTGACTCGGCCACCTTTACAGGAAGTTCAACTGTGCAATGTACATTATTATGCTACATTTCTTGCTACAATGTAATCATTTGTTAGGTGTACATGTACAATGTAAACTTGCAGCATGACATGCGTATGTTCTCACCACATGTGTATTTAATTATAACAGGAGGCATGTGATATTTTAAGGAGAGTCATCAGAGTTATTTATCTCACCAAGCGTCTTCAGAGTCAGTTGCAGGGAGGAGCACGGGAAATCACTAAAGCTGCCCAGAGTCTCAGTGAACTGGGTAACTAACTGTTATTTATTTACATGTATTTATTTATTTATTTATTTATTTATTTATTTATTTATTTATTTATTTATTTACTTCAATAGAATGAGGTTGTGAGGTTTATTGCAAATTGTGATTTCAAAGTCCAGGAACCAATGTACATGTAGATCACAAGGCTGTCCTCTAATAGTTATCGTAGAGAGCCCAAAGGGCCAAAGCTTGATGAAGATACCAAGCCAGCGAAATCTGAACTGGACTGATATTAATTTTTTTTTGTAATGCAAAAAAAAAGACAACACACAGCTGCTTCAAAATAAATTAAATTTTTTGGACTACAGGTCCTAAAGTACTGAATTTTTTGACTTGTCATGTCTTGACAAACCTGGTTTGAGTTATTGAGGGTACATGTAGAATTATATAGAAAACAATGGTGACCTCAATGGAAATAAAAATTGCTCCAAGTTAGTGGGAGGTTCAAGTTATCGAGGGTTCGAGTTACCAAGGGTAAAATTACAGTAAATGTATGACAGAAATCCAGGAGAAATCAATTTTGGTTCGCAATTCGAGTTAGTGCAAGGTTTGAGTTATTTGGAGTCAACTGTAAATATTGTAAATTAATTATTGTCTGAAAAGTAAATACCATGTATGTAACAAGTCTGTGTGCTATACGCCAATATCACGCTAGCATGGCATGAAAATATATTTATTTAATGGGGAAAAGAGTCCAGTATCAAAATCAGCACAACAATATTAGTAAAACTGTAAAGTTTCGTAAAGATTGCTCGTTTACTGACCGAGATATGAGTTTTTGAAACTTAGCACTCTGGTTTAATTTTTACAAAGAAATGTATGGGAAAACCATGAAAACGAGGCTGGACGGGCAATCTATGCCCGTCCACCATACATTTCTTTGTAAAATGCTCATTTTCTAAATTTCATATCTTCGTCAGTTTTCTAGCAATCTTTACCTAACTTTATGGTTTTACTAATATTGATATGCTGAATTTGATGCTGGGCTCTTTTTCCCAATAAACCAAATATATTTTTGTGTCATGCTAGTGTGATATTGGTCTATTTTAAAGACTAAAGAGTTATCGTAAGGAACCCAACTATAACTACATGTATAACTATGTACTGTAAGTTTTTCTTGTCAAACTTGTAAATAAGACAAGAGTCAGTTGCCTGTGGCACCTGGGCATTGCTAGAGGACAGCCTTGATGTAAGCTTTATAAATGACTGTGTACTGTATTGTCCAATTTTCATTTTAGATTATCTTGTTCAAGGAGCAGATTTGTCTGGTATCCAGGTTTGTTTTAACATCTCCGTTGCAATAAGTAACTACAATCGCGTATCCTTAAAGGCCCATCATTGTCCATTATACTTCACTGTGCCTCTGTTATAATTGTTTTGGTTAGCACAGGAGCGAGGTTTCTTTTGTTCAGAAGCGCGTGAAGCATAATAAAAAAATTAGACAATACTGGGTCTTTAAATAAATACATTTTACTATTAATAATTTGACAGGGAATCACAAAAGTTATGATGTTTATTGTTCACATATTGGAGTCTGAAGACTGAGTTACATGTCATCAAAAGAGGGCATCAAAACCTTAAAAAAAAATGCATTTTTTATATGGAAGGCAGAGTGCTTGTAAAAATCACCTGGAGCCCTTCCTGGATTTTTAATTTCTTTTTTATGATTATTTTGTACAATGTAGTCAGCACAAATCCTGCCTACATGAACATGTAGCTTTTATGTAGCATTGGCCGTGAAAAGGAATTAATTTTTATTATTACAATGTACATGTAGGTATGGAATTTTCATAAGCAATGCATCCATAACAAGAGTAAATGTTGGTAAACATTTGGCACACAGCAAATATTGAATAATTTTTTATTTACGGATTTTGCATTCGGGCTATTTTTGTGCAAACTGTTGAGCAAACAGTTTCTCATAAAATAATCTTCCTACCTAATATTGCTCTTTGTTGCAATTTTAAAACACGATTTGGATATTGCAGGCCGTAGAAAACGACTTAAAGGTTGCTGCTAAAGCAAGAAAAGAAGTTGAGAACCAAGCACAGAGAATGCTGGCGCAAGGCATGGAAACACAAGTTAGTATGTATAATTTGATGTGGTATCCAGGCAGCATGCGCGCTTGTTTTATTTTTTTTTATGATGGAGTACAGTCAAACCTCTCTTTAATACAGACACATCTCTATTACGGACAGTTTTCTTGGTTCCTAAGATACAAAAATTCATACAATCCCTACCTCTATAATACGGACACCTCTATAATACGGACACTTTGGTCTGTCCCTTTGGTGTCCGTATTAAGGAGGTTCGACTGTAATACCTCATATAGGGAGTCTAGTGGTAAATAAATACTCCGGAGGAGTCAATTTGTGCTACAAAATTCAGAACCAAGCACTACATGTATATCCCTGATGTGTCATCTGGACCAGAAGAGCTATTGTTTAATTTGTTGAATACTTTTACACTTTTACACGTCACTGTACCTACCTACAATCATAGATAAAAGTGTTGGGAAGGTAGGCAGTTTTTACCAATCAATTCTTTCTCTCCCCTCTCCCTTTTACAAGAACTTTTTCAATGCAAGATTGTTGGCTGAAATCCCAACATTGGAAAGGGGGAGTGTGGGCAACTCTGAAGATTGACAGACCTGATGATCATTATATGACATTAACAGAGCATCCATATAATTCAGCACTTACGCTATTCATTTTTACGACCTCCCTTTTACGACCTTTACATCAGGGTCATAACAATGTGTATCATTCAACTACCGGTAAATGTACATGATGTGTACTGGGACCCACGATTTGGGTCCCTGATCTCAATAAAATAGAATTGTGACAGATTTTTACCTCTTTCCGTATTTATTCGGTTTTAAGGCACACTTGGTTGTTAGACGCACCCCAAACTCAAGGCAATTCAGTTTTCACAAGTTTACAAACTGAAAATATTGCCAAAACACTTGGTTATAACCTTAAAATATGGTATGCTTATGGGCCAAAATCTTTCACACAAGGGCACAACCCAATCCTTGATCCCTGTTGATAGTCCTGTAACATCTCTTATCTCTCCCTGTTGATTGTGGATGTCATCCCTTTTGATCCCCAGTCGTACTTACCTCCTTTTCTCCCTTCAGAATCAAACCCACGTTGCCACTGCCCTTCAAGTGTTCTACAACCTGGGATCGTTAGTCAGCACAGTGAATGAAGTGGTCACTAAAGTCAAGGAGAACTTAAAACGTAGTGTACAGGAGGCTTTGGATCCCAATACACTGTCACAGGCTCAAACAGGGTCTGGTGGTCCTGGCCGAGCTGCGATGCCCACCCCGGGGAACACTGCAGCATGGCGAGCAACTCTATGGACCAGAATGGAGCAACTCATGGATTCTATTTACTCATCTTGTGGCCAGGTATGTACAGTAGTTGTATTGCCAGTCCCTTTTTGGTTAACAGGGGTTAGTTTTTTTAATGACACTGTGGCGCTGCTTCGGCAGTAGAGTGAAACACAAACATTTGGTTTTTATATCACCTAAGTGGATACGGTAAATTGGCCACCGTTAAGAGATTCACAGCTGACGTTTCGAGCACTAGCCAAGCACTAATCTCACCAATCATCCATGGTGATCTGCAATGTCAGCTGTTGAATTAATATCTTTATGGTGGCGAATTTACTTTTTGTGATCAACCCAGTCGATCAAACCAAATTTTCCTCTTCCTGAATGGGGTTAGTTTCTAGAGAAACTGTGGTGCTGCGTCGGTGGGGGTGAAGCACAAGAATTTGGTTTTATCGACTGAGTCGATAAAGTAAATTAGCCACCGAAAAAAGATTCGAGAAAGCCGACGTTTCGAGCGCTAGCCCTTCGTCATTCGCTCCGACGAAGGGCTAGCGCTCGAAACGTCAGCTTTCTCGAATCTTTTTACGGTGGCTAATTTACCTTATCGACTCAGTCGATAAAACGTTACCATATTCTTGTCTTTCCTCTTCCTGGATAGTTTAGTGGTGAAATCATGCGAGCGAGCTGAATGTCATCCCACAGTGAAATGTGTAAGAAATGCCTTCCTTGGCCTGTTGACTCACTGAAGTCCGTTCTTCCTTGCAAGCATGACCTTCCTCCGCTCACTAATTTAAGTAATAATAGCATACATGTATCACCTTCTCGATTAGAGCAGTTTTCAATTGAGTGTCGTAAAACCAAAACCAAAGTAATTACTCTGACCAATCACAGCAGTCGTAAACAATCCAATGAACCAATCACAGCTCGAAGCAATTACATATCGGCGGCACCAAGCGCGGGAAAACGCGTGCGAGCAAGTCACGATTGGTTTTGGTTTCACTTCTGATTGGTCGAGAAAAAGGCGCGAGATTTTTTAGTCAATCACAAAGCGTAGCAATGCAAAACCAAAGCAATTGTGTAATTACTTTCGATACTCAATTGAAAACTGCTCTATACAGAAAGACGTTACTAACAGTTGATACACTGTAGAAACCCTGCTGTGTGATATACTGTCATTGCTGCAACTTAAAAGGTAGAAATCCAACATTTTATCTGCTTTTACCAAACAGAGCATCACAATTCTAATTTATACATGCAGGTACATCATCTTCAAAAGATTTTGGCAAAGAAACGAGATCCTGTCACACATGTTTGCTTTATGGAGGAATTAGTGAAGGTACATGACTTGTATGATGTGTTGTTTCTTAATCTTTCACTTCCAGAGCTAAACTTTGAGCCATGGCATACATTGTAGTTTTACATGTAACTTATGAGAGGGGGGTGAATAGGTTCGCGGATCGGCGGATTTGGCCTTGAAAAGCGCACGGATTGCAGATTTTAGCGATAAATTGAGCGGATTCGCGGATTTGAAAATAACCGTCGATCGTGGATCAGCCTAAAATTTGTGGTATCTGGAAAATGTTGGCCCGGATTTCAGACTTTGTCTGTCTCTAGAGAAGTTCGGATTGCGGATCTGATCATTAATTTTCGGTCAGCCTTGGATGGTATGTGTTTCACCAACAAAGGCAGAAAACTTCGAGTAAAATCTAAATACTGCACAAGAAAAACAACTCGACAAATATATATATATATATATATATATATATATATATATATAATATAATAAAATAATGAATTGAAGACTTCATCAGCTATAAAAGTGCTCAATAGATAAACTAGAGCGATATGTAGATTTGTAGAGATGGATTACTTGGTCGAAGACATTTATTCACTGCTACTCAGAGTTTCATGCTTCTTACGAAGCAATCATCAGGCAACTGCCTACAATAACGGATACATAGAAAACATACAAAATTTGAAATTACAGAACAATACCTAATGGCGTGACGTGCGGAGATATGATTGGTTAACTAAACGAATACAGTTTTCAACAGGAATTTCTTAGAATGTCTACAAGTAGATAGGAGTTCGCTTCTATTGTTCAGAGTTGACATTTCGGGTCTGCATATGATGAAATATTTTTCCCATAAACATAAATTACAACGCTTGTTTACATTTGAATACGATCTTGCTTGTTTAATCTTACGCCATTTGATGTTGTAAATGACGTCTCTTTCTTTTAAGCTCCAGATGTATTTGCTTAATTCTGTTGCATGCTTGTATTTTTCATTTCTAAATGAGCATATATGATTTCTGTATCTTAATTTAAACGCTGTGTCACAAAGTCCGACGTATGTCTCTTTGGAGGATGATGTTGTGACTTCAGCTTGGTAAATGATGTTTGTGTCGTTGCATTTTCCGTTCATGGGATACGTGCTTGGGTTCCGGCAGTTACAATTACTATCTTGGGTGAGATCAGACTTATTAATTTGTGATTTGTTGTGGTTGGATATAATCGATTTTATATTATTCATGCAGCTGTAGCTCAATTTAAGCGTATTCCGGTTGAAAATCTTGTGGAGTGGATTTGATTTGGGAAAATGTTGATCAACGAGAGAAAGGAAGCACTTTCCTACGTTTGTTTTGACGTTCATGCTGTAGGGTGGATTGTACCAAAGAATTTTCCTTGGACGGTTCATTCGTAATTGTTGTGACTCGTTGCGTGACTCTTTGTATGCCAGGTTGTAATTGTAGCCACTTTTGTGGAGCGCTTCTTGGTACACGGTTTTGGCATTGTCAAAACAATCACGGTCTGAAGATATTTCGGAAAGCCGCTTGTTGATGGAATCTGGAATATTCTTGATGATGGATGGTGGATGATTTGATTTCTTGTGTACATACAGTGGGATGTTGCCTTCTTTTGTGAATGGATAGTGTTTGCTACTTCGCAGGTCAAGCGTGACGTCTAGGAAGTTCACGATGGTTTTGTTTGCTTCTATTGTTATCTTAAGGTCATTGTCGCGAAAGATTTTACACAGTTCCTTTTTGATTTTTTCAATTTGTTGTGGTGACTTGTTAAATGCCGCTAGACCATCATCTCGATAGAGGCCGATATTTTGGCCATACTTTTCCTTGAGAAGGGATAGCAGGTAACAGCCGACTAATTCACACGCTGGAAAGCATATCATTTTCTCAACCCAACGGAACAATCAGCTAAAGAAACCTACGGATTCAAATCAAGGAACTCGCCACCGAGAATCAACGAGCTCATCCCCTTCGAGGACGGCATGCTAGACCTCATACAAAACATAGAGTTCAAAGAAATTAAATGCAACTTCCAAAACCAATTAAACAGCGACATAAAGAAGAAAATCAAGAAACCAGACAGCCTCCTAATCCCAGCAGACAAAACAACCAATTACTACACAATGAATCCAGCCTCATACGATAAGTTGATCAAAGAAAATGTAACAAAGACTTACAAGAAGTCAAGCGATCGTGTTGCAGACAAATTAGACGCGCAGTCAGCCAGTATTGCACAACGGCTCAAATTAGACGACCGAATTGAGAAGCAAGCGAAGATAGAGGCATTCATCACCTTAAAAGATCACAAACCCGCGTTCAATGACCACCCGACGTGCCGCCTTATCAACCCTTCCAAGTCCGAAATAGGAATAGTTAGCAAACAAATCCTTGATGAAATCAACTCGTCCATCATCCATAACACCCAAATCAACCAGTGGAAGAACACGTCCAGCGTCCTATCTTGGTTTAACAACTTAAAGAATAAAGAGACACTATCATTCATATGTTTCGACGTGTGTGATTTCTATCCCTCAATCAATGAGAAGTTACTCTCAAAGGCCCTCGACTTCGCCAGCAGGTACCGACCCATCAGCAAACAGGAACGTGACATCATATTACACGCTAAGCGCTCACTGTTGTTTAGCGATAATTCTGCATGGGAGAAAAAATCTTCAAATGATCTTTTCGATGTCACCATGGGTTCTTTCGACGGTGCAGAAACGTGTGAATTAGTCGGCTGTTACCTGCTATCCCTTCTCACCGAAAAGTATGGCCAAAATATCGGCCTCTATCGAGATGATGGTCTAGCGGCATTTAACAAGTCACCACAACAAATTGAAAAAATCAAAAAGGAACTGTGTAAAATCTTTCGCGACAATGACCTTAAGATAACAATAGAAGCAAACAAAACCATCGTGAACTTCCTAGACGTCACGCTTGACCTGCGAAGTAGCAAACACTATCCATTCACAAAAGAAGGCAACATCCCACTGTATGTACACAAGAAATCAAATCATCCACCATCCATCATCAAGAATATTCCAGATTCCATCAACAAGCGGCTTTCCGAAATATCTTCAGACCGTGATTGTTTTGACAATGCCAAAACCGTGTACCAAGAAGCGCTCCACAAAAGTGGCTACAATTACAACCTGGCATACAAAGAGTCACGCAACGAGTCACAACAATTACGAATGAACCGTCCAAGGAAAATTCTTTGGTACAATCCACCCTACAGCATGAACGTCAAAACAAACGTAGGAAAGTGCTTCCTTTCTCTCGTTGATCAACATTTTCCCAAATCAAATCCACTCCACAAGATTTTCAACCGGAATACGCTTAAATTGAGCTACAGCTGCATGAATAATATAAAATCGATTATATCCAACCACAACAAATCACAAATTAATAAGTCTGATCTCACCCAAGATAGTAATTGTAACTGCCGGAACCCAAGCACGTGTCCCATGAACGGAAAATGCAACGACACAAACATCATTTACCAAGCTGAAGTCACAACATCATCCTCCAAAGAGACATACGTCGGACTTCGTGACACAGCGTTTAAATTAAGATACAGAAATCATATATGCTCATTTAGAAATGAAAAATACAAGCATGCAACAGAATTAAGCAAATACATCTGGAGCTTAAAAGAAAGAGACGTCATTTACAACATCAAATGGCGTAAGATTAAACAAGCAAGATCGTATTCAAATGTAAACAAGCGTTGTAATTTATGTTTATGGGAAAAATATTTCATCATATGCAGACCCGAAATGTCAACTCTGAACAATAGAAGCGAACTCCTATCTACTTGTAGACATTCTAAGAAATTCCTGTTGAAAACTGTATTCGTTTAGTTAACCAATCATATCTCCGCACGTCACGCCATTAGGTATTGTTCTGTAATTTCAAATTTTGTATGTTTTCTATGTATCCGTTATTGTAGGCAGTTGCCTGATGATTGCTTCGTAAGAAGCATGAAACTCTGAGTAGCAGTGAATAAATGTCTTCGACCAAGTAATCCATCTCTACAAATCTATATATATATATATATATATATATATATATATATATATATATATATATATATATATATATATATATATATATATATATATATAAAACCGAAAATGTGAGGGTCAAGAGTCCAACTCCAATGTAGCTTTGCTGGTTTATTCGCTCGACGTTTCGACCATAACGGTCTTCATCAGGAGCATCTGAGGTATATACTAAGTTGTACGGTTATATATATATATATATATATATATATATATATATATATATATATATATATATATATATATATATATATATATATATATATATATATATATATATATATATATATATATATATATATATATATATATATATATATATATATACCGGTGTGCAGTATATTTATACTGCGGTAAGTTTTAAAGTAATGGCGATCCGGATTTGAACGAAAATAATGTCGGATCGACGGATCGGGCTAAAAAATAGCATGGATTGGCGGATTTGTATACCCCTATTACCTCCCTCTTACGACTTGCATTGTACTCAATTTGTAACTTTTCAGAACATTCAACTGAAAGCTATACTGAGTAAATAGCATTGTCCCTTGAAACTGTTTATTATGCTGTACAAAGTGGTTTCAGCGTTTGAGTCTGTGGATGAAATCTGACAGTGTGACCATTCAAATGCAAGCTATTGAGCAGTACTTTCCTGTGGTACTGTTTATTACGATGTAGAAGGTGGTTTCAGCGTTTGAGTTTGTGGATGAAATCCTTAAGTGCGACCCTTCAGAACTATTTTTTCTAATATCATTAAACTTTAGGACAATTAGAAGACGAAGGTTAAATACCATATTGAATCAAAATTACCGGTACATCACAAAATGTTAAAATCCGCCTTACATCTTAACAGGAAGGAAGTACTTCTATTGCCTCGTTCTGGGACTCGGTGACATCAATTTTGACTCAAGAATTTTCACAGTCCGCCCAAGGTTAGTTGATTGAACAAAACTCATTTTCCATGATGATTCGTTTTAGCGCCCTGAATGTTATTTTTCGGTTCGGTCATTATTTTCCTTATTATTGATATTTCATCGTTGTTTTAAATGGCCTGGCATGTTGTTTTCAGATGTATGCACTTCTATATATTTCGCTTATCTCGTAGAATCGGTCAAACAAATAATTAGTTATTTTTAATAGTGAGTCTTATGATTACAGTAAAAGCAATTGATAGCTAAGAGCGGTTTTCATTTGAGCGTCGTAATTTAACCAAAACCAACGAAATCATTCTAGCCAATCACAATAGACGAAGACAATCGAATGAACCAATCAGAATTCGAAGCAAATGCAATAATGTAGCAGGCGCCAAGCGCGGGAAAACTCGTGCATGCATGTGACGACTCGGGTTTTGGTTCTTTGTTTTTGTTTTTCACTTGGTTGAGAAAGTTGCGCGAGAATGTTTAGCTAATTACAGAGCGTAGCAATGTAAAACCAAAGCAATCGCGTGATTACTTTCGACATTCGATACTATTGGCATTTCTAAAGCTATTTGTTGCTGTTTTAATAGATGGTTTTCACTCACGTGACCTTCAGTCCTGTGAGACTCAAATGGCAAGGGCCATGGCGGCCATGTTGGTGTACATAACAAAAGAAGTTCATTAAAATTATTTTTGTAGTTGTACACCAATATGGCCGCCGTGACGTATCGTGAAAACCATCTATAGGCCATTTCCGAGTTGCCTTTAGCCTCTCTATCAAAGCGAGGCCTTTTATATGAAAATGAGTTTTCATTTTCATGCAAATAAAACTTATTTGCATGTAAATGAAAACTCATTTTCATATGAAAGGTTTCGCACCTAGCCTCGCTTTAATAGAGAGGCTAAAGACAACTCGGAAATGGCCTATTATCTCTTTACGGCTTGCAGCATCAACATTCTTGAAGCAAGCATTCGAGGGCGAATATCCCAAGCTGCTGAGACTGTACAATGATTTGTGGTCCCGCCTACAACAGTTTAACAGTTCTTCCAACGTCCCGTCTGCCTCCCTTGGGCCACAAATGGAGCCCCCATTCAGTCTGTTCCAGGAATCAGATGATGGCTTTAGCTTGAGGTACAAATGTACATGTAGATTACTGTTTTATTAGATGAATCTAGTCTAGATAGAAGATTTGTATTACAGATTGGACTACAGTCATGTATTTCTGATCCGTAAGGATAAGTTTGACTTTACATAATTGTTTGTTTGGTTGGTTCTTTTTTTTAATTGCTGTCTGACATAAACTATACACGTTTTTCCGAGTCTTTGGTTTAACGTTTGCTAATCTGTTTTGTTGGTTAAAAAAGGTCGTTTAAGTGTGCTACATGTATGACCATAATAATATTGTTTAAGAACTACTTTATGGCTGGTACGATAAATGACATATAGACAGGCATCAAAGTACTGACTTGTAATAACGAAATACCACCGGAGCTCCTTCTGCAAGACGACATTGTTGCGCCGCAAAATGTAACAACTAACTCTATCTGGCCCCGGTTGTTCAAAAGGTCGATAGCGCTATGCACCGGATAAATCACTATCCAGTGGATAACACAAAGGATTTTATTAATACTTATCCACTGGACAGTGATTTATCCGGTGGATAGCGCTATCCACCTTTTCAATAACCGGGTCCTGATGTATTGATATCTTAGCCCTGAACAAGCCCTGAAGAACAGCCTTGCTCCGTTTGAAAATGCCTACCTGTCCAGATCACTATCCCGATTGTTTGATCCTATCAACCTTGTGTTCCCATCGGGAGCGCGCAATCCACCATCTAAGGAAGAGCTGTCCAGCATCGCAAAGACAATAGGAAGGTAAGAGGCGTATCAGTGGACTGAGTATTGTATTAGTATTAGTATAGATTCGTAAAGTGACGTCGTGACACAAAACAAATTTGTGAAATTATGGGATTTTATCAGATATTCGGAAAGAGCAGCGATCGTTCGCTGAGACCTCAGGTTTCCATATGATCGCATATACTTGAATTGTATTCATATTATTTATTTATAGTGTCCACAATTAGCTTTTAGCTAAATACCTTGACACTTTAATAAAGTTTATGTATGTGTGTATGTATGATCGCAAGGAAACGTCGAGTAGGCCTGGATCCGATAAACTTTAAGTGCATTATGGGATGCAAGGCTTTAGTGTGCAATGCTTTCTGGGACATTTTGGATCGCAAGAATCACAAGAGTGGTTTCCAGTTTCCATATAAAAACCTCTCGATCGCAAGGATCGCAGAGATAGATATTTTTCTATCTCTGCGATCGCAATTGCAAGGATCGTAACGATCGCAAGGATCGCAACGTTTTGGTTTCCATATGATCGCAAGGGTCGCACAACACTTTTTTTCTGCGATAGCTGCGATCGTTGCGATTATATGGAAACCAGGCTTATCTCTGCGATCGCAATCGCAAGGGTCGTAACTATCGCAAAGTTTTTGGTTTTCATATGATCGCAAGGGTCGCACAACACTTTTTTCTGCAATCTCTGCTATCCTTACGATCCTTGCGATTATATGGAAACCAGGCTTTATTGCAATTTGTTGTGAGATCACATTGGCACTTTCATGCTGTGGTGACTCCATACAAGCCCTTCTAATTTTGCCTATTATTCCAAACGTTTGGAACTGATTTTTGGCAAGCGGGAATTTTTCGTCATGTTCAAAAATTTAAAGGGATGGTTTTACGGTTCGGCGCATGTGTACAGATTAAAATGCTTTATTCGCTTTCTTACCAATTTTATCGGTTAAAAAACCACGCACATTTACTTCAATAATCACATACATAATTAGTCCAAACAAAGCGAAGGATGACCAAAATTCACAGAAAATTCCAACGGATTGCACCGACAAAGTCAACACTGAATAAAACCTTTGACCCGAAGGATTTATTCTACGCTCTGGTGGTTTTTATGGCGCACAGGGTATGTATAATCATCCATTTAATCAGGTGACAGGCCGCGACATTTTCACTGGCAAATTTCCCGCCAGAGTTATCTACTCGCTTCCGATTGGTCTAAACAATGAAATTAAATGGGTTACGTCCTAGCTTGCACGTGCGCCGAACTGTGAAACCCTCCGTTTAAGTATTTGTGATGGCATCCTTTAGGACTCAATTAACGTCGTATTAAAGCTGTTTTCACGTGAGTCTCGAAAAACCAGAACCAAGGCAATTGCTCTGGCCATTCACAACAAAGACGCAATTCAATTAACCAATCAGAACTCAAAAACAATTACATGTAGCCGCCGCCAAGCGCGGGAAAACTCGTTCTAGTAAGTTACGATTGGTTTTGGTTTTATTTCTGTTTGGTTGCGAAAGTGCCGCGAGTTTTGTTTTATTAGTTATTTTTTGTTCCTTTTTTTAGTGAGCTGAGTGTGGCCAGTGTAGATGTTGGTCTGACCATCACTGTAGCGAGGAATGTGGCTAAGACGGTCCAGCTGTACACTGCTAAGTGTGAACAACTGGTAAGTCACGTTATGGTGTATGATAAGGTTGGTTACGTCGCAGCCGATTTCCCTTTCGTAAACGGTCGATGCCATTTTTAACGGTCGATGCCATCATTAACATTCATTAGTAACCAATCCTTTTGTAATGGTCGATGCCATTTCTCTATAGTTTATGCCTGGATTGGGATGAAAGTAGGCTATCATTATTAGATAAAACTGGGTTTAGGTAAAGCGATTATTAAACGTAAGCTAGATTCGCGATTAGGTTAGATCTAGGGTTATAGTTAGGATTTTTGATGTATCATTAAGAAAAACACCTTTTATATTTAAATTTTTGTTGGGTTTGCCGGATCAACCCAGTGGTCTAGTGGTGAAGGAGGGATGTTAGCATGCAGAGGTTCCGGGTTCGATTCTAGGTAATTAATTGCATTTTTCTTTTTCTGAAAAAAAAAAATAATTCGAAAATAGGTGAAAAAATTTCTAAGTGTCTCTAAAATGGCATCGCTTGTTTACGAAAGGGAAAATTGCTACGTCGCACCCCCCGTGCCACAGGTATACCACCCGTGTCACAGGTGTACCACCCGGCTCGAACTTAACCCAGTTTGCGGGTTTACTCTGTACACTTGCAGTGGGCGGTGGTGTGCCGCCCTCCACCACACCATGCTGCATTTTGCAACTATATTCTAGACTATACACCAAACTCCGTTACGCCATCTAAGACTAGCTCTTTTCTAGAAACTCTATCTTCATGCCGCCGATAGTTTTCCTGTTTTCCTTACACCAAACCCGTCGGATTTATATACCCTATCCCAGACTAATACCCTCCACAGCGGCACATACCCATATAGCTTATACATGAGTACACCCGCCACCCCGCCTTCCCCTCCCCCGGGCTCTTTCTCTGGTCGTTGGCTCTTATATATATAGAAGTTGAAGAGATTTCTTTTTGCTTCTTCTTACAGTATACAATGTAGCAAACGTCCAGATAAAGTTATAGGCATTGCACTATGAAAAGTTACTTATAAGTCACACACGGCTGGCTTACTCCACTTTCTGCAGCTTGAAGTCGTATTATGTCCCAAGGGGAATTTATACTTTGTCAAAAGCCAAGGCATTTATTTGTAATACACACATTACATTTTCTGTTTGGTGTAAGTGCTTGTTTTTAATTCATCTTCAGTTAAGTTACATGCTGAAATATGAAACATTTTGTTTCCGCATTTATCAACGGGAACTGTTTGAGTTACATGTGAATCCTTTACGTTCTCCTTTGTGCAGTTGATTCCCAGCTGTAGCCTTGTTTCAATTTTCCATCTTCCGCTGCATCGGCCGAATATTGTGCAGTGTCTACATACTTTGACATTCTAGACCTGTTTAGTATAGGATTACAACTGTTTCAATTTCTTGTTCGATTTTTTTGATAGTATCCTTTACGTTTTCCTGCGTGAAATAATTTTCGTGCAAGAGTGGCATTTTTTACCTCTGTTTGTGCAGTTTTCCAGTGCATCTAAATTTACTCTATTTTGTTTCCGGAGTTTTCAAAACTATCGCTTGATAATCTTTATTTGTATACTTTACCATAACTGTGTTTCCGTTTTCAAACCAGCCTTGTTTCCCAGCTATTCCTAGTGCATCAAAAATTTTGTGATGTCAATTTTTAAAATACCCTTTCGCGTTGTTTTGTAAACGTCGATACCCTATTCCTTTCTGCTTTACTTTCTCACTCATTTATTCCATTTAAGTGCTTTGCATTCGCCTGCTTGGCATCGTTTTCGTATATTGTGTTTTCCAAAACTGTTTCTTTCTTCTCGTCCACTTCATCGAGATTTTCAGAATCCACAAACCTTGGACACTCCAGTTCTTGAATGCTTGCGTTAATTGTGGAATCACAGAACGACCCTATGGAGGACACCTCTTGAAGCTCCAAGTGTTTTGGTGCAGTTGAAGCGTCACTTGGTGCTAAAGCAGTAGATGAGTAATGCTTGGATGATTTGAATATCTCTCTCAGAACTGTAAACGGCTTTGGTGTCGGTTCTCTCTGTGCTGGGCTTGTAATCTCGTAGGTAGAACCTGTTGATTATTCAGTGAAATCAGTAAAGGTAAAATCAACCGATTAGGGCCTGGATATACTGCTTCTCACTCTTGGAAGGATGCCAGTTCATTGCAAGGTTACCCCAAGCATTTTGCTACGTAAACAAACTCCATGTTTGGAGTATAGTGTTTCCGACGGTTCCCATTTTATATATCCTTGCTCGGAGATAGGTATTAATGATCATTATAACATAGCTAGCAGAGCCTCGCAATCAAATTCAGAATACGTAAGCGTGCTCAAAATCCCGATAGTGCACGCTGATAGCGTGAGCAAATCGCTTCGCCAGAATTTTTTTTCCCGCGAGCGGCCATTGTTAGCGCGGGGAAAAATATCCACCGGCTATGTTATAAAACAATTGGTTCATGCGCCCTCGGCTATCGCCTCGGGCAACTCTTACGCTTCTTTCGTGCTCTCCAAACTTCCCACGTGCTCCATAACTCGATAGTGCACGATAAAGCATGATCCAATTGTTAAGATCAAACACGCTCGAAAGAGTTTTAAATCAGGTATCAAAACATCTTAAAATCGGTTTAAAAAAAACTCGGCTGCGCCTCGTTTTTTAACCCACTTCTCGGGAGGGTTGTCCAATACTCTGACAAATTTATGCATAGCATTGTATTGTATTATATGACCATAACAATAGTTTAACAATACATTCTAGAATGACACAATACAGCGTAATGTATTACAATACAATGCTATGCATAAATTTGTCAGAGTACTGGACAAGTATGAGTGTAAATATAGATCAATGTGAAGTGAAACAATGGAACTTGAGTGTTCTGCGACGACAAACATACTTACCAGGAAAAAAAAAATTAATAAGCAGAATATCATATTTGACTGAGTAATGTGAGATTACCTGGACTATTTTATACTGTTATAACAAGATCTGTTTACCAAATGGAGCCTGGGCATTAATGGGAACACTAACGCAACAGTTCCGTTTTGTTTAAAATTACTCTACTCATGCACTTTGACTATAAACACATGGATTGCAACTTGGTAGAATTGGACCAAATTCTAAGAAAACAGCATTACTGATTAAAACGGGAAGTAATATGTCAAGCCCCATCATCATAAGCGTGACAGTCTCCCCTAACAATAACAGTTGTGTTTTGTTTAAAATCACTCTACTGGTGCACTTTGACTATTGAAAAACAAAAAGAAAAACTGTCTTCGGCCAGCGATGGCCAGGATGGAAATGGACTGCAACTTGAAAGAAGAATTGGGCCATAATCTAAGGAAACAGCATTACTGATTAAAAGAACATATAGTTAATAGCCATAGGTAAGGGGAAGTAATATTTCGAGCCCATCACCCTAAGTGTAAAGATTTCCCGATAGACTGACCTGAAGTAGAAGAAGAATTTTAGACCAGATTCAGATGTAAGTAGGATGCCTACATGTTCTGTCTAAAGAGAAAGACAAGTTAGAGAGAGTTTATTGCATTATTAATTATTATTGGACATCATTATTGTGATAAACCAGCAAATTCTTGGAACATTCATTTTAAGAAATGTATGTCAATTAGTAAGGAGATTTTATATTTCACTTTTAAAACGTTTAGTACCATGTACATGTAGCTGGCATTCAAATCTCTTACAGCATGTTATCCTTCCAAATCCAAAATTAGTTTTACAGTGGTCTTGACATTTCATATTTTTAAACCATCGAAAACAAACTTGTTCGCAGTAAATTAGTTAAAAAAAAAAACACACACACATTCATATGAATAGTGACTGACACTTTGCATCAGGTTTTAATTCATAGGTTCGAAAGCTCGAACCACCTCTCCAAAGTATCGCAAACAGGACAACGGCAAAGGCTGCTTAACTCTTAACTCCCAAGAGTACCACATATCAGAATTCAAGAAAAATCAAAAATTTCATTTTGTAATATATTGGAAAACAAATAGTACCATGCAAAAGTACTGCTGAAGAGGTTTCATTTGAATGGTCACACCATAGGATTTCGTCAACAGACTCAAAAGTTAGAACAAATGGTACCATGCAAAAGTACTGCCAAAGAGGTTTCATTCATTTTGAATGGTCACACCATAGGATTTCATCAACAGACTGAAAAGTTAGAACAAATAGCACCATGCAAAAGTACTGCCAAAGAGGTTTCATTTGAATGGTCACACCATAGGATTTCGTCAACAGACTCAAAAGTTAGAACTACACTGCATGTCTCCTTAATTGACCCTGAAAGGGTTAATATAGCTTTCTCATCAATAGCTTTCGAGTTTTACTCTATGAGAAGTTAGTACCATGTGAATCGACTTCAGATTTGTCATAGGAAGGGCTAACTTTAAATTATTACCTCGTTTACACGGCATCAAACTTCGAATTTCCTTTGCCGCGCTGCAGACAGAAGTGAAGACACTCGAAAGCAGCGAGAGGCCTAGGCCCAAGTACATTAGGCGAACAATCCACATGCCTCGTTCGTAAGACGAGTCTGGTTCCTTGCCTTCATTCGGCACCAGATCCCCGAATCCAATCGTGCTCAGGGCAACAAAGCAGTAATATACACAATCGAGAAAGGTCCAGCCAAACTCTCGTTCTGAATAGTAATACATGACACCTCCTAAGGGAAGCCATAGAGTGATTAGCAATACATTTATAGTAAAGCATTTGATGTGTTCGTGGGTTGGAGTATCGCGTTCCAGGGCAGCTTTCTCGAAGTATTTGATCAACAAGTGGATTCCAAAGTTGATGTGCTCGCCGACCGATTGTAGAGTAAGTAAATTAAGAGGAATGCCAAAAAGAGCGAAGAATATTAAAAACAACCGACCACCTTGTGTTTTGGGTGCCAAGTGTCCATAACCTGCGGAGAAGCAGACATTTTGTTAGGCATTTAGTGCTTAGAGCGGCTTTCAATTGAGTCTCGAAAGTAATGCCGTGATTGCTTCGGTTTTCCATCGCTATGCGCCACTTTCTCAACCAATCAGAAGTAAAACCTCTGGTAGACTTTGTCGATTTTTTTCTCCTTAAGGTTGTAAAATGAGCGTTACATCTTGTTTAGAAGCGAAGGAATAGATCAGTGAATTTTCCTTTGTTTACAGACGTATTGGCAAATAAAAATTATGCATTTCGGTTTGCGTACCACCAAATAATCATCTTTATAATATGACCGTACGGCCCCGCTCACGCAATCCTACAGAAAATAGAATCGCAAGGTGATGTGAGAGGGGCCGGACGGGTTGACGTGAGCCGGTCCGGAAAAAGCCGTCCGGCCCCGCTTGAGTTAAAGCGAAATCACACTGCACGACTAATCTTGTAAGTTTCTAGTCATATTATAAAATAATACTTATTGACTAAGTTAGGTCGGGACAGACGGGAAAATATTTGGCTCTCGGTCATTGCGCACGGACCTCGCTGTGCTCGGTCCCTACGCCATGACCTCGAGCCAAATATTTTCCCGTCCGGCCCTCTCACTCAGTTAATAAGTGCATATTGCATTCACAGACCTAAATCTTTACTTTTAAGAAAACTATAACGTTCAGATGTACAAGATTTACTAATTTCAATTGCACTTTCATCATTATCGATGGTTCGTCTGTCCAAGCTAAACAGAATACGATGTGTTTCTTACCGATAGTTGTTGTCACACTCCCCACAAAGTATAGTGACTGATAATAGCTCCAATCGTTGTGGCTGTACTTGCACCTGTGAGCCTCTTCAAACACTGTTCGTAATTGCTCGATGTACTGGTTTATAACATCCTCTGTCTCGTTAAACCTCATTGTCATGTTCTCCCTCAACTGGTGTATTTTCTTGGTAAAATGGCGTTTGCTTGATGAGCCGTCACCTTCAATCGCCGAAAATATGGCTGCACCCGAAGTCACATAAACTGTCAACATCACTATTCGCACCAGAAGAGTTCTTGTTTTTCGTTTTATTTCCATATTTCCTTTTTTTAACCCTTGCTCAGTGCAGATGATGCGCGATGTATTCTTCTGTTCTTTATTTTTTTTTTTTCCTGTGGAAATATTGGAAATTAGTGCATATCTGTAAGTTTATAATGCTTTTTTTTTTCACCTCTTTTTTAAGGGAAATGGCTTGCGTTCTCACAGGCTTCCAAGCTATCAACTGTTACAATTATACCCAGGGGTGTGATAATTCAATCTAAGCGAAAGAGAGGGCCCTAATTGCACTTGTTGAAAACGAAATGCTGCTTATTAGGTTACAGTTTGAATTGCTTTTGTTATGAAATTCAACTATAGACTCAAACACCAAAACCACTTTACATTTCTCAATGTGGGGTAACTAAACATTGCGTTTCTTATTAATTAGCACTGAAAGGTGACGAAGGGTGAAACGATAGTAATTTTCGATTGTTTTTTAGGTTAACAAATAATCTGGTATATAATGGAGTTGCATTGTATATTTTATTTTAACTTTTCCCTCCTAGACTAAGAGTCAACACTTTTGATATGTTACAGTTTTAAGGTTAATCCGTAGAAGAAAACATTCTT
This sequence comes from Cladopsammia gracilis, assembly GCA_022457155.1. NCBI lineage: Eukaryota > Metazoa > Cnidaria > Anthozoa > Scleractinia > Dendrophylliidae > Cladopsammia > Cladopsammia gracilis. The sequence goes on from JAJGOT010000908.1 coordinate 45,772, forward strand.
GTGAAAGCTATTGAGCAGTACTTTTCTGTGGTATTGTTTATATGCTCTTCCCAGGTGGTTCTAACTTTTACTATATGGATAAAATCCTGAAGGTGTGACGATTCAATTGAAAGCTGCTTAGCAGTACTTTCCTGTGGTACTGTTTATTATGCTGTACAAGGTGGTTCTAACTTTTGAGTCTGTGGATGAAATCCTTCAGTGCGACCATTCAAATGAAAGCTACTGAACAGTACTTTCTTGTGGCGCTATTTATTATGCTGTACAAGGTGCTTTTTACTTTTGAGTCCGTGGATGAAAACATAAAGTGTGACTATTCAAATGAATAAGTTTTACAAAGCATTCTTTACTTTCTCATGGTGCTGTTAGCTCATTTAACTAAACGAGTGGGCCATCTGGCTTATGACAAGACTGAACTTTTTTGTAAGTTAACACTGTTACCTTACTATAGGAAATTAAAACTCCATACAATGAAAGCGAATTTCGATAACTTAAATAAGCAGTTAGTTTAAGTCGCGTTAATTTTTCAACGTTAATTTCAACGATGCTAATTTTTATTTATTCGACCCATAATTCTGGATCTTACACAAAATATCTGAAAAAAAAAAGCTTGAGCACTCTATTCATCATATAAATATATGTCATTTATTCATCATACTTTACAAAGTAATATATATTTCGCCTTTACCATAAACACTGTAATTAACACTAGTGCTATTCCTTATAATAAAACTATTAATATTTTATCTATTTCGACTGCACTGGACGTGATGATAAAACCCTTATTTTTCTATTTTTTTTTTACAGCTCGTCACCAATGCTGAAGCGAGTCAGTTATGCGATCACGTGACTCCAGCGCAGCAGAAAAACGCTTCAATGGTGAACAGCTTGTTTCAACTACATCAGGCTGTTACCAAGGTAACAGTTTCTCAGATAAGGGCTGCTGTCATTTGTTCTTCCAAATGATATCTTTTTTATTGGGTGTCCTGTGATGTAGGATCACGGAATCATGCTTAAAGAATCTGACCCACCCAATTTGTCGATTTTATATTTGCTATCAATATTACTTTTACGTTGATCATGGATAAACTATACGTTTCCGCCTAATCTATCTTCAATCTGTGTTTCTATCTCACCAGATAGTGGATGGTCTCAGGTCTCCCCCGGCGATCGCTGTGGATGCGATATACACTGGTTTGCAGGTACTTGTACCTTTTCTGGAAATAATCTGTCTTGTTATATAGCTGGAGTTTTTCTCAAAACTACGCGCGCGTTCATTGGTTGATTCATGGTCACATGACATCTGACAAACATACTGTTGGCTCCCGAGGCCGTTTACATGGAGCTAGGATGATCCTAGCCCTAGGGCCAAATGCAACCCTTCACATGTAAAATGAAAGCAGAAAACGTGTTGCGCTCTGATGATCCTAGTGCTAAGATGATCCTAGCATTAGGATCATCTCCTTTCCATCTAAATAGGGCCTCAGTCTCTTTGAAGCAAAGGGAAAGAAGACGTCTGCGTGCAGGCTAATTGCAAATGATTATTCCATAAACTCTCATCACTTCCCTGCCTCACAATTAATTAAAATTGTATGGGTAAATTAGCATCCTTTGGAATCCCACTCCTTTGCAGAGTCGGTTTCTTGGAAACTGTCATCAAACGCAATAATGCGTGGGTTCCCTGCGTTGCTAGGTGATTTTTATCATCACGTATATTTGAATAAATTATAATTTGCTAACTTGTTTGGCAGACTGGTAGACATAAAATATTACTGACAGTTTGTCTATTTTTAGTTATTGGTTATTTTTTCCCTGTGCCACAGGAAAGTACTACTCAACAGCCTTCATTTTAAACGCCCAATAGCTTTCAAACACTTCAAAGCACTTCACCATGAGAAAAGCCGTGGCCACTGTTGTAACTTTAACATACGACTCTTGCAGTAAATATTGCTTTCTTTAAATAAATATCCATTTGGAAGTTATTAGCATGTTATTGTGCTGAACTTTAGATCACAAGTGTTATACACGCATGTTTGCATGGGTGGGAAACTGTTTTGTCGATGCGCTTTCTGGTCCAAAAGCTTTCTTCTAAACTTGTTGTCCAGTGTGTGTGTGTAATTACATTGTCTGAGGGATGTTCACTCGAAAATTTTTCATTATTGAATTTTTCTTTTTTGTAAAAATTTTGCTACAGCTAGGTAACGAGTTACTTGTGTCAGAAATGCAAAATATAAAAAAAAGAATATAAATAAATAAAAAGGGGGATCACCAACTTCGTTTCGGAGATAACATATCTGAAAGACCACCCTAATTTTGAAAAATCGGTCTTTCTTAGTCTATATGACCCCAATGTCTGATAGTCTAAAAATATTGCAAAAAGAATCTCTAGAATTGAACTTTTTTTTTGCCAAATTTAAATCAACCGGTGACATCCCTTAAAGTAAACCTATTTTTCAAACGACAGCGTTTGCAAAACGTGACAGCCGCAAGTTGGCGGGATTCGATGTTGTGTGGTTAACAAATGGCAAAATGTTAAACTTTCTACGTTGAATTTTTTTTTTTTATTTTCACAATCTTCAAAATCGTCTAGCCAAAAAAAAAGTAGGGGTCACTGACCATCCAAGCGAGTTAACGGGACACAGTCCCGCCTAAATCCCGAAATAGAAACATTTCGCTTCGCTTATTTCCACGTTATATCCAGTCGCCAAATGCCACCAAATATACAACTTAGTTGGCTAAAAAGGTTCTATAGAGCAAAACAAAAGCAGTAGTTTGGAGATAAAGTGCAGGATTGCAAGGATTGAAGTGGATTACAGTTCATGAAATTTGATTTATGGACAGGCGGTTAAGAAATGAAACTTGCTATTCTTGTAAAATTTTAACTTTTGTAGCCGTTATTGTGTCTGTTTAGTTCATTTTTCTTTGCTTCTATCACTTTTGGCGATGGTTTCTTCCAATTTCAAGATAATAGAGTAAGCTTAAAGCAAGCTCCTGTCCGTAATCATTAATAATCACACGATAATCACATAATCACACGATATTTCAGCTTAGACAGAGTCCCTTTAAATCTCAGCAAAGTTAACGCAATGGCTGCCAGCCCACCTTGATCTGTTCATTAGATTTCTTCCTGCGCAGCAACGATGCGCATAAACAATTAGCGCGAACGTCCTTAAACCTTTCATCTCCATAACATTGCTGTCCATTGGTTTACAAAAGACTCTGTATAAATGCGAACCGTCCGTTATTGTATTGGGGTGTCTCATATTACACTACTCCCTCGTTACAACGGCCACCTCTGTTCAACAGACAGTGTAGTCTTATTTTTTAGCCATTTCATTTCCAAGAGCGGTTAAAATATAATTTAAGAAAGCTCTGGAAAATTGTTCTTTTTAAAATCCCGTAAAACAAACCGAACCACAAGAAAGTCTTGTTCGTTAGCTTTCATATGAATGGTGACACTGTAGGATTTCATCCACAGACTCAGAAGTTTGAGTCATCTTTCACAGCATAGTAAACAGCAGCACTAGAAAATATACTGCTCCATAGCTTTCAAACTTCAGGACTTCGTGATCCACAGACTTAGGGGTTATAGAAACATATTCAGTACACGACTAGGCTATCAACAAGACATTTTTTTCATCAAATCCGGTGTGCGTTTCGCAAAATGTATCTCCCGAAGACATTCCAAATTTAAATTGATTTATACTTTCATGCAACATCGCTCTAACATTTCCTTAGTTACTCTCGTAAATGTTGGATTGTGTTGCATCCGTTTGAACATTAAATTCAATATTTTTACACATCAGGCGCTTCCAGACTTTCTTCGCAATTTTTTGAAACTATGTTGGCCCTATTGTTAAGTCGATGTTGGAAGCGTTTGAACAGTCTCTGCACAACGTTTGTGTTTGCTTGTTAGACGGATGTAGGGCAAATGTTCTCACTGTTTAAGTAATGGTCCTAGTAACAGAGTAGGCAATGCAGAAAGGTGTTAATTGTGATATTGTTGAAACCGTCCACCTCATTGGCTGAAACGTGAAAATCTACCATAACTTAACCAGGTAGTGCATTTATTTCTCTCTAGTTTACTAATTGATTCCCTTTTAGCGAAAACTATTCTGAGTTTTAATGCAACCAAAATTCTATGTGGGAAACATGTAAAACTAGAAGCCTTTCTTGGCCATTGTTTTGGAGTTTCACGATTGGATGAAATCTTGTAGCGCAAAAGAAACGTCACTTTAAAATAAAGTTCCAGTACATTTTATTAAAAAAAAAAAAACATGTTCTCTATAGGTTGATCTATTCTCAGTAAGAAACACCTAAACAATCTCACGTGGGGAAAGCGAAATGCCGCAGAACAATAGAACATTGCCTAGTTCTTACACGCATTGTTACTTAAACGGGCCTTTAGCCTTTCCCATGGGCTTCTTTATTTTTGTTGTCAGTCCTTTACTGGAGAGTCGAACAGGTGAGCTAATTGCCTGCGAGATTGACTGCCAGGAGTGTTACATCAACTGTTCATTACAGAAACATTTTCTTGTTACAGTCACAAGTCTTTTATTTCTTTTGTTCTTTTATTTGCAATCAAGCTTCCTCCACTTCTCACGAAAGCGACTGTTCATTTGTATCTTTTCGACAGCTGTTTTGTTAATTTTAAGAATATTTTCATTTTCTTTTTAGGCTTAACGAACGTTTTTGTTGATGACCCAGACGAAATTTTAAGTCGACCACTCAGGAAAACCATGGCCATGAAACATTTTTATTTCCGAAATGTGTTTTGATATGTCTCCGGGAGTTAAATGTAAACACGATGTATTGTTTTGAATCCCAGCTGTATCTAAAAAATTCATTCTTTGTGGCGGAAAAAAATAAAAGGCGACTAGCCGGTTAATTAAATTGTCCGTGAAAGTAACAAATGTCATTTTTCATTGCGATATTCGGAAGCGACTTTGCTCGCGTGTTTGGTTGGCTTTCGTGAATAATAATATTTCCGGTTCCTTTGAATTTGTCAAACACGAGGTGACACTTCGTTCTATATATTGTATATTGACTATTTTGAATTTTCGTTTCTTAATAAAAAGGTTTTTTTTTTGCGTTTCACATTGAGTAATGTTGAGAGATAATAACTATAAATATGAAATTGATAACCGGCCAAGATGACTTATTCTAGGATTTATTGGGCACATGTTGGGTTTTCGTGTGACTTTGCGTGTTTTGTACAGAGACACATTCAAATTGGCACGATTTGTATTTGTTGAAATACGCTCTTTATATTTCTGTTTTTCTCACCATTGAATTATGCCTTAAACATGTTTTGTATCTTTATTTCTTCCTGTTTTAATGAAAGGATACTGAACAAAACTGACAGCTTTGCTGGTCATATTGTAGTAGTATTTCTTTGATTCTCTTTCAATAAACTATATTTTTATTTTTTCCCGAAGTATCTGTGAAAAAGGAGATTGCCCAGTTGAAGTGGTTTTTTTTTTTTATTTTCACCGATCGTTTTTTTTTTTGATATTTCAGTCAGAGAATCTTCGGCAAAGGTTGTCCTTGCTTTCTAAGGTTCGATCATCTCGGCATCTCGAACATCTCGGCCCTCATGCAGTATGGTCGTAATGTTTAAGTCTGCGGACGGCGGGTGAAACCTCAAGTGCTCTTCGTTTTAAAGTATGATTCTGTTAAGTCTGATCAGTCATAAACTCGGATTTTTTTTTTTTTTTTTGCCAATAGTTAGAGCATGATACCTTTATTCCAGTGCTTAATTACTCTTTTGTTGTCTCAATTTTGGTGAATTTCATATAAATATATGCCGGCAACTTTCTCTTACGCCGTATTGAAGTCATTTTTTTTTATTTTGCCTCACTAAAAGCCACCTTGAGGGCAATTTAATTATTTTGTTTTTTTCGAATCTTATGATTTCTTTTGGCTGTAGGTGTTCGTACTCGAAATACATTTTTCAAGGCAAAGTGGTTGTCCTTGGCTCGATATACCAAGACTTTCAAGATAACGTTCAATTCTCTCCTCGAAAATTCGATTACTTGATTTTGTCTAAACTTCGTTTCTACAAATATGAATTTTATCTCATCGCACATTTGCGCATTCAAAAACACTCTTAACATTAAATTCAAATCCCTCGTGAAACTTCCAGCTCGCCGTGTTTTTAATATAACCCCTGCTCGTGTTGTCGTTTGTGTTGTGTTGTTTACGGTAATTTACGCGGGGAATTAATATTTCCTCACCTCTTAGGAAGCTGCAGACCACGTCAATTGCAAATCATGAGCCGTTTTAAATCTCCTGATCTTTAATCCCAATCCTGGGCTTTATCTTCATGTCTATTTTTTTGTCTGTTCGAGTCTTGCGGTATAAAACTCCTCCAATAACCCGCTGCTTAAAACGAAAACATGGAATTTACACGAAAATAAAATTGATAGTTTTTCCCCCCTTACGCTGAGTCGAAAGAAGAAGGCGGAAGATGCGGTGAATTTCTGAATATGTTAACTCTCTTGGGAGATCATCCAGTTGACTTCCTTAGATATGTTTTTTCCCATTTTCAGACACACTCGAATGATCATTCGTATTTTTTTGTCTTCGCTAATGTTATGTATTAAAGACGAGTGGGAGAGATCTGTCAAGAAAATCCACCCTATTTAATTTGAATTGCAAATCTCGCAGTGTATTTGCCATCAAATGATTAATGTTAATTCGGACGGCTTGTTTTTACAGTAGAAAAACAATGTCGCGGTGTTGACGAAACAAGTTTTTTTTTTTTTCAGTTTTTCTCTCATTCATTGCTTAAAAACAAATATATTTCACATTAAAATTTTCTTGTATTCTCGGGCTGGAAAGTTTCTTTGTGAACACTGGCTGCCGCTTGCGGAAGTTTGTTACTGGCGTGTTGAGTATTTTTATGTGTAATTTATAAACGTATTGCGATTGTTTTTATTCTTATGAAACTTATCGTTGGTAGGATGGAAAGTCTGTGCGTCATTTAAACTTCACTTAGCGAGAACGTTTAATCTATCACATCCTTTCAAAAGCAAAAACAATTAATTTCAGCGTCCTTTTTTTCTCAAAATGTAAATTTTCTCGACTTTACTTTCTTTTTTTTTTTCATTGATAGCGTAATATTACACCACTTTAACGCGACGATTGCTGTCTTTGTATGAAAACCAACGTTTTGTTGTGAATCTCAAGTATTGATTCTGTTTTCTGTTTCTGTTGTTGTTGAAGAAAATAAGCGCTGTGGTTTATTTACTACTAAAACACTCAAGTTTATTTCTATATAATACGAAAAAAAATATAAATATATATAATTATAATAGTCATATTTATATCTCTTTTGCAAAGTAAACCGAAAATAACGGCACCAGTCTTCTGCAAAGTAATGCTTAGCTGCTTTCACGTATTTGAATGGTCACACTTTGGGATTTCTTCCACAGACTCAAAAGTTACTGAACAACCTTGTGCATAATAAACAGTACCACAGGAAAGTACTGCTCAATAGCTTTCATTTGAATGGTTACACTTTGGAATTTTATCCAAAGACTCAAAAGTTAGAACCACCATGTGCAGCATAATAAACAGCACCACAGGAAAGTACTGCTCACAGTAGCTTTTGTTTGAATGGCACACGATTTTATCCACTGACTCACAAATTAGAACCATCTTGTAGTTCATAATGTTAGCATTTTATCCACAAACTTGGACGGTAGAGACATCTTGTACAACATTACAATCTCTACCAAAGGAAAGTGCTGCTTACCGCAGACCACCTTGTACAATATTATAAACGGTACAACAGAATACAGTACTCTTTCGTATAGCATTCATTTGATGGTTTACTAATTTTAACTCTGGGAGCAACTATTAAGGTTTGACAAAAAGACGTTATTGATCGTAAAACACCGCTGTTCACTTCTAAAAGTCGGTTTTTAGTCCTTCGAGCCTTTTAAATAACCTCGAGAAAAAATAAAAACGACGATTAAAAATTACTAGCCATATTACACGACTTTTTGTTGAACAAATTGTTTATCATGCCACATTCATCATCTCCCGGAGCTATCTTTTGGAAAATGTTTTTTCGCGCTCAGAAAAGTGAAGTAATGTGTCATGTTATTTTTGCACTCGTTTGGTGCGCATTCGCACTCCAAAACGCTATTTCGAATAATAACGTTACTTATAAACTTTGTTCTAATCCTAATCTAATGCTGGTTTTAAAATGGCCTCTTCATTTTGTTCGGTTCTAAATAACCTTCGGCTCTAGTTCGCGTTTCTGACATAACTTTTTACGTGGGTTAAATTTGAATAATTTCATTTCAATTGACGCTGATAAGACAAATTAACCGCCAATTTATCATCTGGTATTACATGCGTCGAACGTCAGTTGTTTACGTGGAAAAGGATGTCCTTCTCAATTTCATTAATAATTCATCAAGTTTGGACAATGAAAATCATAAACGTGACGGTGGTTAGAAAAAAACCATCTTAATTAGCATAGATTTTAGCGATTTTCCCATAGTTTTCTCTGTATTCAATTTTATGAACATTTTGAGAAGCTATTTCAAAAACTCAAAAGAGTGTTTCATCAGGTTTCCCAACACCTCGAAGTTAACCCTCTTGTATTACTTACAGTCTCGGTGTTTTTACTTTTTGAAGACCGCCGACGCAATACTAGATTCGCGGCTGAAGTCATAATTCAGATTATATTTATCCTTTTACTCCCGGAGTCAATTATGGAGACGTGTAGTGTAGTTCTAACTTTTGAGTCTGTCGATGAAATCCTATGGTGTGACCATTCAAATGAAACCTCTTCAGCAGTACTTTTACATGGTACCATTTGTTTTCAATATTTTACAAAATGAAATTTGGGATTTTTCTTGAATTTTGATTTTTTTCAATCTTGGGAATAAAAGACGAATTTATATATATGAGTTAACAAATGGTTTGAAGTACACTTCGCGAAATTCCTACCATTTGTTTTCTTATATATTTTCAACGGAGTCTGTGAAATACTAGTAGAATCCCCCGATGTTTTCTTATGTTATGACATGTCGCGCGGTGCTCCTGTTAACTCAGACAAACTCAGCAAATATTTAATGTCTCGTCAGGTACCACGCTAATGAATGGCTATTCATTTCTTAATGAAGTTGAATTAAACCTTTTGCCGACATTTCTGCTTTGAATAACCCTCGGCTTAAAATTGCTATGTGGTAACTATTGACTCTGTAGATAAAACCTAGACGTGTGATTTCACTAATGAAAAGTAATTTTCTAGAGTGCTTTTTATTGAATTGTACAAGGTGGTTTTCACCTTCAATCTGTTTACGACATGGTTACTTGACAGCTATATAGCTATATACCTTTATTTATCCATTTATTAAAATTGTGTGTACTAAATTTTGTGATAGATTCTGGTTACAATACTTATCGCAATGCAGACTGAACTGAAATTGTCTTATTTGGTGCCCCCTTATTAACCATGAAGAAGAAATCATGAATCGTGTCTTGGCAAATGACTGACTATACACTGCCTAATAAACGCTTTAATCAATCAATCAATCAATCAATCAATCAGTGGTTTAAGTTGTTGCCTATGCGGGAATATATACTTGTCGCATTTTACACACTCTGATTTTGTACAACATATTTATTTTATTTCCTTTTCCATTTTTTTTTTTTTTAATTCGGACGTGTATTACCCATGCTTCAAACATATTGCCCCTTATCGACAATAGATGTTATTTTTGTTATTCAAAATCGATGTAGCTTTAGTACGTTGCTTTTCGATTCAAGTTTAGCATTGCATTTATGATGGGAACGAATCGGCCTTTTATTAACAATATTTATACCATGTCATTTTAATGGTCAGTTCTGTCAAAGTGCATATTAATTATTGGTTTTCACTTACGTCATATTATAATTCAGAAGCATTAAACAGCAGATTTCGATCCCAAAATGTTCATGGAATTGTAGATACCCATCTGGGCGCAAGAGCACTTCCTTCAATAGTTATAGGCGAGTAAGAAATGTATGGAGCAGCCATCTTTGTGCCCCACTCGGGGCACAAAGATGGCGGCCACAAATTCAAAGTCTTAATTACACCAAAAATCAAATCCCAAAATATTGTATTCGTTCTCATTTTCCTTCAATCGGCTTATAGGCATTTATAATGCAAAAACAACTTTCAACTGGTTCAATTTTGTTTATTTTCACTGCTTATCTGAAATAGGGTCACGAATTGCGAGACACATTTAAAACCTTTATAAATCGGAAGCAAAACGTCGCTAAAACCTGAAACTTTTTGTGTAAGATTATAACACTGGTATCCACATACCATGTTAGAAACAGCTTTGTAGGACGTACACTTTAGATTTTTGAATTTTTATGTCGTCATGTGCAGCTTTTTTCGAAACAGACTGACATTTTTTAAATATTGAATTAAATGAAAAACAGGGTAAATGAATATGGATTCCCATCCTAAATTTAGCAGAAGTGTGAAGATATGAAAAGACCTTCCGAAAACTAGGAGAAATGTAAAAAAAAAAAATGAATTTCAAGATTTGTGCATGAAAACGTATGGCAGGAGGCACAGGCTGACGCCTGTCATACATTTATTTGTAGCAATCGTAAATTTTGACTTTTATATATATATATATATATATATATATATATATATATATATATATATATATATATATATATATATATATTTACTAAAGTTTGAAGCAAATTTATAGAAAACTTCACATTTTTGTTAACTTCAATATGCATGGGAATATATTATATATTATGTTACTTACTTGCTTGCTTGCTTGCGTACAACGTTTCACAACCCTGCAGCGTATTATTCAAATCAACGCTGCTGAGCAGCACTTGTTAATTTGCTGTATAGTTTGTTGCACAAGGCAGTTATAACTTTTACACTGTGTATGAAATTCTAAATTGTGCCCTTTCTAATGAAAGAACGCTATTTGCGTTGTTCAAAGTGGTTCTAACTTAGAACATGTGGATAAAATCATTAAGGGACCATTTCAATTAAACGCATAGAGCTTTAATTGTCTGCGATGTTGTTGATTATGTTGCTCAAGGTGGTTCTAACGTTTTAAATGAAACCCTCAGGTGCGAATATACAAGTGAAAGCTACTGAGCACTACTTTCCTGTGGTGCTGTTTATTATGCTGTACAAGGTGGTTCTAACTTTTGAGTCTGTGGATAAAATCCTGAAATGTGACCATTCAAAAGAAAGCTATTGAGCAGTACTTTCTTGTGGTACTGTTTATTATGCTGTACAAGGTGGTTCTAACTTTTGAGTCTGTGGATGAAATCCTAGAGTGTGACCATTCTATTGAGCAGTACTTTCCTGTTTACTATGTTGTTTAAGGTGGTTCCAACTTTTTAATGAAATCCGTAAGTGCGACCATTAAAATAAATAATGCTATATTGACTAGTCTAGTACTTTCCTAGAGCGTTTTTTTTTATTAACGCTGTAATTGAAGTGTCTAACGTTTTGAGTCTGTTGGCGTTTTATTAATTTTAAATGGTGTTTCATCCAAGGATATCATTATGTAATGATGTTAAAGAATCCTCTTTAGTTAATTGAAGCAACACTCCTAACGTTAGGTTGTAATATTAATTGTAATTCAGCAGTAAAATAGCCATATTTGGTCATCCTTTTCAGAGTTTGTACAAAAAGGCGATTTTAATTTTCGAATTTGAGGTTGAATCCCCCTGGTTGAAAACTATCATCAATCAGTACTTTTATTTAGTATGCTGTTTGTTTATTGTTTTTCATTTTGTTAAAACTTGATTTTTTTTTGCACTTTCTAACTTGGCGGTTTTTAAATGTGAAAGGTTAAATTTAGTTGTTAGATTATTAAGTATGGATATGTTTCGTCTGGGAAGGTCACTAATGACTTGATATACACTTAAAGCTGGAGCAAACCTCAAATTGTTATTCAGAATTCTCAAACTCATTAATAATATTTTATCAAGTTTGAACGAAGTGGTTTGGAAACCCGATCTTAAAGGACCACCTTCACCCAAAATGCTGTGCGCGCCGTGACCACTTTCTTGCTGAATTTCGTGTAACATGAAATTCAGGGCTGTGCTCTAGCAGTGCCCAGGGGCCTCGGGCTCTTTACTTTTATCTTCGGGCGACTAGAAGAACTTAGTTTTTGCATAAAGCTTAAGTGCCGGGCACCCCAGATTTCATAGTTGGGAACTTTTGGGCTCCCTGTGATTTATCTAAGAGCACAGCTTTGAAATTCACGCTTGAATGCGTGCAACCAATCAGATCACGCGTATGAACAATGTAGCATTTCAAAACAGAAACAAACGACCGCGACGTCTTTTGGGTGAAGGTAGGCCTTTAATTAGCGTAGCTTTTGGCGATTGTATTCCTTCGTTTTCTCTGTATTTTATGATCAGTTTGAGAAGCTATATCAAACACTCGAAAGAGTGTTTCATCAGATATCCAAACACCTCGAAGTGGGTTAAAAAAAACTCGGCTGCGCCTTGTTTTTCCAACCCACTTATCGGTGTGTGGAAATCCTGATCTGACACTATTTCTCGTGTTTGATATATTACATTAAAGTGCACCTAACCCCCCATTTTTTTTTTTTTTGGCTTAATCAACTCTATGTACGTTGAAAAGTTGAATAGTTAAATATTTCTTGTTTTAAAGGGAACCTCCATTGTTATAACAAATTGACGTATGACATAATTTGTGTTTCAGGGACTCTTAGCTCTCATAAACACTTCCCTGGATCCGCTCCTCGAGGCAATCAAGCTGGAGTTGGAAAACCATATTTTTAAGATGCATTCAGAAGACTTTACAAGGTAAATTTGGGATCGTCTTTGTGAAGTATCGTATGCGCTGGATCTGTGAGGACGCTCAGTAAAATGTCGACCCATACTTCAAACATATTTTTAAAGACCGTGAAGTGTTCGACGGATATTTTCTAAGTGCTGCAAACTTGTTTTCAACGTGCAAGTGCAATTTCACAGTAATCAAAGCAATAGCTCTGGGAGATTTGGGCTGCTCGTGGACGTCCTTTGTTTCCTTGTTGTGTCTATTTGTCTCGTTTTGTCTTTTCTAATTGTCTCTTTTCTTACTCAACACTCCCTTTTAGTTCAACTCTGTCACGTGATATAGCTGATCACCCGGATGCTCCTTGTTCCGGTTACATACAGGATATGCAGGTAAGGGGACATTGCAGCGGTACCAAGACTACCTAACCAGTGCAATAAAATTAAAAATAATAGTCTGAAAATGTTTGTGCGCATCGCTGGAAATTCGCCGGTTCCTGTTGAACATGAATAATTGCTTAATATGCCCACTTTCTCAATACGTTATATTTATTTTGTTTTCTTCAGGATTTCATCATCCACGTTCAAAAGAACTACGTTGCACTTTATGAATGTCGGGAAATTATGTTCGAAAGGTACGTCGACAAAATTTTTTATACTTTAGGGGTATAGTCTTCACAAGCCTAATGGCTCCCAAATGCTGGAGCTTAACCCGGTGTCTGTAGCATGAAGCCACTGAGGTCACTGAGAGTATCACTACTCCCCTCTGGATGCGAAGGAAAGAATTCTAAAAACACTTTCATGGGATTAGCGATTCCAACCATAGACTTAAGATAGAATCTCAGCCGTGATTTGGCTTATAAAGAGTGTGAAGATAGCCATCTGTTATTTACTGTTTATAGGTTGGAGGTGATTGTGTGTCGAATTGTCGAGTTGTTTGTTCGTCATACCAGTTTGCTGAGACCCATAGGAGAAGGAGGGAAGCTGAAACTGGCTGCCGACATGGCTCAAGTAAGATGTTACTTTTACGTTCAGATATGACGGAGATGAATTTGCATCCCGTCAAGTAGAACAGATTTTCTTCTGGGGAGTGGTATATTGCTCCAGAGCTTAGAACTACCTGGATCATTCAATCCACCATTATTACTGTGTCGGTGGGAAAGTGAAGCACGATATGTTGTTGTTGTTGTTGTTTGTTGAGTTGATAAGGTATATTGGCCGCCATAGAGGGATTCAAAAGTTGGCGATTTAAAGCCTGGTTTTGATATGTCGGAAAAAATCTCAGACGATAGGGGATTTTGCTGTTCGTGATCGTCCCAGATTTTACCGATATGTCGGGGAAATCGCCGATCATCGCAGAAATCTGGGACGCTTCGGGAAAATAGAAACGATTCCGATTTTCCCCGATTTGTCCCCGACTATCCCAGGTGATCGGGGTTGTCTATGATTGAGTGTTTTCATAAGTCGGCCAAATCTGGGACGGTCGGGAAACAGCGAAATCCCCGATCGTCTGGGATTTTCCAGACACATGAAAACCAGGCTTAAGCATTTCGTTACGACTAAGGGCTAGCGCTCAAATCGTCAGCTTTTGAATATCTTGTGAATAAATTGTGGCCAATTTACCTTATGAACTCAGTTGATAAAATCAAATTTTCATATCTCCTTTACTTGGCCTTCCGTGAAGGACTCCCTCTATGAATGCCCTTGTTGTACATTTAGATACTCTGGAACCTGGGGTGCTTACCATTTACAGGATCCATCTGGTTGGAAATTTTATGCATAAACATTAAATGACTTAACTTGACGTTGTGGAAGAAGGGACAAGTAAAAAATACAACTCACATCAGCTGAAAAGATTAAAATGTTTGGAAAAAATGTATCACTAGAACCAGCCGCCCATAATTTCTCAAACTTTCCTAATGAAATGATACGTACCATTTGATTTCCCAACCAGAATTTCTGGTTTTTCCATGGAAATGGTAAGTACCCCGGATCATTGGGTAGCCTGTAATCAGGCTCCTTAGTGGTAATATAGGGTTGAAGCGGACTGGATGCAGATCGAAGGAGGGAAAGGAAAAAGGCGCACATGGCCCTACTATGGAGGTCAGTACACAGGGGCAATACGCAGCTCTTACAAGGTCTTCTCTGATTTGCTGAGAAAACAATAGAACAATCAAAACAACAATAGACCCTAGCCCTGAAAACAATAGAGCTGCATGATACCCAGGTCCCATGAAATTAGAGGTTGTTAAGAACTGCGTTGGTATCTGGTTTCACGGGACACTTATTGGGATGCATTTTTGCCGTTATTTAGATTGAATTTGCCGTTGGTCCTTTGTGTCACAAAGTTTCTGATTTAGGAAAGTCGTACAAGCTTCTGAGATCTTTTAGGTGAGTTTTAGGGTATGTTTGTCTTATTAGATTTATTATTTCATTATGTGTTGTTTCAACGAGATGCGTTTGACGAGCTTTTGTAATCAGTAACAGAGAATAAAAAAACGCACTATGTCTTGTGGTGGAGCGGTGGTGTAGTGGTAAACACGTTGAACTTTAGATCTAAAGATCGGTGGTTCTTCGAGGCCTGGCCTCTGCCGTTTTCTTAGACAAGAAAATTTGCTCCACATTGTCTGTAAACCAGTGCACAGCCACACGAGTGAAACGTAATTACGCAAACACAATACAACGTTTGGATTCCTTGCGCCTTTAAATCTGGTTTATGAGCCCACTATATGTCTATATAACCCATAACATATAACATAAGGTGTTGATATCTGGGCCTGAATTTAAGTGCTGGATATTGTAACTGAATTGTTACCGTAATACTTGTAGTACTAATACATTTCGTACATTTGTTTTATTACTCATTAGACCTCTACTGTTTCAAACGTCCGAAGACATCGTAAATAACCCATCCCTTGGCGAGAGTCTCCCGCACAGTGTAGTGTTACATTATCTATTTTCAAGGGCTCCAAACGAACTCAAGTATCCCCATGAGGTATGAGGATTCAGTGATTGACGTAACTTTGATCTTGATGTCGTATACAGAGAACCTCCTCCACGAAATGGGATGGTGAGGGGGAATTCGGGGGGGGGGGGGGGGGGGGGGGGGTTGAGGGTATGAACCTTACGTCGCCATGGAAAGGGCGGGAAGCAGGAGTAAAGAGTACTTGAAACGGGAAATAGTTTTCGCGCTACTTTCTCAACCAATCAGAAGTTGCGACTTGCCTGTACGCGTTTTCCCGCGCTTGGCGCAGGTTACATGTATTTGCTTCGAGCTCTGATTGGTCCATAGATTGTCTGCGTCTGTTGTGATTGGTCGGAGTAATTACTTTGGTTTCGCTTTTACAACATATTTTCCCTCTGTAGGTGGCTGGTTGGTCGTTAAGTTTTTATTCCCAGTGGCTAGATGAGCACACCGCAGAAGAAGAAAAGCTGGCGCTTATTAGGTAAGCTATTTATTTGTAAGTGTAGCTATGTAGCATGCAAGTGTAGCTATGGCAGCATGCTCGATTAGTTGGATTTTAATCTTATAGTTGGTTTGTCTGCAAGTCAGACAATCACTTAGTAAGCTGACGCCACTTGGTGAGCTGACGTTACTTGGTTTACGTTACTTTATTTATTTATTTATTTACATATATTAGGTCGGTAAAAACCGTTAGGTTATCACACCAACCGTAAAAAATAAGTAAATGAATAAAATACAGATATATCAATATATAAAATAATTGTATAAAAATTAAATAAAAAAAGACTGTATAAACTATATATAACTATTGTTTAAGAAAAGCTGCTAACCTATATTTAAAAATTTCTAAGGAAGATGATGAAACAATGGCCTCAGGGAGGCAGTTCCAGTCCGCTATAGTTTTTGGAAAAAATGAAAATTTCAAAACGTCTTTATTTGCATATGGCACCCGAAATTTAAATTGATGGCTTCCCCTCGTGCGACTCTCGGAGTGTTGAGTTAAATATTTTGGGTTATCTATGTCAATAAGACCGTGAGTTAGTTTATACATTAGTGTTAATCTAGACTGCCTTCTACTCATTTCCAGCGTGGCCCACCCTAAGTCTTTAATCATGTCCGTAACACTGGCATATCTATCATAATTCTGTGAGCAGAACCGTGCTGCTTTACGTTGAACCCTTTCCAGAGCACTGATATCTTTCTTTCAAAACGGGTCTCAAGCCGCACTTGCATATTCCAGCTTCGGTCGTACTAGGGATGTATATGCAATTTTTTTTACGTTCTTTGTGTATCTAATCAGTATTAGGTGAGTTCCCCCCCCCCCCCCCTTTCATTTTTCAGAACTATCAGTCAGTTAATCATTTGGTCATTCATTCATTGTTTTAGTCAGTAATTTTGTTTGTTTGTTTGTGATTTGTAGAGGCACTTTGGAGGCGTACGTCCAGTCAGTGCGTTCACGAGGTGAAAAAGAATTTGCCGCAATCTATCCCATCATGCTTAGGATTCTACAAGCTGCGAGCGGTTCACCATAGACTGTGAT
The DNA here is from genome assembly GCA_022457155.1 of Cladopsammia gracilis. Classification (NCBI taxonomy): domain Eukaryota; kingdom Metazoa; phylum Cnidaria; class Anthozoa; order Scleractinia; family Dendrophylliidae; genus Cladopsammia; species Cladopsammia gracilis. Next base: position 63,078 of record JAJGOT010000908.1, read on the forward strand.
TTGGGATGGCGTGTCTCTAGTCACCATAGTGATAGCCTGCAATAGGCCACTTCGAAAAATACCATAATAATCTTTTCTGTGCAGGGTCAGCCTCACCGGGGTGTAATTATTCAAGTCTCCTTTGTTAGAATGGCACAATTAAATTCAGAGTACATGTAGGAACGCTAGGACGTAGCATTGTGTGTTCGTATACAAATGTGCATTGTATACAAATTGCCAAGAAGTTGAAGCATAGCACGTGCAGTTCGTGCTGAAAACAAAAGAAATTGGAAAAATCAGGCGTACATCAAGCACCACCCAAACCTGCACTTTATAGAGTATTATGGTATTTTTCGACGTGGTCTATGAAGCTCTCGGTCTTGGGGGCGGGGGTCAGGGGAGGAGGTAGTGAAGTCTAACGGCGAGTTTTCTGGACAAATTCTGGCCATTTTAGACCCTCATTAGGATATTTTCTGCGTGTATTTGTCTTGTGGAGGCACGATGGTGTAGTGGTTAGCCTGTGCGGTGGTGTAGTGGTTAGCCTGTGCTGTGGGGTAGTGTATAGCCTGTGCAGTGATGTAGTGGTTAGCCTGTGCGATGGTGTAGTGGTTAGCCTGTGCGGTGGTGTAGTGGATAGCCTGTGCGATGGTGTCGTGATTAGCCTCTGCGGTGGTGTGGTGGATTGCCTGTGCGGTGGTGTAGTCGTTAGCCTGTGCGGTGGTGTAGTGGTTTGCCTGTGCGGTTATGTAGTGGTTAGCCTGTGCGGTGGTGTAGTGATTTTCCTGTGCGGCGTGGTGGTGTAGTGGTTAGCCTGTGCAGTGGTGTAGTGGTTTGCCTGTGCGGTGGTGTAGTGGTTAGCGCGTTGGACTTCTGATCTGAAGGTTGGTTGTTCGAGGCCTGGTCTCGGCCGTCCTAGTGTTTCACCTTAGACAAGGAACTTTACTCCACATTGTCTCTCTCCATACACGTGTATAAATGGATACTGGTCACAAAATGCTGGGGGTAACCTTGCGATGGACAAGCATCCCGTCCAGGGAGGGGGAGTAGAAATATCCCTAGTTGCTTTACGCTACAGAAACCAGGTTAAGGTCTAGCAGTTTGGGACCCTGTGGCTCGTGTGCAGAAAACAGGCTCTAGCTGTCTGGGTACCCTGTGGCACCCTTGTGCGACTTTACCTAACCTTATTTGCTTGACGATGAAAAAAGAAAAACGAAAACATGGATTTTTATTTTTATGTCAGCATGGTCAGAAAACATGCACAGAAAAGGCGCCCTCAGATTATTACTAATAATAATAATTTGCGCGATATAAATGTATTATTATTGTTGTTATTATTATTATTATTATTATTATTATTATTATTAGTATTAGTATTAGTATCAGGAAATTCATTTAGCAGTTTAATGTTTCAAAATATATTTATAAAAATCGAAGAGAAAAGGACGCTGAAATGAAGCAACATTTGACGAAATGTCAAAGAAATAAATCAAATCGGTAGAATGGAATGCAAAATAAAATTACAATTAGTTCAAGCAAACATGGGTTTTATTTCATTTTATTTCATTTTATGTTTACACTACCTCATGAGGTGGTCTCGTCCCGTCTATTTCCGGGTAGCTTTCGGGTGGCAGTAACTTTGGGTAGGCGATTATTTCGGGTAGCCGCAACTTTGAGGTAGCCGGTACTTACGGGTAGCCGCTACTTTGGGGTAGCCGTAACTTTGGGGTAGCTGTAGCTTTCGAGTAGCCGCTACTTTCGGGTAGGCGCTACTTTTGGGTAGCCGCTGCTTACGGGTAGCCGCTACTTACGGGTAGCCGTAACTTTGGGGTAGCCGTAGCTTTGGGGTAGCCGCTACTTTGGGGTAGCCGCTACTTTGGGGTAGCCCCTACTTTCGGGTAGCCGTAACTTTCGGCATTAAGCATAATATCACGTTCATTCTCTGTTTCTCATAATTCCTCTGTCTTCTTAGGCATTCTTGTACAGTTAGGCACTAAGCTATTCCTTCTGCATGGAAACGTTACTACCATTTTCGATTGGGCCGTTACATTCGGGGGGTCGTTACTAACGGGTGGGCCGTTACTTTTGGGAATTACTAAAACATTCAGATAGCCATTACTTTTTGGAGGTTCGCCACTTTCGGAACTCTAATTTATGGAGCGGCTCATTTTCTCAACAGAGTGAACATCTCCTATCGTTACGCATTTAGACTACGAGTAGTCCCTCCTTTTTCCTCACGGATAGTAGAGCGAGCGAAACGCGAGCGTGCGTGAAAATCACCCCACGCGATAAAGGCTGCGCGTCTCGCCCTTCTCTCGTGGAGTGATTTTCACGCGCGCTCGCGTTTCGCTCGCTCTACTATCCCTGAGGAAAAAGGAGGGACTACTCGTAGTTTATTACGCATTTAGTGTGATTTTAAATCTAGTGCCTTTTGTTGGCTAATAAAGTAACCAAATAAATGAGTGCGAACAAAGCCACCTATTTGGAATTCAGTGCAAAAGTGTAATAATTATTGTTGACAAAACTGGATCGTTATTTTTAGGTCCCAATTGATACAAATAGCATTTCATAGTGCCACTTATGATGTAACTGTGTCTTTAACCCCTTCAAGAAGTTGAATTCTGAGTCCAGATTTCGCATTAATCCTGGTTTATCCTGTTAGCAATTTCCTGAAAACGCTTCCCAGCTGTAATCTTTTGAGCACGACTAACCGACCGGGAATTCAAAAGAAAAACAAATTGCTTTTTACACTCGGGTTTTTTTTTAATAATAATCATTTTTTTTTCCTATAAGAACGTTGAGGCAGGGATTGAATGGATTAAGAACGTGTTAAAAATATTTCAAGCTAAGAGTTTGCTAAAAAACGTCTCTGTTTTGTCTCTTATTGAGAGGATAACTCCACTTGAAATCGTTTGCTCAATAGACCTCCTGAGATAAAATATGACTGAGCAAGTTTGTCTCTAGTGATTCATCTTTGATGCTTTCAACTAAAAATCGTTATATTTTCACATGCATTATCTCAGAAACAAAGTCGGTGAACTCATGTTTTTTTTTTAATTTCGACAAAGATATGGTAACTAATTATCCAGTTGTGGCAAATGTTTAAAAAAAAATAAATTTCACTCGTAGAAACGTTTTTTTTTTTTTTTGCGCTAACGTACAATTTGCTTACTACTGTTGCGACACTGAAAATATGAAAGGATTTTGAAAGCGGAACTGCTTTTTGCAACCTCGCCACAATAACCGCCGTAAACAATATTTGATGATTGCTTTATTATCTTGAAATAGGAAGACAAAAACTTCGAAAGTGATGGAAGCAAGAAAATATGAACTAAAGTCACCAGAATCACAATTTTGATTATTGATCGCCTGTCACGAAATCAATTTTGAAGAACTGCAATCCACTTCCATCCTTGCAATTATACTCTCTTATTTATGAGATACTATGTCTACACCAGTTAACTCCACTCTAAAGCTATAACTTTTCAAGAATTCAATAATAAAGTATTGATCAAGTAGCGAACCGAGAATTTATCCTAGATACAGATTACTTAGAAATCTTAAATTCAACACTAGTTAATGTCTAAATACTTTCCTGAAAGACTGTCCCTAATTTCACGCTCAAATGTTTGCATGATATTTATAAATCAGTATATATGTATTTATAGAAATTATATAATAATGACAGTGTATTTTATATGTAAATGGTTTTTGTTATGTTTTGTAAACTACTTGTAACTGAAGGTGAAATAAAGTTGAGTTCCATTAAAAAAAAAAAAAAAAAAAATCCTTGCAATCCTGCACTTTTTCTCAAAATTACTGCTTCTGTTTTGCTCTCTATATTATTTTTATCTAGACTGCGAGCAGTCTCTTATTTTTCTCCAAATCAGTCGAGTGCGATCGATCCGAGAATGGCGTGACATACCTCGCCCCAATCCCTTCTCGTTTTTACTGCAAAATGTACGCTCTCGCGCGTGGCACTGAGGAGAAAAGGGCGACAGCTCGCGGTCTAATTTTTATCCAGTTTATTTGTACATTTGGTGGCATTTGGCGATATAACATGGAAATTAAGTAAGCAAAATTTCTTCATCTCTGCGGGGCAGTGTTGAATTGGGAGTGCTTTTAATATTTGCTGACTACCAGTTGTATCCGGCTGATAACTGTTGTGTCAGATCCATAAGCGGGAAAGTTTGTTTTTGAGGCGGAATCAAGGAAGTTTGTTGAACTGATATTCCGTTCTAGAAACAAAGGCAGGGTGACAGATGTTTGATTTGAACTGATGAATAACTTTTAACAGCAGTTGTTTGTGGTTTTAAACTAATAACGTGATCGGGGCTAATAACTGTATTTGTCTCGTGGTTTACACGCCGTTTACAATGGCTCACCCGTTAATTGTGGCGCCGTATAGTCTGCAAACCTTTGATACATATTCCTTGTTGTATAAACGTCCGGAAATAAGCAAAGAGATTACACGGAGCCAAAAGCTTAAAAGATAACATATTACACCTGGGCTCCTTAATAGTTACTTTGGTTTACGAAAACAAGTTATTTCCGTGCCGTTAATTTGCTTGTACACTGACCCAGTCAATGCACGATACTCTTAGTTGAGGCACCTGAAGGCATCACGGAAAATTTTTTTTTTGCGGTTATGATGCTTTCTGGTGAAATATGTATTACCTTTTGTGCAGGCTGTTAGTGAGTACAAAAGATCGCGTTGATATGTATATTTTTTCAATTTGTTCGCAGTGTGAAACATGGAACCTTTGTTCCACTTTAACACAAACGGTTGGATACAACAGCGGTAATAATATTAAAACGGCGTTTCAAACTGAGACAACTTCACTTCATTTTCCAGAAAGCTGTCTTCGAAACATCGTTGTACATTTTCGCTGATTTTTATCCTTAATTGTATTTCAAAAACATGTTCTCATATTAGAACCAGTTTCGTAAAACAAACTGTTTAGATACAACAACATCCTTTATTTAAGACAGCTCTTATGAATGCTACAGATTGAAAGGAAATAAATTATTTAACAGTTATTTGTGTACAGGATAAAAATAATTATAACTTCTAAAACACAAACGTTTCTACAATTTGTCATAACTTTTTCTTACTCATAAAACTAAAACGTTTTCATCGAAAGTTAAAGCTATGTATACTGCATTATTCCATTTATTTTCTTAATCCTTTAATTCCCAAGAGTGCCAGCCTATTGATTTGTTTTAACTGTTCTGTTCAAATCAAGTTCGTAAAGTTTCTTTATCTTCCTGGGAGTTCGTGTCGCCATGCAATACATAAAAGACTCTTATGAAAGTTATTAACTACCAATACTCACAAACAAAGTCATTAAACGTATGTTTAAGACATTTTCTGTTAAAAATGTCTTCGTTTGCTAAAATAGAGCTGACAAATTGCTCTATTAAAACTACTTGCAGAAATGAAATAAGCTACATTCTTAGAGGAGATAATTCTAATGGAATCTTAAAACATCTGCCAAAAAAATGTACTAAAAAATTGTTGTCATGTTTTTAAGGCACAAAATCATCAAACACACTTTTAAAGCCACCGAAAGAAAACAGATTAACCACATTCTCAGAGCAACAGGGAATAATTCAAATGTATCAAATTTTGATAAATACTTGGTGAGGCTTCTTAAAAAAAGCAACGAAAGAGATATTTTAAAATCCTAACACCTGAAGAACTATAATCAAAAAATTTAAAGCGGATTAGCCGCATTCACGGAGGTAAAAATTCCAATCTAGTCTATATTTTGCAAGTCTGCAGATTGAAAGTATTCAAAAAGTAAGTGTTGCTATAACTTAATTCCTAACACCCCATTATATGAAATAAGATTAACTGCATTCCTAGAAGCAAAGAAAGCAACCTTTGACATCTTTCAAGGGTTTAGAAAACGCCTTCGTATCGACAGTCTGCCGCCAACTTCACACACTTTGTACCAACATACAACTAAAGCCTGTAAAAGAAAATCAAGTTAACTGCATGCACTACGAAACTAATTCCATTGGAATAAAATGTTATCAGTAGCTTTCATTTGAATGGTCACGGACTCAAACGGGAGAACAATATTACAAGGATTTATTTATTAGGCCCGACTCCGAAAGCGAGGTCAAACAAAGGAAGAAACAAAATAAACGATTACAAAGAAGGCGATTTTTTTTGGCAGATTTGTAATGTCGTTGTTAAGACATTAAAAGGTGATAACATTTTATTCCAATGGAATTTGAGTCTGTGTATGAAATCCTACTAAAGTGTGACCATTCAAATAAAAGCTACTGAGTAGTACTTTACTGTGGTACTGTTTATTACGCTGTACAAGGTGGTTCTAACTTTTGGGTCTGGATGAAATCCTAAAGTGTGACTATTCAAATGAAAGCTACTGAGCAGTACTTTCATATGATGCTCGCAGTTTTTCCGTATTTTACAAAACGGATTTTTTTTTAAAAATTATTTTTGACCTTGAATACTATCAGAAGTGAATGGGTTAGGCAGATGTTCATCGGTAATCCTGTCCATAGTCACGTCTCTTTTCTACACACAAGTGAGGGCGTGTCTCTATTATCAACTTTGCGGTTTAAAAATGTATGCATCAATACTAGATCGTGCCCTCCGCACGTCAAGCCTTTTCCTTCCTCACTCGAACCTTCGTTCATGTATATGGTCTGTTGATGAATCCCGTGTTGCCATTGAAATGAAAGCTTCTAGCCGCTAGTTTCCTATAGCGCTGTTTACTGATTATGCTGTGCTGCACACGGTGGCTCTAAAACATTCTAATCTCTGGTAAAATCCTAAGGTGTTACCATTCAATTGAAACTAAAGATCGTTTATTTCCTCTGACGTTGTTAATTATGCTGTACAAGGTGGCTCTAAAACATCTTTTTTGAGTGAATGAAATCATAAGGTGTTACCATTCAAATAAATGCTTGTGGTCGGTACTTTACTAAGGCGCTGATTGTTGTGCTGCACAAGGTGGTTGTACAACTTATGAGTCTGAATGAAATCCTGAAGTTTGACCATTTAAAATAAAGCTCTTGAGTTTTACTCTGGGGCTGATGCAGTTTGTTTATCGGTATAATCTTGGCATCTTTTGGGAAAGAAAGAAATGATCCTCGAGAGAGAATAAAAAGTGAAAAATGCCTCACCCGATTTCATGAAATGCTAGTCTAATGCTCTTCTTCTAATGCTAAGGTAGAATTAAATATCCGTCCGCTGCCATTCAGGCTTCAGGCTATATTCAAGAACTTGTGTGTTCTTTGTTTATTTCCTCATTTGCCGTTTGTCAGGGTGCTCTTTTTCTATCTTTTTTTTTTTTTTAAGCTTGGCTGTTATTGGTACGTCACTCTTCACAAGTATAAACTAGACATACATGATGGAATTTAGCTTGGGAAAAATTATAATATATATAGATAGGCTGCCTTACAGCGTAGCTCTCTGAACAGAAAGCCGATGATAAACTTACCTGAGGAAGCACAAGAATTAAAATTGACGACCGGGCTATTTTTCAATTTTAGCAATTCTCAAAAATAGAATTACGCGACCGTCTGCACAGTACATTTAGACTGTACAAAAGTTCACAAAAACAACTTTTTCTCCTTCTAAATTAACTAGTACGACTACTTTCCGAATAAAATACACCTGTTGCTTATCAAAAATTGCCCGAGAAACTGATTTGGAAATCAAAATTGCAAAAAATACACAAACATATTTGCATAAGGCCACGCGAGTGAAGTTAGAACTATAAAATCCAAGTCTTGTTTTGTTTACATAAAATCAGGGGTGGATCCAGGGTTTTTCTTAGGAGGGGGTGTACCTCTAAGGGTACATACGTTCCTCCTTCCGCCACCATTCCCCACTTTCCCCGGCCCCCCTTCATACCACAACCCACCAACCCCTCCTGTAAGCCCTCCATATACAATCCCCCCCCACTACCAACCACCCCCCTCCATTCATCTCTCCCTATCATCATCTATCCATGCATTCAAGCTTGACTGAATGTGTCTTAAGCAGATTGCAAAAAATATAACAATTAACTTCATGAAGTGATACTATGTTTGCAGTATCACATGACGTCAAAACGCACGTGGATCTTTGAAAGTCCTTGAGAACCACTCTCAAATTCATTCAGCTTTTATTTTACAGAGCCTCTATCCTTTGCAAGAAAGTTCTTATGGGTTTTTGCATTCCCGCATTTTCCCATTTTGCAAACATCAAAGGAGAGGCTGAATTCTTTGCGAGAGTATTCGATCGGTACTTTCTTTTTGAAAGCACGACACGCTTTTAAGAAGAGGCTGAATCGGCTTTGCAAGAGTGTTCGATACATTCTTTAAGAAAGTACATCACGCTTTTAAGGAGAGCTTGAGTGCTCTGCACGAGTGTTAGTTACATTATTAAAGAAAGAAGCCCACGCTTTTAGAAGAGGCTGATTTGTTTGAACGAGTGTTCGATACATATTCTCTAAGAAAGCACAACACGCTTCTAAGGAGAGCCGGGGTGAGTGCTTTGCACAAGTAAGTAAGTAAGTAAAGCCTTTATTTAAAGAGGGTAACACTTAATAGCCAAAGGCTAATAAACTTGTGGCCCTCATAAAATACACAACTATTTACAGTCTAAAAATATTGTAAGCTAAAAATATATATACATATTAAAATATAACAAAAATTCGGTAATAAGAAAAAAAAAAAAAAAATGAATGAAATATTAAATTATAAAATGATGCAAACATTGTTGTTCCTTAAAAATCTTGGCAAACATGTTCTTTTTAAAACATGCTACAGAATCTAATCTCCTAATTTCAATTGGTATACTATTCCACAGTCTTGTTGCCGAAACAGCAAAAGAGCGTCCTCCCTCTGTTTCTCTTTTGTATTTAGGACAAACAGCATTAATGCTTGAATATCTAGTGTTGCGGGAGTGCCGTTTATTATTCAAAATTAAGTGTTCATCTAGATAATTCGGCAAAGACCCATTAATTCGCTTATACATTATTATGCATTTATCTATCTTATGTTGCTCATAAAACGGAATCCAACCTAGCTTTAATGGAGAGGCTGATAGGTTTGCATGAGTGTTTGATACATTATTTGAGAGAGCAAGGCACCCTTTTAAGAAGAGGCTGAATTCTTTGCACGACTGTTCTTTACATTCCTTAAGAAAGAAGCGTCATACCTTTAAAAAGAGGCTGAAAGCGTTTCACGAGTGTTGAGAACATTCTTTAAGAAAGAGCAGCCCCACGCGTTTAGGCAGAGGTTTTGCACGAGTGTTCGATCACTGTCTTTATTTTTTTAAGTTTTGTTTTTTTATGCAATAATAATTTGAAATACGCTAAACTATTTAACTCTCACGACCAAACTAAACGTAACCGGCTCTAACTTTGAATCTGTGATGAAATCTAAAGTGTGACAATTGAAATGAAAGCAACTGCCGAGTACTTTCCTGTGAAAAACAAATGGTACCATGCAAAAGTACTGCCAAAGAGGTTTCATTTGAATGGTCACACCATAGTATTTCGTCAACAGACTCAAAAGTTAGACGTACACTACGTATCTTCATAACTGACTCTGGGAGCTTTATCATTTTCTATTTTTCATTTATTAATTTTTTTTTATCCAATAATAATTTGAAAATGCGCTAAACTATTTAACTCTCACAACCAAACTAAACGTAACCGGCTCTAACTTTGAATCTGCGATGAAATCTAAAGTGTGACAATTCAAATGAAAGCAACTGCCGAGTACTTTCCTGTGGCGCTGTTTATGTTGTACAAAGCGATTCTAACTTTTGAGTCTGTGGATGAAATCCTAAAGTGTGGCCATTCAAATGAAAGCTACTGAGCAGTACTTTCCTGTGGTACTGTTTACTACGCTGTACAAGGTGGTTTTAACTTTTGAGTCTGTGGATGAAATCCTAAAGTGTGGCCATTCATATGAAAGCTACTGAACAGTACTTTCCTGTGGTACTGTTTATTATGCTGTACAAGGTGGTTCTAACTTTTGAGTCTGTGGATGACTGATCTTAAAGTGTAACCATCCATTCAAATGAAAGCTACTACTAGCTGAGCAGTACTTTCCTGTGGTACTGTTTATTATGCTGTGCAAGGTGGTTCTAAATTTTGAGTCTGTGGATGATCATGAAATCCCGGCTAAAATGTTACCATTCAAATGAAAGCTTCTGAGCAGTACTTTCCTGTCAGCTGCTGTTTGTTTTTAAGCATTTTACAAAATGATTTTTTTTTTTGGATTTTTGTCGAATTTTGAATTTGGGCAAACTATGAGCTTCATTAATGGCATCCTAATAAAGCAATTAAAACTTTCTTCTTTGACAGTCCATTTGTCCAGCAGGTGCAAACTCGTTGCGTTGCTATGCGAATCAACTGAAACGGCGGACAGTTCTTTGTTCAGCTTATTGACCGTTGAATTGTGCCAAGTTTTCAATAATAGAACGATTTGTTTGTTCACACCTCGAGAGAAATATCTCGCGACGGAGAGGCTGAAGTGACTGATGGCTCTCTATTGAAGGACCAAGTTATTGTAGCTACCTTTAGTATCTAAAATGTATTCAAAATTTCCTCCTTGAAGCCAAGGTTAAAATGAACTTTTAGTATTAAATTTCAGAGTACGAGCATGAAACATTCATGTTAAAGCTACGGAGCAGTACATTCCTGTGGTGCTGTTTATTACGCTTTACAAGGTGGTTCTAACTTTTGAGGCTGTGAATGAAATCCTAAAGTTTGACCATTCAGATGAAAGCTGTTGAGCAGTACTTTCCAGTGTGGTACTGTTTGTTATGCTGCACAAGGTGGTTCTAACTTTTGAGTCTATGAATGAAATCCTAAAGTGTGACCATTCAAATGAAAGCTATTGAGCAGTACTTTCCTGTGGTACTGTTTATTATGCTGTACAAGGTGGTTCTAATATTTGGGTCCGTGGATGAAATTCTAAAGTGTGACCGCATTCAATTGAAAGCTGATGAGCAGTAATTTCTCTGTGGTGTTTTAGTGGGTTTCTTACATGTATATATAGTCCACAGTTTTTTTGCTGCTCGTACTTGACAAACGGTAAGTGATACCGTGTATTGCCGCAAGCAGCTTAAGCATGTGACCAATTGTCTCATAAGGAATGACAAAACACTGCCAAGAAGTCCTATATATGTTTAAGTGGCCTGAACTAAAATCCCTCACGTTTCTTCATGATATACTGAGCGAGAGTTGGGCCGTAAGGCCTGTTTGATGGGATTCTACGTCAGCACAATTGTTGTGGTTGTGAACGCAACTGTGAGATTAACGGCAATCCACCAAGCTCTGATAAAGTCACAACAAGGGAAGATAGTACAAGCCGTTGACCTTTTGACTGTTCTTTCATAACCGCCTTAATGTCTTGCAAAAATCTTTTCTATGAAAGTAATGTTTTATTCAAATCGAGTCCAATACAATGTCTTTCATGTTAAAGCTTTTAAAAGATTATGCTGTCAGTCGATACTAGAAATAGTTGAATAGCTTATTCCTGTTCTGACTTGCAAGAGAATGCGGTACAATTAGATCATAGAGTTATCAACATATTTCATCTGCTAATAAATTTCTTGTTAATTGCTGCTCTTGAGGGCAATTTGCTTTCGCCTAGGCAACAGGGAAAATGGACAATAAGCAGCGTGGCTGAAGCATTCCACAATCCGGTCGTTTCGGTTTACTTTTTCAAACAACTGAAATGGTAAATATTCTTTTTTTATGAACACTTCCGGTGACCCTGACGCAACAAAACATGTTTACGAACTAGAACAAAGTTTGTTTGTAGAACTGAAGAATTGAGCCGACACCTCGCCCTTCACTGCAGATGTCAGCACGGTACGCGTGCCATACGCGTGGGTGATTGAAATTTCTCGTGTTCTACCTGCTGTGGCAGGTTGCTCTGATCTTTTCTTATTATGTTAACCCTTTCAAAAGAGCCAAAAATCAAAATTCACGAAAAATCCCAAATTCCATTTTGTAAAATATTAAAAACAAAAAAACAAAAAAACAAATAGTACCATGCAATAGTACTTCCGAAGAGGTTTAATTTGAATGCTCACACCATGGGATTTCGCCGACAGACTCAAAAGTTAGAACTACACTACACGTCTTCATAATTGACTGTGGAAGTGGAAGGGTTAAAGCCCTCTCACACTTTCAAGAGCGATCAAAATGGGAGGAAATCTCAAATTGCATTTTCTAAATACTGCACAGCAAACACTTCCACAGGAAAGTTCTGTTGAAGTGGTTTCATTTGAGTGGTCACGCTATAGGATTTTAACTGCAGATTGAAAAGTTAGAAACACTTACTCAAGGTGTGAGTAGAGAACCTGTAAGCCCTGCATTAATTGACTGAAAGCTGGTTTTACGCCAAACACGTGGATACGTTCTGCTCCTCTTCTCTGAGTCCGCATGAAATCCCGAGGGAGAGAACATCCATGGGAAACAGAAAATGGTTAGAAAAATTGACGGTGGCATTGACTGAAATCAAATCCAAGGGAAACGAGTTTTTGTTCGTTCGAATAATCGGGAGGTTTAAAAAAATCAAGTGTTAGAAAAATTGGATTGCACTGTATACTGACTTGTTCGCCAAGTTTTTTTTTTCAACTTTCTCAATCGCTTAGTTTGAAATATAGTCTAAAATAACACGTTTCCTTAAAAAAAAAAAAAAGCAAAAACAAAACAACAACAACAACAACAACAACAACAAGAAAAAAAACAAGCATCGTTATAGGAAAGCACTGCAGAGCAACAGATCACAGAATCAAAAGTTAGATCGAAAAGGGATCGAATGAGATCTAAAGAGTACGATTATTTCATCCCCATAGAAAACGTTGACTACTGAGTTCGACATGTAATGTGGTTCTAAGTTTTACGGCTGTTAATAAACTCCTAAAGTGTCGCCATTCAGATGAAAGTTCTTCTGCGGTACCTTCAAGATTTTACAAAATGAAGTTTGGGATTTCTTTTTTCAGCTTGATTCAGGGCGGTCTTGGGAGGGAATGGGTACAAGTGTGGTCTCAATAGAGAACCTGTTCGGGAAACACGTGCATGCACGCCGTTCAATTCACCTGGAGCTCTGGTGTAACTACATTGTTGTCTGAAGTATATTCAATAACGTTTTTCTTCTAAGGTCTCCTAAACACAAATTTAATAAATTTGGAAAACTATTCACTTCTTCTTGGAACAATAAACAGTCCGGCTTCCGCAGAGTTTTGTTGAATTTCTCTTCTTTGAATGGCGACATCATGCAGAGATTCTGAGATTGAGTTGACGATTTCGAACTACTTGCAGGAAACTTAAAAACTGCACATACGCCTAATACCTTTAATCATAATAGTGCTGGAAGAATTGATTTTCTTTTCGCGCTCGCATGAAACACATAAAAGAAGACAATGTAACGCCTGTTCTGCAGGCTAAACTGATGTTTCCCCATGTTTCAATGAACAGAAGTTGTCTGTCTAATTTAGTAGATATTGTACCGATGCATTTGAAACCTATTTTTAAGATTCGCTCTAAAACGAAGGATTAACTAACGCGCGTCGACGGTCAGCTTTTAAATCTTTATGCTGGCCAATTTACCATATAAATGAACTAAGTTCCACTGTTTTGCTTTGACCGACGCCGCACCACAGTTTCTTCAGAAACTAACCTTTTTATTAATTTAATTGTGCAGCAAACAAGATTCAGTGGTAAATGCGACATAACTTTGCTAATGGATAATGGTTGCAAGGGGTTGTACCCTCCGCTCATCATAACAATACAACTTTACCATTTTTTTTTTCTCAAATTTTTAGTTATTATTATTCGATTACTACAATGCAGGTCATTTGTGTTGGGACACTTACCAAAAAACTAGTCAAATAATCCCCCCCCCCCCCCCCTCCACTCCTTGCAATGTTGAGATTTAATGATCGAACGGACATTTACGCCGAAAAAATATTCACTTACTTTGGTCAACATTGGTTTGGGGGGGGGGGGGGGGAAGGGGGGGGGGGGGGGATACGCTCAAATTGCGGCCACAAAGATAACTGTAGCAGTATTACATTATTATTTGTTAACTTTTCACAGGTGTCCCAGCTACTTTTGTCCTCCATTATAGATTATTGGATCAATATAAAGTATTAGATCTTAGATTAATATTAGATGTTTCATATAGTTTTTATTATTTTCTATATATATATATATTTTTATTTATTTATTTACTTTGTGCCCCCGAATTAATATGGGATTCTCCCGGCCTTGACACTCTTTTATAAAGTTTCTATCTAGTTGTAACTATTTATTTGAATTTCAAGTAGATTTTGTGAGAACAGTAACCATTCTGCCCATCTAATGGTATGCTACTCAATGTACCGAAAGCGAACAATTTTCAAAATAGTCTTTATTGCAGATCACCAAGAATTAATCTGGAACACTAGCTCTTCCGCCGCATCTCAGAGACACAAGTCATACACTAATGACCTTCTTCAAGAAGGAACTTCTTAAATACTATTTTTGTATTACTAAGTCTGTTTTTGATGTGGACATACCGCATAGTGAAGTGTAACGCAAAAATCAAAAGTTACAGCCGCATATGACCTTGTCTGAATTAAGTTTTAGCAGTGGTAGGCCGTGAAAGCGGCTAACACTTCATGCAGACTACATGTCTCCGAAACTCGTGTTTGATTCTAGTGGTGTGTGGCGTAAGAGTTAAAAATAATTTATTACTAGTTTATAGCTTGGACCAACAGTTTATCCGGCTTTATTCCAAGACCAAAATTTCACCCTGGCTCAGATCGATCTTTTCCTTATCTCATTGAAACCTTTCGCATTTCCGATCTCACTACGGTTCTTAACCCTTTCAATTTCAGAGTCAATTATTAAGACATGAATAGTGTTGTTCTAACTTTTGAGTCTGTGGACGAAATCCTATGGTGTGACCATTCACATGAAACATCTTCGTCAGTACTTTCGCATGGTACCATTTGTTTTTTCAATATTTTACAAAATGAAATTTTGGATTTTATATGGATTTTATTTTTATCTTTGGCACTCTTGGGAGTTGAAGGGTTAATATCGGAATTCAGACCTCTCTTTTAGTACCAAGTGGGGCGTATAAGTATTCTTATCTCTATCTTCTGGCTGAAAACTCGAGATGAGATATTCCGAACGGTTTGAAAGACGTGACTTGGTTTCATTTTAACACAGCACGTCCCCATATTGTTCCATCGTTATTGTTGCTGTCCGAATCAAATAACCCAAACGGCGTACCAAATGAAACTCACTTGAATATGCGCTTTTCTTTATGCCTCTGGCCCTAGTTGTTCAAAGAGTGGATAACGCTATCCACCGGATAAATCACTATCCAGTGGATAAACGTTAACAAAACCCATTGCGCTATCCACCGGATAGTGACTTATCCGATGGATAGCGCTATCCACGTTTTGAACAACTGGGCCCTGGACATTAAACCTCACCCGGGCCTTTAATGAATTGATTTCACAAAACGAAAGTAACTCCCGTATACTGCTTAGATGGCAAGTTTTCTTTGTGTTTTCAATATTTTGAAAAATATAATCGAACTTAGGATTTTATTTTGCCGGACGTTCTTTGGCGTAAAAGACTTAAAATTACAAGTAAAACCCGGTCATACGAGAGAATCTTCACTACAAAAGAGGAAAGAATTTACGAGGCTAAGCCGTGAATTCTGCTCTACACCGAGACATCAAGCGATATTTTAACTTGCAAAGGTATCATGTGGCTTATGCCTGTTGTTTTTTTTTTTTCGCGGTTTGTTTTATTTCCGTCTGCGTTTCAAACCATAGTTAATATATGCTGTGTTAAGTTACTGTGGCGTTAAGTCCTTATTACCGACAGCAAAGGGGCAACCGAAGTATCCGTATAAAATAGGTGCGAACTTTGGTTTCTTTGGGACCAATTGAACTGTCCGTAATAGAGAGGTGTCCATATTATTGCTGGAGGAGTCAGTAAGGAGAAACGTTTGACTTGATGTGTAGCACTGCACTCCATGGACAAACAGCTGCAGATAGGAATATTTTTTTGTGTGTGTTGCATTGCCGACCGATAATGCGATATAAAGTAGTCCTAAATTTTGAACCTGTAAAATGAAATCCTGTTGGGTGACCATTGATTAAAGCTATAGGGACTTTCCAGTGGTACTGTTTATTATGCTGTACCGAACAAGGTGACGTGATTGTTACTTCTCGGCCATCGGACTCCGGCTGCAAATGAAAATCTGAAGCGGGACCATTGGTCACTATTTACTAAAACATAGTTTTTTTTTTTATTTGAAGCTAATTGCTGAAGTTGTCTCGAAAGGTTTACGGTTCATCTCCTTGCAGATTGCCCGCTAACATGTCAGTTCCCAAATACATTATGGGTTCGAGAATGTTGTGGTTCATGAAGCATGCAATATTACCCATACATGTACACATGCATGTTTATAATGTTAGCTAAATGTTCTTTGGCGTCAACAGTCTGCTTATACATATACGATGATTTTTTTGTATTAAAGACCAATTTAGACGCTGATCGATCGCACTCTTGGGAATTGAAGTATTTATAATAAACGAACAAATGACTTCTAAACAAACGGACGAGGCTTTAACGGTTCAGTTTCACACGATCATCTTAGCAACGATTTTGGTTCCATTTTGTCTATTTTATGGTGCTTATTTTGAAGGGCATTTATGATGGTCGGGAGACACCGAGATAAGTTAAAATAAGACTGGTTGAACAATGCTTTAAATATTGCAATATTCTTTGTGCAAATTTCTGTAAAGAATATTTCCTTTCAAGTTTACCAAACACTTTTAATTGCGTTATTGAATACTTACGTCAAACACTCTGTCATTTACACAGTATATCTTTGAAATAAAACAAGCTATACTTTTATTGTTCGCTCAGCGCTTGTGAAGAGGTTATCGATCGCGTAAGTCGATAAAACTGAAAGAAAAAAGGAAAACCTACAAAAATTCTATAGAACAAATGCGAAAGCAACAGGTCGTGTTTCCGTTTTATGTTTGGTTTGCACATGTTTTGTTCCTCTTTTGGACACGGAACATAAACCTATTCGACCAAGGTTGAGAAAAGTAAAAGAGCTAATTTTAATTTTCTAAGATACATAAAGGAAGAAACTGTACTAAACCCAAGTACTGGTCAAGCACTGTTATTTGAATGGTTATACTTTGGGTTTTCATCCACGGAATCAAAATAATTTCGAGAACCATTTTTATTGAACGCACATTCGATTAATGCAGTTAAAAGATTATTAGTGCTGAAAATGACAGTTTGGTGTTTAACCTGTAGTCCTAAAGTGCCTAACGAGTTCAGAAATTGTTACTCGTGAGTGCATCTCGCTTAAAAGAAATGTACGGTTTTATAAAAGGAACAAAGGAAACTACTTATCGATGGTTTCTATTTGAACTCTCCTATTGAATATCCGGTAGATTATGTTCACAGTTAGAGCCATAATTCGTGATTGAGAAGGAATCGGTTCAGTCGCCACCGCGATTTGATTTCTGCAAAAGTAACTTTTAAGGGATTAATTTTTTCTTTCCGTTGAACAAAAAAGCATAATCTTTATATAAACGAATAAAACAAGCCATTAGTATTTTGGTGAATGCCTGTCTTTATTGCATATCACTGATTATCCTTCTTTTTGTTAAGGATTAACCATGCACCCTTTCAGATGCAAAAATGTACTATATATTTTTCATATATTTTCTTTTCTATTCACACTCGTATGTACATTAACTCGCGAAAACTCCATAATAGCTTTGTTATTTACATATTTAAATCTCATCAGTACAAAATAAAAAAATATATTTATATATTTTATATTTCGAGGCGATAAATAACCCTCTAAGTAATTTAGTTCTCGTATGTTCATTTTCCGTGCTAGTGTTCAGATCTACCACGGTCTCCAAAGCGTTGAACTTTGCGCCGGGGTCCTCAGTTTGTGTTCTTGCGATGGAATAATTACGGTATTTCGTGTCATACTGGTTGAAGTGGGAGATAAGGAGATAATATCTTGTGTTAGACGTGTCGAGGCGGCTAATATGGGCGATGCATGGAGCGGTGAAGGTGGAGGAGAAGGGAATGGAATCATGACAGGTTGTAAGGGTGCCATGTACTGTAGAGACTCCGCGCTGAACAAAGGTACAGAGGCGACAGTGGTACTTGCTTTGTTGCCTTGGCAACGAGATGCGAGTTGAGCTAAGAAGTTAGCTTGAAGCTGATCATTGGTTTCTGATGACGTCATTCTTCTTGTGAGTTCTGCCGCACACTGCACATAGCTGGCTCTGCACTCGGGTGAACTGGACACATCTAAAATAAAAAAAAAATAAATAAAAAAAAAAAAAAACACTTGAATTAGTCACGAGGCAAATAAATTCCGATATTTACTTATAGGGGTTAAAGAGTTTTTAAAAACCCATATTGGACCCATGAGGAAACTTGCTGTTGGCCACACACATGAAACTGAGTTAATATCAAGTATAATTTTGTTTTCAAATGTAACCTTGAACAAATCATTCTAACTTTTGGGTACATGGATGAAATCCTGCAGACAGTGCGAGCTTTTAAATGGAAACTATTCAGCAATACCTTTTATGGTAGTGATCGATGTTTTCCGAAAATAATTTTTTTTTCCAAAATGTTGACTTTGGCCAAAAGGATAAAACACGGAAAAGAGTCCAGTTGTTCGCTATTTTGCAAATAAATATTTTATATAATCATCTCTGATCAATGATTTCTGAAACAATGGTGACAACGGCAGTGGGCAACTATTGAAGTAATGGTAAAATTTCGTCATGTTAGAAACGTAAATAACAATGTTTTACCTTGTTGATTTTGTTCCCTTCTTTTAAGCTCCCGTAAATAGTGAACTGTCATTTCCAAAACATCAGCCTTTTCCATCTTTGAGTATCTTGAAGCCTAAACAGAGTAATACAAAAATAATTGTTAATAAATATTCTCAAAATGTAGTTTGAAAAACACCAACTGACTTCGAAAACTTTCTGCAAGTCTTTAAACGCTGTTCGCAGCCACTTACATCTTTATTTAGCGCCTCTAGTATCAGAGATTTCAGTTCGTTAAGGCTGTCATTTATCCTCGCCCGTCTCATCTTCTCCATAAGAGGTTTCTTTGCCTGTAAAACAAAAAAATAATAACAATAAAAGCGCCGTTAAATACCCAGTCATGATACAAAATAAAAATCACGGGAAATCAGTTTTAAAATTACGATATTGCGAGTTTTAGGTTAGTGAAGTGTAACGGGACTCGACTTACCTTTCGTTTCTCGGTTAAAATTTTGCTGACGTAGTCTGAAGGCTGATTGCAGTAGTTTATGTTCGCCATATTGTATATCGATTGAATTTGGGGTGAGTTGAGAGATGTGTACTGATCGGGCACTAACTGCGTGTGGCGGTCGTGTGCCAAACATCCACGTTTTATGGCCACTGTCGTGGGAAAATTCTTTCGGCCTTGTGTCATTAATCGCAAATATTTACCCTCGCATTTACAAACACAATCACTATAACAGCTGAGAACAATGCGGCTGACCTTGTGAATAGGCAGGTCGTGGGAACGCTCTACTCTGATTGGTCAACAGCACAAGTCGCACGACCAACACCAAGAACAAAGCTTACATCGTCGCCAATGGCGCGTGACGAGCGTGAGACCGCTCCACGTTGATTGGTTAATGGCACGACAAGCGCCTGTGCCAAATCACATACAAAAAGACAGCATACACAAGTGCCAAACAAAGGATTTACAATTGAAGTACCTTGATGAAAAGCCAAGAGAGGCCCAACAATTCACAGCGGAAAAGCGTCTCGCCTGCCGATCGACACAAGATGATTTGGCACAAGGTTATCGCTTTGACGCTTTGAGGCGTTGATACTGCGATAAGTTTTTAATGGTTTTCCTGCCAGGCGTTTAGTGTCTAATTTACAACAGTATATTTAATTTGTCGCTCGCTCGTTCACTCGCGCTCGAGCGGAAAGTCAACATCCCACGTGTGAAAGTTATCCGCTTCTTTTCACGGCTTCCAAATCCTTTGTCAGTCTTTTCATTGGATTGGAATTGTCTCGACGCTTAAAGTTACTACGTGGTTCACATGACGGATTTCAATTACAATGGACTTCCAATCGTTCCCACGGTCCCAGAATAAAGAACATTTTTTCACTGTCTGCCGATTATTGTTCGAGTTTTGTTATGCAAAAACGGACTGAAGTGAAAACACAAAGAAAACGGTTTAAAGCAAACTGTGGGTGCGATGAAAAGGGGCTCTGTAGACAAGTACAGTTTAAAAGGATTTTCAGCCGTGTCTTAGGAAGAAGGCTGGGACAGTTGTTTGTCAAACCCTTCACTCCTAATCCAATCCAAAATCACAATTGAAGAATAAATGAATTTTTATCTTTGTAAAATATAGAGAAAGCAATAGAGTCATAGGAATGTACTGCTCATTAGCTTTAAATTAGATGGTCACACTTTTAGAGCTTATGGACAGTTTTAGAGAAGTTTTAACGTCAATTGATTATAACAGTGAAAAGTCGTTTGAAGTCGAAGTAAAATATCGAATAAAACTGCATGCGGCCGCAAATAACTGCCCAATAGCTTTCATATTAGTCGCGCTTTTAATAGGCTTATATTCACGGACTGAAAAGTTAGAACCACCTTGTACATCATAATAAACAGCACCACAGGAAACCACTGCTTGATAGGTTTTATTTGCATGTAGCGTTGAACGATCAGATTGTTAATAGGGAAACTAAAACTTAGAACCACTTCCTGCAGGATAACAAACAGCATCACAAAAAATACTGCTCGATAGCTTTCATTTGAATGGTCATCCGCAAACTCAAAAGTTAAAAACCACATCACATATAATTCAAGCGAGGAAAGTGTCAGGGTTGTTTTATAAAGAAGTGTTCTTCGCTTTCACCTGACAAGAACTTCCGCACGTGCCACCCCACGCTGACAGGAAGGACACCAAGGAAGTTGTCAACATAAATCAAATTCGGGAATTAAAATTCCACACAATGGCGGCTAGATAATCTTATTGGCCTTGTACTGCCCAATCACTACTAAAATGCCTAAGCTAATTAGTGATATCGGTAAATGCAACTGTGCTGATATGCGAAGACCCCTCCATTTCTAACAACCGCGTCAGTCTACAAATACTCGTGTCTCACTGACATTTATCAGAGGTCGTTTAACGAGATAAGTGGTCAGTCACGGTACATAACTAGTTTAGTAACAGTTCACTCTTCACCCGGGGGAGATGGGGGAGGGAGAGAGGGAGGGAGGGGAGAGGGTGGTAATCCTCCATAAGCTATAGCTCCTGGCTATAGCTATAAAAGGTATATGCAGCCCAAATGAGTCTTGACTAAAACTCGGCATGCATTTTAGAGTAATGATGAATTTTAATTGTTTATATGTCTGAAAATGGGTAGAAAAAAATGGGCATACATATGTCAGAAAAATGGATAAGGTCAGAAAATTATGGGGTACACATCTCTACCAGCTTTTGTCGAGTACCCCCGGACTACTTACTTGTCATTGAAATGATTGATAAGGTGTTAGATGCGTCACTATGTTTGGTCAGTTTGTTCGATTCATTCATCAAAATTCGATTTAGAGGCAGTCAGCTGTGTACAGATAGTCTGTGAGGAGGTTCTGCTATCTGAGTACGAGAGTGGCAGCTAAGCCGCGAGTTCCGAGCCCAACGTTTTGTACGGGGATGCTCCGCCCCGAGGTCTGAACCCTGTAAGACCCTGAAGAAGAAAGGCTGTGCCTTTCGAAGTATTGGATTCAAATACAATTTCCGTACCGTTTAATCAGCCTTGCTTTTGTATCATACTCAGTACTGTTTCATTTTTACGCTGATTAGATCCTTCACTACAGGATCCGGTGCTTCTGTTTTGTTACGGTGGTCCTTGCAAACACAGTTACGTTTTGACAGAAAAGGTACCCCTTTCATATACCTTTCATCAAAAATGGTACCCCTTTCATATACCTTTCATCAAAAATGGTACCCCTTTTCATATACCTTTCATTGAAAATGGTACCCCTCTTATAGCCTTTACGTGTGTCTGTTTGATGTATTTTGAAAGGCCCTTTTTATAATACTCAAATGGCCGTTTTCCCTACCCTTTCCTATACCGGCTTCGTGAAATCCCCACCCTTTCATATACTTCAACTCGTGAAATCCCTGCCCTTTAATAGACCTCCAGCCTCAAAAAGGTACCCCTTTCGGCTGGAACATCCCCCTTGTGTCCCCGTATGGCCCATTATAGGAAGTAACCCCCACCCCCCCCCGGAATGTACAGCCACCCATTTTGCTTTGTCTGTTTAGGAAATATCATGAGGACGAACAGGTCGGCGTTCAGTATCAGTAAAAGCCACAATATTGCCCAGAATGTAGTTTCGGCCTTATAATTAACAGCCGAGCCGCGTGCCAAACATCGCAATACAACAATTCTCACAAGCCAAACGTTTTCCAGGTAAACATAGTCAAAGTGGCAACTTCTTTCCATATTTTACGAGAGGAATAGGTGCAATGATTAGAGATATTCTGTTTTTGGAATGGCTAGAATATGTCCCCCCCCCCCACCCCCCCCCCCCCCCCAAAAAAAAAAAAAAAAAAAAAAGAAAAACACACGCGCCCATAGAATGTCATCCGCAGATTTAAAATATGCCTCCATAATAGTGACTGTGTACCTTATGCACGGAATGAAAGGGTTAATACAATGTGTCATCATTCGTGATCTCCATTTCCGACAGATTTCCTAAATTTACAATATGCCCTAAAATCTTACTTGGGGAAAGTTGAAAACCACAGTGCTACCGGCAAACGATTAAACTGGTCACACTTCGGTCGACTTCGGGATTTCATCGGATCCCACACCGACTGCTAAAACGTTCAAAACGCCAAGCAGCACTACAGGAAAATACTACTCAAGTGCTTTTAGTCGGAAGGCCACAATTTTATAATAGGATTTCTTCTTGTTAGAAACATATCATTTATGCAATGCTTAACTGTACTGGATGGTTCTGTCCCGGTGTACCGGTACACAAGGACAAAAACAAAATACTAAACGATAGACTACACAAAACAAAGGAAATACCATGTGAAATCCCTTGTAAACCGGTACACGAGGACAGAACCGTACTGGATGGATGTAAAGGGTTAAATTGCGTTGTTTGTCATCACTTTAAATGCAGTCATTTGTTATCTTGTCACTCGAGACGACATTCTTTATACCTGCTGAACCTTCTAAGAGTCTTCTAAGTCCACCCGGAGGACTGCCATTTAGAATTGATGGTTCATCATCTGACTCGTCGCCAGTCGTCCCATCACCCCTCTCGCTTCCCTCGGCCGCGCTTTCTTTTCTTTCCCACGCCACCCGTGTTCTGGGTCTGGTTCTTTATCAAAAGTTGTTCCCCTCACTGTATATACCAGACCATATTCACTGAGCTGCATTTTACAACCTTATTCTAGAATAGCAACGAAAATACCAACACCCTGTTCCAGACCGAGTCTCTGTAAGCCTCAGTCGCTTCCTACCACACTGAGACGTCTAAATCAGTATCCATACCGGGGAAATGATACCCTATCCTAGACCATAACAGACCCGCAACCCCCGCCTTGGAGATCGGCGTTTTATTTATGGTAATCTTTATTCCCAGATGTTGGCCCACCCAGCCCAATATCTTTTAACTGACCTTTCCTGCAACTTGGTTGAGTACCTACACGGTTGTCTGTCGATAAAAAAAGTTGTGAAACTAATACATGGAATTCGTTGGCGGAAATCTGTCATTTCGTAGTCAGGAAACGAGTTCAAAGGCGACGGTTTGGTCAAGTAGACACTAAGATTTTATTGTTACCCTCAAATGCAAACACAATAATAGTTTATTTTGTTTTAACATATGTTGACTAAAAATGTTTCTTCTAACTGAATAATGTAATAATATTTCAATTCGTTATAGCAAGACTGGATAAATCTGGCTGTCCAAAGCTAAATTGAAGAACCAAAACAAAATCTAGTCAAGAATTTCATTTTGCAAAATATTGGAAACCTTCGGAGGAAGGAGGGTGGGGGAGAGCTTACTCATAAAGTTTCATACGGGCGGACTTCGCGCGAAGGTCCAATTCCCATCATTTCACATGCAAACTTTGTTTTATCGAAATGATTCTCCCTTCGCAACAAGATTTGCATCCCTTTCTTATATAAGGCAAGGAAAAGACAGGGGTTTATCCCATATGGCCCCAATAAACGCTGCAAAAGTAAAGCACTGTACCAAGTCAATATTTTCCGTAATCTTCCGTAATGTACATTTCCAATTTTAGATATAGATTAGACAAACTGGGTGCAAGGCTGACTCTACGACAATGGGCCCATTGCCGTAGAGCCAGCTTTACATTCCGGTTTGTCTTATTACACTTCAAGTGACGTCTGGCTCGAGCGTCTCTACATAGAGATCCAGCAAAACCGAAGCAGTGCATTTCATTTACGCGTCGTGTGGACCTATGCATTCAAACGTTTCTACATTTAATTGCTAACCTTTAAGTTCCCAGTTAACTTTTGCGCCCTTTCAAATACTTCAATATTTCAATACTTTCAAATAATTCGACCCTTTCAAATACTTAAATATCACATTTCGCTTCCCTATCGTATACACTACGTACACGAGTGAAAAGGCGCCCCTTTCGGGCGAAGCTTCCATGCATAGCCCTATATGGCGTTCTCCCCCCTCCCCCTTACCCCCCGGAGGAAAAAAAAAAAAAAACCAGACCGCCTCACAATTCAGGGATTTCATTCACAGACCTGAACCTTACGATACAAAATTAAAGATGTAAATCAGCGAGTAAAAGGCCGCTAAATATAGAACGGAAATGTAATTTGATGATCGTTTTTCTGAGCTAAATTTTCGTGGACCTGATGTGATCTGATGTCTGGCTTTGTAATAAAATTTTCAATGAGATCATATCCCGTTTGATCACATATGAATCACTGAGGCGACAGTTATATGGACACCCTGATAAAACACAAGATAATCACTTTGGCTATGCTTTAGTTACGAAGCTCTTCATTTTCGACCTCCGTTCTTTTAGCCAGAGCCACCTCCCTGTGGGTACATTACCCGGGGGGTGGGGGGTACTCCCATATATGAGCTATATAGGTATGTGCCGCTGTGAAGGGTATCGGTTTTCAGGCAGTTTAGTCTAGGATAGGGTATAGTTATCAGAGATTTTTGGTCTAGAATAGGGTATCATTTTCCGCGAAACTGATCAGTTGCGTGAAGAATTTAGTCTAGACAAGGTTTACTGGCAAATGGCATTTTAAAATCGGTACGGCGGGCAGTACGGCATTTTTACTGACCCCTGTTAACTAATAACTGTGATAGTGAACGAGTTTCTGGAAAATAGCGAGTCTGGAATAGGTCTAGGATAGGGTAGGGTTTTTCGGTGTTTAGTCTAGTATAGGGTTGCAAAATACAGCTTATATGGTCTAGTTAAGGGTCTCAGAGTCCCAGCGGCACACCCCCACACAAAAATTTGCCCCCCCCCCCCTTCCCCCCGGGGTACAGTATTCGTCTCGTAAAATTTCACGGTTGCGAGCTTACTACTGAAATGCTGCTGCCGTTGTTGAATGCTCGGACAATAAGCTTGGAATAAAGTTGTTTGTGTACAAAATGCCTTTAATTTAAACTGACGCCAGCTGTTGTTGTATATTAGTTCTTCGACTGCTAACTCAAGTGATATTAAATCCTTTTTTACTCCCATGCAAACCTCGGCTTGTGAAGTGGTAATCATTTCATTCTCCAAACCGAACCCCGGTTTGTGTTTTGTGCTTCTAACTTTTTGGTCCATGGATGAAACCCCAAACTGTGACCGTCCGAAAGCTGTTCAACAGCTTTATTAGCTTGTGCAGATTTCTGTCTCGATATTGTGCATGTGCACAATGAAATTCGGTATTTGTTGTTCAGTTGTTGTTGTTGTTTCTTGCATATGGTTCAATTTTAGGCGCTTTGAAAGGGCAAAGAAACGATACCTATACAGATCATCAAAGCTTCACATTCCAATTTCGTGCGGCTACTAATCCCTGTGAATGCAATCAAGTATTGGGCAAGCTGCTCAATAAACAGGGATTTGTTTTATTCAGACAGGATTACTATTTGGAATATATTTGGCTTAGACAGAACGGCGAGCGTGTAGTTAATTAACCTGACACCCGTGCGAACGACAAATTTATATCTATTTGGGGCAAAGGTGTACCATTGAAGTGCTAAGCAGAGTACTTAGGCGTGGCTTAATAAAGTATAATCGCTGTGAAACAGACGGTGTAACAAAACAATTTTGCAAGATACTAAAACGGTCTGCTCCATATATAGCTTTCATTATCAGGATGGTTACATTCCAAACTCTTAGAAAAAGGTTAAACCTATCGAGTCATAAAGCCGTCGACGAACTGAGCATCTTATAAAGCAGTTTATATGTCTTTACAATGTGCTATAAAACGGATTAAAAGTGCGGAGGTCGCTCCTTTGTTTAAGTTCTGATTGAATTCGGCTCTTAACAAAAAGTTACAGTCGCTTCAAGAGACTTCCCTAAGTTTTGCT
The DNA here is from genome assembly GCA_022457155.1 of Cladopsammia gracilis. Taxonomy (NCBI): domain Eukaryota; kingdom Metazoa; phylum Cnidaria; class Anthozoa; order Scleractinia; family Dendrophylliidae; genus Cladopsammia; species Cladopsammia gracilis. The sequence continues at coordinate 89,705 of JAJGOT010000908.1, forward strand.
AGCAGTATTTTAGTTTGGTGCTGTATATGTCTCGGTATTTTGTAAATTAAGTTTGTTTGTTTTTCTTTTTCGTGTTTAATCTCCCCCAGCTGCTTTTGTGAGAGAAAGCCTTTTTTTTTTCTTCCGTGACTTAGATACTTTAGGTCGCCAGGTAATTATACGGCGCTTCACAACGAAATACAGTTAATAAAAAACTAGACTACTAATCATTGCGGTGCTGAACAACACAAAAAATTGCTAAATTAACTAGGTTCAAAATTAGGAATGCCGCTGCTAATTACACAGATAAAGCCAAGCGAGTGATTGATTATTTAACTGTCAACTTCTTGTAATTGCAGATTTAATTTGTTGTGAGACTAAGTAAGACCATGGGAGTTTATTTTAAAGTGGTACAAATAAAGTCTTCTGAATAATTCGCTGATTTGAGCTTTCACGCGTAAGGCCAACGTTACATATGGAGTGCTCAACAGTTTATCGTGTTCATGAGCTTTGCAGTGCCGGAGCTTTGAGATCGAGACAGACACGCATAAGCTTCAAAGAAAGTTGAAATAATACTTGCCTACTTGAATTGAATTAGTCCCACTTTAGTCAAGCAGACTAATTCGTAACAAAGCAAAAAACTGTTAAAATAAGCCTTGAATCAACGTTGAAACTTTTAACTTTAGAGAGTGTGTAGAAGATGACCATCAAATCAAAAAGTTGTTGAGCAATGCAATGCAATTATTTGCATTGTTGTTTGTTTTGCAGAAGTTTGAAAGATGAATACTGATGCATGTACAGTTCTTTGTTTTTTTTTTTCGGAAATAAAGTTGTATTGACTTTAAAAAGGTTCTTGTTTTCGTCTCATCAGTGACGAACCGTTGTAGGACAGAGCATACACAGCCTCAAACCGCCGTTAGAATCAAACTACAGAAAATCTGGTAAACTTGAAAGCGACCAATTCCAACCGACAAGCGTCCGAGATTGTAGGTCTCAGGGGGGTTATTTTACCGCTTTCTATAGACTGAAACTGGGCACTCCGCCCATTTATTGCAAACTTAGTTTGCCGCATAGAACAATGGTGCGTAAACTAATAAAAAAAGCCATTATCCAATATCATAGGCAAAAATTGATCATCACTGTGTGTGTAACTGAACAAGTCTTCGATAGAGTAAATTGTAAAGAGATTTGAAAGAGTTCCGATACTGCTTTTGGCGTTTTGATGTGAAAATACTCCCATTCACAAAACGTTGGCAAATAGCGACTACCAGCAAGAAATCTTGATTTGTTGCTACCAATAGAAATTACGCAAGGGGAAGATTACCGTAAAAGTAGTTGAGCACATTCAAATTTAAATGGACTACCTCGTTTTTTTTATTTTGTAATTTTGGCTCGGAGATAAAAACCATCAGTACCTCAAAATTTGAGCATTACATCTTGTTTTATAGAAGCGAATATATAGGTCAGTCAGTTATGATATTTTACAGACTTTTTTTTTATGGCAGTACGCGAATCTTGCCCAATCAGGCTTCACATCTTTGCACCATGGTGTATGTTGTAGGTAATGCGATATTCAATGGCTTATATCCCCGCTTCTAAGCAAGCGATAACGCCAAGGTTTGCTAATTTTAAGGTGCCCTTTTCCAGCATCCAGCAACATGCCACTAATGTCTTGGCTACAGCGCTATAGCCTTGCTCGAAAAATGTTTGAGAGGAAGACACTAGTTAAAAAAAAACATTGTATGACAACTTTAGCAGCAAATTTTAAATTTATTTCATTCGCTAGATACAAAGCATTTTTTTTTTTTAGAAAAAAATATTATACCTTTAATGATTTGTACAATTTTTAATAAATATTCACTCCTTAAAAAAAAGACTGCGAGACTTTACATTGAAACTATATAAGTGCACATTTCCACTCGGACATTGAATTGGAAAATACGAGAAATGTCACACAATTCTAAAATATATTCTGTTCTTCTCCATCCGTTACCATGGCCTCCAAACAGACGCGTCGAAGGTCGGCGTAGTACTTGGCAATGTTAACGGAAGGAGCTGCACAGCAGCGTCATTTGGAAGAATTAGAGCTGGGATTCCATTGCTTAGAACGAATGGCGGCATTGTGGGTGACATAGTTGGCGGGAAAGACAGAAGCTTTCTCTCTTGGTTGTGAAGGGGCGATGATGGTGGTGATGGAAATTTGTTCGTGAGGCTTGCGCTGTTGTCTGTGAGCACTGCGTTCGCGCCAACCGCCGGAGAAAAGGCAGGAAAACTCGATAGCGGTGTGTGGCTTTGTTCACGAGTGAGAGATGACTCGCTCGGGTGCTGGTATAATGGGTCTTTTGGACTTTGGCACGAAGACGCTAAGTGTGAAAGAAGCTGTGTGCGTACTGGCACCGTGATATTGTCGGCGGTCATTAGAAAGTGAGACATCTTTGCAGCACATTCGTTGAACCCAGCGCGATATTTTGCCAGAGCCGCTTCATCTGTGAAATAAGGGATGATGTGTTTAGGTATATCATATTTCACGTTTTTGACACATCAATACAATAGGCATCTCTGAGCTGAGGGTGGGCGGAAAACTTTTATTCTAAAGTATTCAATAATTGTTCCACGTTAAAATGTCCCACTGTTCAAAAGATTTTCCCAACTCAAGTCATAATTAGATAAATCTTTGCAGACCAAAACATCTTTAAAATTATAACGGCTTCTTTCTGAATTTGCCACAAAAAGAGGTAAAGTGAAACCTGGGGAATGAGGTTCTATAAACCCCGGCGTAGTCAATCGATAAAAATCGATATCGGAAAATCAATCGATAAATCGATAGCTATCGATAAATTGATGTTAAACGATATCGATTTTATCGATCAATCGATAAAATTCGATACTCACACGCCGACGAAGTGTTAATTTTATCGATTGTATCGATTTTATCGGATTCATCGATCGCTATAGAATCGATAAAAAATTATCCTGTTTCCGTTGAGGGAGCGTTTGATTGTGACTCTTCAAATGAAGATTTTAAAGGCGGCAATGAAATTATTTGTTGACAAGCACTGTACAAGAGAACAAAGAGACTGCATCATGAATTCTTTCTGATTTTATTGTTCCATAACTAACGTAAATTATTTTTCCTTTTCCGCGGGCTTCTCGGCTTCTCGGCTGTCTAAATTTGCCCTTTTTCCTTTATTCCGGTGGTTTTGAAACCACGTTTTAACCTAAGAAACATAAAGAATACGAAGTGATCAATATAAGGAATGATTCGAAAGTATTTGCATAACTAGCCTCCTACGCAGACACCTCTTTGTGCTCGTTACGCAAACGTCCTTTGGACTCGTCACGCGTGACGAGCCGTAAGAACGTCTGCGTAGAAGGCTATCACGCGATCAGATCATACTGGCCTGCGTAGGAGGTTTAAGTAGTTATCGATAAAATTATCATCAATAATATTCGATGAAATAAAATAAATACACCTTTTTTAATGAAAGGATTATACAAAGAGTTGTAAACTCGTTAGTCTTACTTGTCTTGCTTCCAAGTCGAGCGTCTGGGCCAATTTCTCCGTTAGCTCTGGGCTTGCATGGCCATTAGTTGCTTCAAAGGCTTGCTTCAAACCAGACAACTGGTACTCTTTAAATAGCACTCTTTTTTTAGGGTTAGATGATGTCGAGCCTGGAGTTTCATTTGACTTTCGTTTTATAAGTGTTTCAGCGAGCTCTTTAATATCTTTTGGTGTTTCCGCTTCGTAAAAGGGCACGTTAATTCAGTTTCGATAAAATTCGATATAATCGATAAAATCGATAGCCCTAATTGGAAAATCGATAATTATCGAATACTCACAACGAAATCCTTTATCGATTTTTATCGAATTTCGAAAAAATTAATCGATTTTTATCGATTGTTATCGAATGCTATCGATTATCGATATTATCGATTGACTACGCCGGGTATAAACTTTTGAGTTTGTAGATGAATTGCTACAGTGTGTGGTCATGAACGTGAAAGCTCTTAATAACCATTTAACTCCCAAGAATATCAGAAATCAAAATTCAAGAAAAATCCAAAATTTTATTTTGTAAAATATTGAAAAACAAATGGTACCATGCAAAATTACTGCCAAAGAGCTTTCGTTTAAATGATCACACCATAGGATTTCATCGACAGACTCAAAAGTCAGAACTACACTACGTGTCTTCATAACTGACTCTGGAAGTGAAAGGGCACATTCCGGCCGCGTTGTTGGTTTTTTCAATAATTTGCAAAAAAATATATATATATATATATATATATATATATATATATATATATATATATATATATATATATATATCATGACAATACTTTGACAATTTTTTTCTGCCTTCAACTTCACACTTCGTGGTTGAAGGATCTAATTTAAAGATTGTTATCATCGCGAAACAAAGATGAACACAATTTAAACACGGTACTTTCTCATTCTGTTGGCGTTGAAAAGCTATTAGTGCATCATTAGGACCGTGTTATGGTGGCTTGTATAAGTTCTAACACATGAATTTTGTCAATGAAAACCTGCCGAAGAGTGCCAAAATTCAAAATTCAAGAAAAATCCCAAATGTTATTTTCTAAAAATATTAACAACAAATGTACCATGGAAAAGTACTGTCTTAACTAATTCTACTTCCTCTAAATTCATCACAACACTATTGTGACCGCAGTATCATAAGCCGTATGCGGTGAACTGATCGTGGATCAATATATTTATTGTTCAATACCTTGCTGTGCTTTGAGATGCAATGGCCTCTCCGTGTTTAGCGAACGCAAGTATTTTACTGTCATCTCCAGAATATCGGCTTTTTCCATCTTGGAATACCTTGAGACCTGAAGTAAACAGACATTGTTTTCACTCAAAGACTTGAACCTTGCCGGGACATGTGATGACGGCCTGTGGATGAAATCTTTAAGTGTGACCGTTCCTACGAAAGCTAGCAGTTGTTTCTTACTATGCTGTTAGCTTTGCTGCTGATTTTACAGAATAGAACTTAGATTAGGAGTCAAAAAGGTTTCGCTAATTATCCGACGAGCGAAACAAATATTCAACTTTCTCATCACACTGTCGGGCCAATAGCTTATGCTCTTCAATACCAAACAACTATGAGACTTACGTCTTTTTTCATTGCTTCTAACACCAGGCTCTTTAATTCGTTTAAACTGTCGTTTATTCTGGCTCTTCGCATCTTTTCCATCAACGGTTTCTTGGACTGGAAAATAAAATAAAATAAATCGTATTATTATGAGATGAGTTATTAATTATTTCTTTAGCTTTCTTTATAACTTATGAAAATAGTTTCCTTTCTTCATTAAAGTTTTCTTTTTCTAAAGAAAAAAAAAACTTCTAATCAACAGGTTTATACGAGGTTTTATATCTCTATGGTATTATCCCGATTGCAAATGGTTCAATGTTTTTAAAATACATAAAACATGTCTCGTATTATAAATCTCCTGTCGGAAGAAAAGAATGTGCCTTAAAAAACCCGGCAAAATACCTTTTTGGTCTCCTTTTTCGAGTTTCGCTGAGAAGCGAGAACAGGCTTCAAAACTTCAACATCCATTCTCGTTGCCAAGTTTGCGCGTGCTGTGCGTTCAGTTGTGCAAGGGAAAAATACTTCGGCACGCTTCGCAGCGACCTTGGGGCGTAATACCAAGAATCGGCGCGCGTCTTCTAATATTCTTTTTATAGTTCGCACCGTGGGAAAAATTCTTGGTCGTGTGTCGACCCTCGCACTTATTTACAAACATCTATTCATATTCAGTCGGTGGAACGGTAAACAAAGGCACAGTGATTACGGACCGTGGGAATGCTTGACGGTGATTGGCTAATGACTCACGAGGTCGCGGGGTTAAGTTGTTTGACAGGCACTTGAGCTCTACTGGTGCGTTCAGGGCGTGAGAACGTTGCCGCACGATTGGTTTAAACATTTCAATGGGTTCCTGCAATTAACAAGTCGCGCGACTTTAACTTTTAGGGCTTCCTAAGCGCGTGACGACAGCGCGCGCGACAGCTTTTCACGTTCTCGTCTTGCCCGCCAACGACGCTCTTACAAAACTGGGTTCATTCTTTCGAGATTGCGAGTTTTTGACAGTGTTGGTCATCATAGGTGTTGTCTCATTAACACAGTAGCCGCTTTTTGCTCTTAAATGTACTGTAAACATTGTCGTTAACTCGACCCTGCTCCCACGTGCTTGTCGGGTTAAGTTGTGCATTATGTAAGTTGTTTTCATAAGATTTTAGTTTCCATTGTCGGATTGTTTGTTCGAGAGATAATGCCACAAGGGAACAGAAGTGCACAATAAAGCGGCGGAATTTTCCCACGGTGGATTTAGAGCGCTTTCATAAACGGTTTATTGCAAGCTGTGTAATTGAAGCCGGGTATAGTGGTGGAATGGAATACTATTTGATCGCGCTTTCTTCACGAAAGGAAGTGTTAAATATATTTTGTCAGCTGAAGTTTTCTTTCTGTTTTCGACCGATGCCACGGCCAGACAAGACGGATCACGGCAGGATCGGGGCCGTGAATCGACCAGAAAACGCGCCTACATGCCCACCACCAGTCTTCGGCAAAGATCTAATCCTATATAATCTACAAAGACTCCATAAAATCGTACTCGTGCAAAATTTATCTTTGTCTTTGGAAATAAATTCCATATTAAACTGATGAAAAGGTGACTTGTAAAATCCTGCGGGTGGTCCAACAAACAGTCTTATTATTACGATCCGATTACCCTTCAATCCCCCCGGAAACCTGCATATTTTTCGAAGAACTTGCTGCCAGAGGCAAATATTTCAACCCGACACTACTATTCAGGAATTATTTTCTAGATTTCAAGATTTGTCGATTCCCTTCCACGCTAAATAGCGGATAAACAGGAAGGAAGCCTCGAATCTTCGCGTGAAATTGAACACACGTTCGCAGACCTATCAATATCGATAATGTTTTAAAATCAGTGTGCGATAATACCTTAATCAGCTTTTGATGGTGAGTGAGATAACGAATTCCTGTCATATTGCCACGTGCCACGCATACGCCGGTTTTAAGGGTATCCACACCCAGTTTAAACCCCCGCGGGGAGGGAGGGGGGGAGGGGGACTCATGACGTGTGCTCGTCGGAATTTTTCGAAACATACCCTAAAAGGCACCAGAATCTCGTTTGATAGGCGTGGCTCGAATATATTTTTACCCCTAAGAGGTACCAATTCTAAACACACAAGACATATTCTGTCATATTTGTTTTCGGCTCAATACCCTAAAAGGCACCGCGATAATTCCAAAACCATGGTCATTTTAGATTTCAGTGGCCTACGTGCCACTCCCATTTCACATCGGAGTCCCCCCACCTCCCGGGAGTTTAAATCCTTTTCTTTTATGGAGTCAAGCCCTGAGGTCAAGCTTTTAAATATTCCGGTTGTTGCGTCTGTATATGAAATCGTAAAGTGTGACCATTCAAATGAAAGCTATTGAGCAGAACTTTCCTGTGGTGCTGTTTAGGTGGTTCTAAATTTTGTGTCTGTCTATGAAATTCTGAAGTGTGACCAACTGATCGATACTTTCCTGTGGCATGGTACTGTTGCGGTTATGCTGTACAAGGTGGTTGTAACTTTTGAGTCTGTGTATAAAATCGTAAAGTGTGACCTTTCAAATGAAAGCTATTGAGCAGAACTTTCCTGTGGTGTTGTTTGTTATGATGTATAAGGTGGTTCTAAATTTTGAGTCTGTGTATTAAATCCTAAAGTGTGACCATTCAAATAAAAGTTATTGAGCAGTATTTTTATTAGCATGCGTGCAGACAATAGGAGACGTCTGTATACAGGCTATACTTTCCTGTGGTGCTGTTTATTATGCTTTACTGATAAGGTGGTTCTAATTTTTGTGTCTGTGTATCAAATCTTAAAGTGTAACCATTCAAATGAAAGCTACTGAGCAGTACTTTCCTGTGGTACTTTTCATTATGCTGTATAAGGTGGTTCTAACCGTTTGAGTCTGTGGATGAAATCCTAATGTGTGGCCATTCATATGAAAGCTACTGAGCAGTACTTCCCTGTGGTGCTGTTTATTATGCTGTTTAAAATGTGGTTCTAACTTTTGTGTCGCGTCGGTGTATGAAATCGTAATGCGTGACCGTTCAAATGAAAGGGGCAGAACTTTCCTGAGTGAAAGGTGTGTCCATATGATATTAAGCTACGTAGCAGAACTTTCTGAACTTTCACATGGAAAGACTGTGAGGAGCGAAGCCTGCCGTGCACTTCCGTAGTTCGCTTCACCCAAACTGGCCCTCTAACATAATGAAGCTCTCCAAAGCTTTTTCAACTATTGTACCATATATTACAATGTAAATTCCATGAAGAAAATAACTTTTATGTGCATACCGTCTTTTTGCGGTTTAAACTCTTTATATTTGTCAGTTGCGTTGATGCTGTGCAGTGACATGTTAAATATCGACATCACAAAGGAAGCGACTAGATTGCACCTGCTTTTCCGGCAGTCAAATCATGAGTGATGCGAAGTGGGTCCAGCCTCTAGGGGTGGCACTGAAAAGTGACACATGGCCGATCTCGCTCTAAGAACCCTACCCCTGTATTAAAACCTGCTTACTGTAAAACTGCAACTTTTTAGGCCTCATTTTTTAATAGAATTGTTAAACCCAGGAACATTATCTGTAATCTCGCCTCTCATGACAATTTTTCGAGTCCAAGTATTTTTAAAAATTTTCTGCGCGCCACTTATTTTACTTTACTGGTCACTACAACAACAACAACAACAACAATTTATTCAGTATTCCCATATATATACATGGCATTACCTACTTAATAAAAAAAAAATAATTATGTCTAATAACTACTTATAATATTGACATGCCCTGCACCTGGTTCCTCTCCCGTAACTGCCCTTGCCACCGTTTTTCATTTTTATCTGATAGCCCGGAACGAGTTTCTGGAAAATAGCGAGTCTGGAATAGGTCTAGGATAGAGTAGGGTGTTTCGGTGATTAGTCTAAATCGCAGCGAAAATGGTCTGGTATAGGTTAAGGTCTCAGACTACCAGCGGCACACCTCCACCGAAAAAATTGCAGAGTACCCCCCCCCCCCCCCCCCCCCCTCGCGGAATGGCGGTTTTCTGGACCCCTTTACATCTCCTTCCGCCCCGCCAATTTTGTATGGAAGCCCCCTCTCCCAACTATACAATGTACTTCTAAATTTAAGTGAGTCTGTCGACCAAATCCTATGGTGTGACCATTCAAATGAAACCTCTTCAGCAGTACTTTTGCATGGTACCGTTTGTTCTAACTTTGAGTCTGTTGATGAAATCCTATGGTGTGACCATTCAAATGAAACCTCTTCAGCAGTACTTTTGCATGGTGACATTTGTTTTTCAATATTTTCCATAATGAAATTTGGGATTTTTCGTGAATTTTGATTTTTGGCGCTCTTGCGAGTTAAGTATACTGTGAAGTTTATGGACCATATAATATAATTGTTGAAGATAAAAACAGTAAATCTAGTTTTAGAGGAATTGGATTGCGGTGCTTTTTGGAAGTGCGTAGTTCCGCACGAAAAATCCTTGCTTCAGCAGTGATAAAGAGCCAATTCCATTATTTTATGGACTCTGCATTATGAGCTTACCGATTGCGGTTAAATCTAGTTTTAGAGGAATTAGACTGCGGTGCTTTTTGAAAGTGTGTGGTTCCGCACGAAAAATCCTTGATTTGATAAAGAACCAATTATATGACTGAATGGGCTCAGCATTATGAGCTTCACAGATTAGAGCTTAACGGCTTTATTTAACTGCAAAACTTTGCCCAACACTTTACTCGCCAGGAAAGCTCTAAGTATCCAATTTACACTCTAAAGCCAGTTAGGACCACATGACAACTAATCTCGCTTGACGTTTGGCTCTGACATGAGTGGGCCAACTCATATTCAATATCTATTCAGTTTCTATTATCCGTTTCGCTGGACTCGGTTGCTTGTACATACATACATATTAATCCAATGTTGGCACTGATCGTCTTCGTTTCGTTCCATGGCTTTTAATCAATCGTATTCTTATTTTAGACAAAATTGGCGAAATTTATTCTTCTCAAAAAATACCCCTTTGGGGTGCGCTATTTACCTCGCCCTCCATCTCCACACCCCCCCCCCCCCCCCCCCCGTCCAACCCCCCCCCCCCCCCCGCCCCCACCCTCGAGTGTCTAACATTGAGGCTGGTTAAGACGGCACAACTTTTGCCTACAACTATATCGCATGCAACCTGCCTACGCCATACATACAACCCCAACACGAATCGCGTCGTCTAAATTGGCCTAGACTGACTCGCTCACACCTGTTGCATGCAACATGGAAAAAAAAAATGTAGGATTTGAAACATGTTTTAAAACTCTGCGATTAATCGTAGCTTCACAAACAATGTTTTATGCTGCGAGTTGTATACAATTTTAGCCTGACGCAAGCAGCGCGCGCTACACAAAATCGCATGCGACAAAGTAAGACAACAGAGTGCGCCGCGACACCACAACTTTCTATTGCGTGCGACTTCATAACCAGCTAACCAGGAGCTAACCACCACACTCAAGCAGACAGAAGCACGAAGCCGGCCGGATGGGATTAAAATTTCCGTTGAGAAATGACAGGAAATAAGATTATCATCCAGCAGCAAATACACTGACATTAAAGGGGATAATATCACTTATTTTTAGTGTCACTTTGAAAGCCCAAAAAAACATATTTTGTATCCCACTGGAAACCTAAACGCTTTAGGAGTGCACAGAAACTAGCATTGGTTGTCTTTGGCTGCCGATAGCCAAGTTCGAATGGACTGCAACTTGAAAAAAATAGGCCGGTTTTTTTTTTTTTTTCAATTTCTCCCCGTGTTTCTTGGACAAATCCGGTGCTCAAAACTGATGATCGATGGTTTGTACTTTCTTGGACTGAATCACTCGACATTTCCCTCTCATGTATGTTGTAGTATGAATTTAATGTATACTGCAGTTTTGATGAAAGCACAACAAAATACCTGTGACATTGCCATATTAATATTTTAAATAGGTCAACTATTTTTTTTTTTTTGTCATAATTGTTGTCTAAGAACTCAGGTGATCTATCGAGAATCGTGAGAAAAACATCCCGTTCCCGACTCCCTTGAGAGGGCACTCCTGAGTAAAAGTGACGTGGATGCTCACAGGGCGTTCAGCTATAGGGAACCGGTAAAACAACTTTGCAACAAAGCTGATTACACGGTATATTATCAAGTTTTGTGTAATATTTCGACTGGCCAAACCTGCTGTTATCACATACCCTTAATGGTAAACTTTGTCTCTTCTTTCAAATTGTCATTCAGCAAGTATAAACTTTTCGAGAACTTTTCACAAAAACGCTTTTAAAACAATCGTGAAAACGGGTTGTTAGTGCGTTGTTGGCGTGGGCTATGGCCATAATGTTAGATTCTGGAACATTGAAGGGGTTTTTGGTTGAAAACTGTTGAAACACTTTTCACCTGTGAACAAGTGGGTTCTCATTTGGTGTCCAAAGTGTGACCATCGCAACTTCTTTTAAGCAAACGGTTTTTGTGAGGGTTATTTTATTATTATTTTTTGCCAAGATAAAGGTGACTCCCTCTGCCATTTATTCGCGATCAAAAATTATTCGTATCTTACTTTTACAGTTGATGGTTGCGGAGGAGAAATGATTGTACAATAAATCACTGAGCTTAGTATAGAATAACGAAAGATCGATGACCAAGTTCAGGGCCCACTGCAACTGACTGATGGAAACAAGCTCGTGGCGTTTTAATAGGGCGATGAAATGCTCAACGTTCAGTCTTCTTTTTAATTCAGTAAACAAGTAAATTTCTATAAACCAATTTTTCACACACCCCCGCCTCTCTCGCCTCGTGCAACCATAAATCAATTGTATAGGGGAGTTGTTTACGTAATCCAATCCAGCCACGGTACGTATAGACGAAAGTATTTATTCAATGCTGTGCATCGCTTCAAATCCGTGGTTATTTTGAGATTAATCATTTCTTGTTAAAATCCCTTAAAATAGAGTAACTTGTGGAATAAATCATCGGATCACAGGACTGAATTAAGGAAGCAAGCTCGTGGCGTTTTAATAGGGCGATGAAATGCTCAACGTTCAGTCTTTCTTTAATTCAGTAAACAAGTCAATTTCTATAAACCAATTTTTCACACACCCCGGCCTTTCTCGCGCAACCATAAATCAGTTATAAATAGAATTGTTTATAATTAGGTAATCCAATCCACCCACGGTATAGACGAAAGTATTATTACTCATGCGCGTAGCGGCATGAGTTATAAAATGGCCTCGGTTTTTCTTCTTATTTTTATTTTTTTTTTTTGGTGTCACGATTTTGCATGCAAATTTATGCACGCATATTTTAAATTGTGCTCTTCCGGTTCATAGATCCTGTTTTGTGACTTCCGGCTACTCCCACTTCCGGTAAAACAGCGTTACTGAAGTGTCACGACAGCATCTCCTACAACCCTACTTACATTACTAATGTTCACGTTAGCTATATATAAGACGTAGAACAATCACTGGCTTCATTGTGGTACAGCCTTTATTTACAAAACATTCAATAGTAAAGAACGCAGTTTGCAGGAACGATGACTGAATGAAAGGAGTAACTCTTCTTCATATCGGACATCTTCTTATCATGTTTAAAATATATCATAAAACTTTCGTACGCATGCGCATGAGTATAGGCTGCTTGCAGCCTCTTGTTTATTCAATGTTGTGCATCGCTTCAAATCCGTGGTTATTTTGAGATTATTAGTTTCTTGAATGTTAAAATCCCTTATAAGACCTTATAATAGAGTAACTCGTGGAATAAATCATCGGATCACAGGCTATTAATGAAATTAGCTTTCTCTTTCGGGTGCAATCTAAGACTATCAATTTTAAAAATAGCCTTCTCCTTTTATCTTATTATTCACGTTATACTAAAGTAAATGTTTGTCACTTTCAACTTAATCAGTTACTGGAACTCTAAGAATTTCAGGCTTTCTTTTTAATTGTTTTTTCTACTCTATCAAACCATTTGTCGTTTTACTTTCCTCTTCACCTCTTTAATCCGTTTTTGCTCTGTCACTCCTCCATTTTGGAATTTTTAGGGTATTTATAGAACACCCACAAAATTCCCAAATTTGGCAAAGTAAGACAAGTCTCAATCAGGTAATTTCCAACCATTTTAAGTTCCTGCCTTGAGGTTTGGCGATTTACTCTGCCAAATCTAGGATTTAGTGTTGGCATCCGTTATGATACCCTGAAATACCCATTTAGTTCAATTCAATTCATAATTAATTCAACTTTACGGAACATCTGTGAGTTAATTTCTGACTAAAGGAACGTTACATCACTTTACCGTGGAAAGACATTGCGTTAAGTAATTTTTAGTCTGAAATAATAGCGGAGCACTCGCCGGGCCGAAGGCCCGGCTGCGGAGCCCCATACTCATAGAACCTAGGAAGACCTTAGATAACAACGGTCTGGACCACGTCGGACACTTTTTGAGAATTATATAACGTAATGTCGACACTTAGAATTTTATTTTCAATAAATTTTTTGTGTAGAAAAGAAAATCTAAAATCCCCACACAGGATTGAACCAGTGATCTCAGCTAGGCTTAGGTTTACATAGCCTACCGTACCACTGTACCACCTAGCTTCTCGGGTTGCTGACTCCTAAATTTAACTATATAAACTACTGACCCTAACCTCAGCTGAAAGCTAACCAGTTACTCCGTTATATAAGTCTCAATAAAGCGTCCGAGGTGGTCCAGGCCGTTGTTATCTACGGTCTTCCTAGAACCTATGCCCGTCATTTTTCATGGTCATGGCTAGCGGAATGCTTCGCGGGCGCGTGCGTGTGCCGTCCGCCGTGGTTGTGCCTAAATCATACCCCAGAAGGACGTCGGACGCCTTAATGAGACTTACACAACGTAATGTCACACTTTGAATTTTATTTTCAATAATTTTTTAAGTGTAAAAAAGAAAATCTAAAATCCCCACTCAGGATTGAATCTAGCTGTGACCTCAGCTGGGCTTAGGCTTACATAGCCTACCGTACCACTGTTCCACGCAGCTTCTCGGGTTGCTTAGTCCTAAATTTAACTATGTAAACTGCTACCCCTAACCTTAACTGAAAGCTAACCAGTTACTCCGTTATATAAGTCTCAATAAGGTGTCCGACGTCCTTCTGGACGGTATGATTTGGGCTTGACCGTGTTACACGGTGCAACGTTCTTCGTGCAGCTTGCAACGATTTGAATATCACGCTTGCGTACAGGGGGTTAAAACTAGAAGATTGCAAGACTTCCTGCAAAGGGTGTGTAACGCGCTACAAGGCTCAAAAAGGTGGTGCAAATGTTGTGAAAAGTAAAACCTAATTCTACTTTTGCAACGATTGCAGCAGCTTGTCTCGCAACGATTTTGAACATTGTAGCCGGGGGGTGTTACACGCTGGAATGGTTCATTCAGCATGTCTCGCAACGGCGTTACGAGATTTCTGCACGGAAAATTTCAACGTGTAACACGTACCACCAAGACTACCATTACAAAATCTTCGCAATTAAGCAGAATATAGGGTATCTTATGAAGTTTTGTGTAATACTTCGGCTGAACACTGGGAGAATATCGGCCCAAAAACGCTCTTCTTCAAGCTCTTCTTGCGGCGCATGAAAAATCATGCATTCCACATTCAAAGACGAGTAAATGGCCTCTACTCTTCTATCGTACACTTCCTCAACAACTAAAATGGCAGGGTACGAATTGAAAGAGAGTTTATTAACCTTTCTTTAAATTATAGAAGATTAATTTACATACATAGGTTCTTATTAAGTTGTAGTTTATATTAAATTGTTAATGCCTGATGTATTTACCGTGTTTTTTAAATAAAGATGATGATGATGATGATGATGATGATGATGATAAAGATGATGATGATGCTGTTATCATATACCTTTCCGGGTACGTCTCCCCCCTCTCCCCTTGACTGCTTTCAAATCTCAGTGCAAGTATTAATTTTTCAATGAAACCGACTTTTTCGCCAAAAAAATAAATAGTATGTTCTAAAGAAAAACTGATGGCAGGTAAAAATCACGCCATCTGAATCACCGCAAAGGTTTTTGTTTTACATGCTGATAACTCAGCGCGTGTTCAAAGGACATTTAAAAGTTGGCGGGAATTTAGTATTCCACGTGCTCTCACCTGGCACGCGTCATTCCATTACCGCGTGATAATTTTGCGAAGATTAATGAGCACAGTAATGAACCTGTTAATTGTTTTTACTCTACGAATATTGCGGTCAATTATTGCGGGCAAATAAGAAACAAAGGAAGTACCTTGATTACGAAACACTAAAGTTTGTTGTTTGTGATAGCGTGGTTAATTCGAGGCACGCGTGCACTATATTGAATTTGAAATGACTTAGTAGTTTTTAAAGTTTTTAAATTATTTCCTTTGGGAATACAAGCTAATACAACAGCGGCAATTTCCAAAAAACAAAATGAACTTTCTTTGTTTTCAAATCTTCTTTTGAACCGATTTCTTATCATTAAATTTATCCTAAGACGTGCCGCCGTAAACTTGAGCTTTTCTCAGTTATGTGACATTTTACTTATTAGTTTGTAGTCCAAACTGAAGTACGTACTTAAAATCGCCTAAGGTAATTTCGAATGTAAAGCCTCTTTCTTTCTTTCTTTCTTTTTACAAGAACCAATAATATTCAGTAACATTAAAACTGGAGAAAACTTTTGGCAGCATTCTAGTTTAATTTTAAGAAGAACTTCATGAAGGGAGAAAAGTTTAAAACTAAAGGAAACTTAACGAGTATGAAGTATGTGCTTGATCGATATTCAAGGACGTAATTTTATTTACTGCCGATGAGAAAGAAACGGCACCTTTCCACTCAAACCAAAATTCATATAAAACAATAGTTACTTTTAAGTCTGTAGGCGAAAGTTATTACGCAACTTATCCTGAATTTTATATAAAACGATTCTTTCTTTTTGAATTCATTTCTCAAATCCCACGCCTTCGGAAATGAAAGTCAAAGCCTATCGTTAAACCGTTTGCTGCCTTACCTAATTTGGCAAAAAACTTAAGAAACATAATTTGATTTGCTTTTACTGCTCACAAAAGACCAGGTTTGGCGGGCTTTTCGAATGAAATATCGAGCAACTTTAAAACCAAAAGCTTTGACAATTCACACATGTGTGTGACATAAACGCTCGTAATTATTTAGACCAGTGTTGAACACGTGTCGCTTTGAATAGCGAGAAGCTTTGGCGCGTATTTTGAAATTTTTATTTTCAAGAGATCCCGATTCTCTATTGCGCCGTGCTTCTACTTTTTTGCATCATTCTTTTTTTATCAATACTTAAAAATATATCGACCTATATTACCCAATTCCCTCCGAGCAAGAGGTCATACTCTTTTGATTGGACCTGCTGTCCAACACGTGCTGCTATCGGTCAACAATTAGCTTATTTCATGGCTATTGATGTATGACCGCGCCTTAAATTTTCGCGGGGAATTTGGCGGGAAATTTAATATTCCATGCGGCGTTCGCCCAGTTGCTCTAGACACGCGTCCTTACAAAAATCTGAGCACATCATTTCAATCATATTTAACTTCTCTTGGAACTTAGACTCACATGTATTTGTTATCTCGTTCTGTAATTCATTGATATTTAAGCTACATTAAAAGCTGACCGGCCGCATGCTAATTATATACTGGATTGTTGTAATTCTTGTTAAAACATGTATTGTTTTCAACAGGTGTTAATATCTTCCGTTTACGCGATACGACGGGCGTATTGTGCAATTTAGTTCCCCTTTCACAAGTCTTGTAGAATTGATGAATGCATTTAACAAAAGATACTCGCCTTGTGAGGGACACTTTCTTCTTTCAACCAAGGAGAACAGGACAGGTAGAACCTGGCAAGCGAGAAACGTGGCTACATATAAAACGAGAACAGAACGCGAGGGTAATTTCTGGATCATCATGAGGTCATCGACAATGTACGGAAGCGATAAAAGGGTAAGTTATAAAACATTCACGTTTTTACTGTTTAAAATTCAACTTTTTTCGTGTACATGTTATAGCATCAGTCCATCCCGTTTCGATCAAACCAACGCCACTAACAAGTATCATGAATGTCGATAGCGCAAGCCAAAATTCCTCGACTCATCTTAGTTAACTACAACAGAAATCAGTTTCCCATTTTCAATTAATTAAAGTGCAATAATTTGAGCCATTTGTGTTTTCCTTAAGGATTGTAGTTAGCGGATTAAATTCGGCTGAGTCGCTTTAGGAAACTATTTTGTATCGCTATAAAGCGCGCGAAATTTAAAGCCGCTTTTTCATCTTTGCTTCATTGCGCGCACGTCGCGGATGCGGACTGAATTCTATAACACGCTACAACACAGCGAGATACAATATGTTTTCCTTCTAATTTGCGAGCACTGATCTAGCCGACAGCACTCGGTCATTGTTCTTCCCGATAGCTACTTCAACATCAACAAAGACCAACGATGAATTTTCTATGGTTGCGTGATGACATTGCGATACGTTTACTGGGAAACGAGGTCCCAAAATGTAGCCTTGAGGCAAAGCCGGGGTGTAATCCTCTCGCTCGTAGAATGAAACAAGGCAGAGGTCATGATCAAACTAGCTCTGAGTAGTAAGAAATTTGATTAATTATATCCCATTACTCGAAGAGTCGAACGACTCAAAAAGTACTGATCAATTCATGTGATGAGCTATGGATCGAAGTAAAATCTTATTTTGCCAGCTGTTTGCCGAACCATTCAAATGTAAGCTCTTCAGCACTTGTTTTCTGATACGGTTATTATTATTTTTTTTTCACTGTATTTAACAAAAGTAACTGTGCGCCGCTGTTTTTCTCAGTGAATTTTGATTCGAACTGCAAGCAGTACTTGATTTTCATTCAGGATTTTACATGTATCGATGTTCATAATGCTTGATCGAGGAGCAATACAAGCGACGAGGAAAACGCGCGAAACGTTGACAATAACAAAACTCTCGATTTTAGTATAACACGTCTGGTTCTTATTCTTGTAGGTAAATAAATCTTTACAAGATCGGCTACGCCGTGACAGAATCAGTAGAAGCGTGGACCAGCTTAGGAGGTTAATACTTGGACCTTCGATAGAACATGTGAGTACAACAATAATAAGAATAACCATTTATTTTTTTCCCGGACTTGCATAAAGTTCTAAAATAGAATTACATTAAAGTCAATCCTCTGACTATCAGCTTATTGAAAACATTGGTTAAAAGTTATAAAAATTCAACTAGCACCATGGAGAACTACACTGCTCTTAAAAGGTTTCACTGCAGTTGAAAATAAAATTATCATCCACAGACTCTATTAGAACCACTTTCTACATTGTATAATATTAGAATTTACAACAGTTCAACTTACACCATGGAAAAGTATACTATATACTACTCAAAAGTTGTACAGTTGAGGATTTAATCCAAAAGCTCAAAAGTTAGATCAACTGGTTTCTTCTAACCGTTAACGCGGTTTATATTTAACTCATGGTATTTAGAGAACGGACCTCTGGAGCTACGACTCAAAAGTACAGACTCGAAAGTACAGACTCAAAACTTAGAACCACATGGACCATATGTATGGTTTCGCTTTAGCATTTCGTTACAAAATCATACTACAGCACGATAACAGCACCACAGGAAAATACGTTTCAATAGCTTTTATTTGAATGGTCACACTTTGGATTTCGTCCACAGATTCAGAAGTTAGAATCACTTTGTACAGCATAATAAACATACCACAGGAAAGTACTGCTCAATAGCTTTTATTTGAATGGTCACACTTTAGGATTTCATCCACAGATTCAGAAGTTAGAACCACACATTCAGTAAAACACAGCATCACAGAAAAGTATTCCTGTTCCATAGGCGACATGGAAACAGTCATCAACCGTCTGATGCTACCACGTTTTTCTTATCCGCCCATTTGCCAAGGTTATGCACGTTAATGTTGATCTTATCAACATTAAATTGTTTTCTGATACTTATCTTTTTTCAGGCGAAAATAGGCAAAGCGGATATTCTTAAACTCACAGTGCAATATATCAGGAAGTTAAGACAAAAAGGTAAGCTTTGATGATGTTTTGTACCGCTGATTGCAACTGATACTTCTGTGAACAAACGCATATTAAATCATAATTCGTTTTGTCATGAAAAAAGAAAACGCCTGCAGCTGAATTCATCGTTTTTGTTTTCTATTTTATCGGCATAGAACAGCTTTATCTTTTGACCTTTTCAAACGTTGTTTCTCACTATAGTTCAAACTTTCATATTCAAATAATTTCGAGCTAATAATTAGAAACAACTTAATGCTTTTAATATATGAATCGAGTGAGTTCAGTGTAGTGTTTTAATAACTGATGTAATGAATTGATAAAGAAAATATAGAAAGTTATGGTATTCTTCCTGCCATTTTAGCAATGTTTCTGATTTGATGATGATACGATACATTTACTTTAATGACATATATATTGTATTACTGTCTTTCTTTCAGAACTTATAGAAACGTCTACCGAAAATCAGATGTCGTTGGAAAATTGCAAAAGAGAGCCAGAGATAAATAAACCAGGAAACAACGTTATATCGAAACAGTCAGCTTGGTCGACGGAAGGGCGTATTTTGACAACAGAAACTGAACGAGAGACGAAAGCCGGATCAGAAAACTCCAATTCATTTTGCGTCAAGAACGTTAACTCCAAAAATACGCTGTTTCCCATTCAACCACAAAATTGTTGTGCTGAATCCATCGTGTATCGAAGCGCGCCAAGCGTGTCGCGTCCAAGAAACAGCGTCCAGAATAGGGCACCTTTTCGGGAATTAAACAACAACAGCAAACAAGTAAAGGTTAAACAAACAATTTGGAGGCCATGGTAACCTCTAATTATTAAGTACACCAGTAAGCCTCAGCGGACAGATTGAATTATGAGGGCTAAACTGTTTATGAGGGCCTTTTGTTGTTATTGTTGTTATTTTAGAAAGATTCTAGAAGGAGCGCGGAATGGAACACATGAGTTTTACGGCCAGTATTACCGATAGGCCAAGAGAGCGGCCCTCGAGTTAAACGCCCTTTCCCCCGCAAAGATAAATTACTCCGCGTTGCATTTTCTCTACCATTTTCTGGATAAAAAAATTAGATCTTTAACTACGTGAATTCAATTTACTGTATAATATAATTATTTCAGAATCGAAAAGTAAACTACGAACTGGGCATATGTACTAATTTGTTAAGTAATGATCCGCATAGGAAGGAAAGTGCTAAACGGCAATGCATGATGGCATGTCAACTATTTTCATTGTTACAACCAGTGATCTTATCGGCCTAGACTCAAAACCGCTAGAAAGTTAAGGTTCAATGTGCATTAAGTCTATTTTTTTTTTTTTTTTTTTAAGGTTTCAAGTATTTTGAGACCCAATCGCACAACATGCAAATTTTCAAAGATATTGTATTTAGGGAACTTCATCAAAAAAAAAAAAAAAGCTATTGTCATCTGCTATTCTGATTGGTTAAGCACGAACATTTCCTAAAATATGTTTGACGCAAATGGATTTTCCGTATTTTTATAATGAAATATAATTATTAACCATTAGCTCCTCCTCTATTCTTGAAATCAAAGTTATTCTATGTGGTAAAGAGCCAATGCCGCAGAACAATGAAGTTTATTTACTATAGTTAGTCATGTGAAGTATTACGTAAAAGACATAAAGGATATTACATGGCCGCTCGGAGATACGAAATGTCTGTTCTCGTCTTGAAGAGAAATGTCGTATCTCCGCGCGGCCATGTAATGTTCTATTTATTATATAAACACCAATGAAATGCCAAACCATTTCACTTTAAAAGTTTTTGTAGTCCTAAAGTAGAACAAAGTGTCAGAACTAAAAAATGGAAGAAAATATACGGCCTTTAATGTGTAAACGAAATACAAATTCCTTTCTTTTACAATGTAATAAAGGGCTTAAATCTAAAGGGAATTAAAGGGATTAAATCGAGAATATTTAAATTCCAGTTAGGTTCGTCCGCCATTCTGAAATTGTGTCGTGACTACTTTGACAAAGACGCCGCTGCGAAAGGTACGATTTGATCTTTTCACGTGTGAAGATTATGTACTTATTGACTAAGTGTGCGCTCGGTCCGTACGCCATAACCTCGAGTCAAATATTTTCCCATCCGGCCCGACCAAGTTGGAGACAAAATTACTTAAAATTTTAACGCGCGAGGCCGTCCGCTTTTGTAGTAGGGCCGTACGCCTTTTTCCGGCCCAGCTAGCGCAAATGCGTACGGCCCTCATACGGGACTTTCATCAATGGTTTTGCAAAGAAAAGGTTCGCAGGGCCGTACGGGTCATATGATAAAACATGTTATTCTCACGTGTGAAGATATGATGTTTTCGTTTTCACCTGGTATTTCATTGGTATTCATATTGTAATAATTTTGTAGCAGAAATAAAAGTGAAAACAAGCCGCAAATATGAGACCTTATTGCACTCTCCGATCCGCGAGCTAACCAGAAACTCCTGGTATATACAGTATTACTTCATGTTGGAACATTATATAGTGTCCTTATACAACACTGTACAGCCCGATAAAATATGGTATATTCCTTACAGCGGAGCTCTGCGGGCCGAAGGCCCGCGCGGAGCGCCATACTCATAGAACCAGAGAACCATAGAACCCATGCTCGTCATTTTTTATGGTCACAGCTAGCGGAATGTTTCGCGGGCGCGTTGTGTGCTCGCCGCCGCCGCCGACGCCGCCGTCGCTTAGGGTGAACTCGCGGGCGCGTAGACCGTCGCAAAACATGCGCGTATGACACCACCCAACAACATTGCAATTTCACGTCACGGTAGAGTCTACATGCTATAGCTCAGAAGAAGGTCGGACACCTTATTGAGAATTATATAACGTAATGTCGACACTTTATTTTCAATAATTTTTAAGTGCAAAAATGAAAATCTAAAATCCCCTCTCAGAATTGAACTTGTGACCTCAGCTAGGCTTAAGCTTACATTTGTTGCTAGAAATTTACTTGACACTTTCTTGAAACATTTTATTTTATTTTTCAAATATGTTTATTTCTATTTCAAATTCTTGCCTATAAGTGTCACGCATCTTTGGGAATTCAATTTTTGAATTCATTTGTTTTGTTTTAAGCTTACATAGCCTACCGTACCACGGTGCTACCTAGCTTCTCGGGTTGTTTAGGCCTAAATTTAATTATTTAAACTGCTAACCCCAACCTCAACTGAAAGCTAACCAGTTACTCCGTTAAATATTCTCACTAAGGTGTCCGACCTCCTTTTGAGCTATAGCAATTAGACTATACCGTTTCAACCAGGCCCAATACTTTATTGGTATCTACATGTACAAGAGACTGGGTCAAAACGCGTCGGCCGTACAAATGGACCTACCAAAAATTTCACCGACTGTGCTGGTATTAAAATTGTAATTAATTTATTAAAAAAATAATGAAAATCAATGTTTTGAAATGAACTTTAAAACAAGCGAATATTGTTAATCGTATATACGCAATAGAAGCAGTTCAGTTACAAATGCCATAAATGGCGCAATCCTTTTGTTTCCCTTCCTGTCATATTGCACAATTAAACCTCGCTTATCGTTATTAATTTGTAGAAAGTTTGTTTGAAACCGAAATGCGCAAATAATATAAAATACGATTTCTGTACGAGAATCCATTGTATATCAGACAGATATTTCGAAAAAAAAAAAAGCCTTTGCCAGATATGTTTGTTTCTGAACACATAAACTAGAGTGATAGACTGAAGCTATTATAACTCGGGATAGCTACATCGGGGAAATTAATCCTCTGCAAATGAAGACTGTGACTAAAAGGGAATAAACGTCATTCTCCTTGTAAAACCAGCAAATTACTCCTCCCAAAATGGACATCAAATACGCAAAGTTTAATTATTTTTGACATATTTTCTTTATTCGTAGACTGCTTAGCAGTAATTTGTATATACATTCATATATTTTATTCTTCACTCTTTCATTCATAAAATCTTTTCACAAAAGCTATATACAATTGCTTATAAGGCAAAGTAAAGCGAATAAAAGCCGCCATTGACTTGGCGTTTGTCATAGCGGGATTATTTCCGGAGAAATACATTTAAAATATCGTCTGTTTATTGTTAATACATTTTAGCACTGTTCATTCAATGCAATGTTCATTCTTATTTACCAAGGACGCCACAGCGGGGTTTTTGTTGTCGCGTTCGGCGAACAGGCCGGCGAAAGGCTCATGCTCTGCATGTAACCTGCCGATGGACTGACTGGGGACGGTGTGCTATGCATTTCAGGTTTGACAGGACTGACAGGAATGAAAACTGCTGATTGGTTTGTTGGCGATGGCGGAGGCGAAGGATAAGGCATCCAGACGGCGCTTGGTGCAATGGCGGGAAAACTCGGAGTCATGGCGGGAATCCCTGGCGCGTGGCTCGTGGCGACACGGTTCGTGGCGTTACCATGGCAGCATGAAGCTAAGTGATTCAAGAGTTTCTCCCTGAGCTGGTCGCCGCCTTCGCTTGTCATGATATTTCTGTTAACTTCGTTTTTGCATTGGTTGAAGCCGGCTCTGTAATTGGCCAGTGATTTGGGATCTGAAAACAAATCAAAAGTTTTGTTAAATTTCTGCAAAATTATTTGAAGTGTTGAGTTCTATGAAACAAAAATTAGCATGATCTGAACGCCGGTTGAATTGAGGTCGATGAATTGTAAACAACCCGAGGGAAGTAAAGAAAAGCATCTTCAAAATCGCCATACATAAAGAACACCGAAACGTAACGCCAAAAGTCTGTTTCCAGGAGAATATCACATTTCAGGAAGAACTCAATATGCGAAACTAGTTGATCTATTAAATAAGATTTTTGCGCTTTCCGGTCTCATATCTCTAAAATGCTCATTGACTCTGACCTTATTAACACTTAATTACTTATGCGACTAAATTATTTACGATTTGTAGAAATATTTCACAAAATCTCACCTTCAGTGCGAGTTTCCTTTCGCTGCATTGCTCTAAGGTAAGAAACAGTCATTTCCAGAACATCCGCCTTTTCCATCTTGGAATAACGAGAGGCCTGCAAAATTAAATAATATTTTGGTGAACACTTCGTCTCGAGTTTACTTTGATTAGCTAGTTTCATATCGTGAAGCAGTGAAGTTGCCAACTGAGGCTGTGTGCTCCGTTATAGCTAAGGCGAGTCAAGTTAGTTTGATTTTGTGTGTATAAAATACAAGTTGCAATACTTACGTCCTTGTGTAGGAGATCAAGAACCAAGCTCTTCATTTCGTTCAAGCTGTCGTTAATTCTTGCTCGACGCATTTTTTCCATCAATGGCTTCTTCGCCTAAAATTAAAAAAAAAATAGCTTTAAGCAACAAGTTCTTAAAATTTATGCTCAAGTCCCAGTTTGAAAAATGACACATCAGCAATTAAAAAAAGATGAATAAGAAATTTACCTTTCGTCTCTCAGAGAGAATCTTGCTAACATAAATGGCACTATCGACGCATTCGACAGCCATGTTTTTTCGAGTTGGAAATAAGTTTTTTTCTGATGAGCTTTGTCAGAGATGTTGACTCGAGTAACGTTTGTCGTAAACTGTCCGACATGCATGATGCCATCGCATTTATATTCATCAATCGTGGGAAAATATCGGAGTCGTGTGCCGACATTAGATGAGTTTTATTTACAAACACCTGTCTACTGACAATCGGCTTGCTGCAGAGAACAATGCTGGCTTCATACACAAAGCCACAACCGTGGGAACAGTCGTCTGTGATTGGTTGAGCGCTTATAGTCGCACGATAACCGTCGTTTACATTGTTTCCCGCCTTCACCGGCGCGTGAAGAGCGTGAGACCAGACGAATCTGATTGGCTGAGGGGCGCGTGATTCACTTCATATAATAATTGCTATGCTTCTTGTACATTCATACTTTTAACACAAAAGCAAAATGACAATCTTGGGCTCTTGAAAACGGGCGTCGAGGCTATCTAAGCACGTGTCGCATGTTGACAGGACACTTGCATTGATTTTACTACGTTTGCCGCAGTTTTCAACGCAGCTTTTAGTTTTAAAGTCCTCTAATAAGTTTTATATTGACCGTTTTAGAAAGTTTAAGCCGTTCTCTTGTAATCCACGTGCTGTAGAAATCATAACAGGTATTGTTTTCATTGTTTGCCCGCTTCAGGTCTCAGTTTATTCTTCTTTACACTTAAATTGCGTTTTGTAAGCACTATTTTAATAACAAAGGGGAGTGAAAATTTCCCACGGTAGAACGAGTCGAAACTAAATGCGAAGTAAACGACATTCCCTTAGTGGCGTAATCAACACTGAGCCAGGTGGAGATGTGTTTGTTTTGCTACAATAGCGACACTGATATCATTTAGCTTGTGACAATGCAAGTCTCGTGAACAAATGTCTGAATTTTGGATTATAATCAATTATTTGCTATAATTACAGAAGTGAGGAATTAAAATCAGTCTTTATCGGACTTTTTAGCGATATCATAAAACAGGCTTAATGTCTATAGTTAGACAGCTTTTAATCTGGCTGTGGCAGTAGCCGATAAAGACTTTTGTTTAGCGAACACAAGATTTGTTTTTAATACAAAATAAACCCGTTTTCCCTCAATTCAAATCCCGCGCAAGCTTCGTGTTTTGTAAAGTGTACATACTTTTGGACTCCGTGAGAGTACCCTTTATGTGTAATATATATAGCAGTATTTTTCCTTGGTACTGTTTGCGATGCTCGCGAGTGTAATTATTAGACTGGTCTCACGATATTTGCACTGCTAATTTCGTTTTTCCTACACAAAGACAACGCAATAAATGTAAAACAGTCCTCTTCGGTACTTCTTCCTTAAAATCAGGTAGCCTGAGAATAAATTAGGAATATGACTTCTCAATTGCATTGAATTTTCTCATGAAGTTTGCTTTGTCAGGAACGAAGTTGAACTACAAAGTTATACAGCATTTTTTACGTTTCTAAAAAAGAAGACAAATACAAATTTACAAAAAGAAAATGAAACATGTATCAACAGTGATTTCAACAGTTTTAACGTTAATTACATTTTGTAATTTAAATGGTAATGAAACTGTTTTTTTTTTTCCCTTTTAATGGAGTCATTCTACACTGAATTTGACATGACCCCAGTTTCAGTGTGCCTTGGATAATTGCTCAACTAAACAACGAAACACTGATTTCACAGTTCGTGCCTTTTGACTGTTCTTGGTGGACAAAGGATGTCGTCATGGTTGAGGAAGGCATACTAAATTGAAAGAGAACTACGTGAACCCTGAATAAAAGCCGGAAACTAAATCGCTAATTTCTTAGTAATCAAACTAACGTCTTGTATTAGGCCTTTTTCAACTATGAATTCTAGTCAATTCCATTCTTCATAAAAATAATGGCTTAAATCTAATGCAACAACTTGGTTATATAAGCTTATGTTTATTATTATTCTTAGACATGAATTATTCGTTTGTCTCAAACATCATTTTGTAAAATATGGAAAAACAAATAGGACCATGCAGAAGTACTACAGAAGAGGTTTCATTGGAATGGTTACACCATAGGATTACATTCACAGATCGGCTTAAAAGTTAGAACTTGACTAAAGAGTTAAACAACAATTTTGGATCTCTTTCTTGCTAAGTAATAGCGATTTAAACAAGACTTAGGCACAGTTCAAACGTCGAACTTCACATGTGCCGAACCTAATGCAAATGAGAAAAATCTATTGTTCTTGCTCATTTGCATTAGATTCGGCACATGTGAAGTTCGACGTTTGAACCGGGCCTAAAACCATCTTTGATATCAAAGTTCTTTTTCTAAAATAAGAGAAACAGACAACAACCAAAATAAACAGGACAGGGCGTACTACCAAATTTAAATGGTTACACCCTAAATATTTCATCCACAAACCTGAAAAGGTGAAACCATCTTGAGGTTCTTAACCCTGAAGTTAACTACCAAGAGTGCCAAAAATTCAAATTAAAGATAAACAAAATTAAAGAAAAACAAATGGTACCATGCAAAAGTATTGCTAAAGAGGTTTCATTTGAATGGTCACACCATTTGATTTCGTCCACAGACTCAAAAGTTAGAACAAATGGTACCATGCAAAAGTACTGCTGAAGTGGTTTCATTTGAGCGATCACACCATAGGATTTCGTCCACAGGCTCAAAAGTTAGAACTACACTACATTGTTTCCATAATTGACTCAGGGAGTGAAAGGGTGAAAGACTCTTTAAGTTGTTTTTGTTTCAATATAAGTCACACCAGTGTACTTGTGTCTCTCGATATGTTTCCTGTACGAAACAATAAATAATTACATATACTTTTAGGTCACTGAGTAAAATTATTTAAAAAGAGTAAATTGATATGTTGTTATCTGAGGTGTTTTTCCCGCTGACCTTTAGCATTTGGCGAGCGAATAATCAATGTTCTGTAAACACAAAACTATTTCTTTAGACAATCGATCGATCCTTTTGGCCAATTTGTTAGAATCACAGGTCATAAATTCACCCATACAATCGTCCCCATGGTCGGTCGTTTGTATTTGTAGCAAGTTCTCGACTATCAACCCTTTTCACTCCCTTTAATGGTCTTTAATCTATTATGAGGACATGAAATTAAATGTAGTTCTAACTTTTGAGTTTGTCTACAAAATCCTATGCTGTGACCAATCAAACGAAACCTCTTCGGCAGCACATTTGTACGGTACCATTTTTTTTTGTTAATATCGGGCTCTTACGAATTAAATTTGGGCCGGATTTTTCTTGAATTTTGATGTTTGGCACTCTTTGGGGATAAAGGGTTAAGCCCCACACACCTTAAACCAAAAGATGTCCCTGATCCGTCTTGACGGCTCTGCGCCATGTTGCTGTTGTTGCACACAATTTAGGCATCCTACTGATGAACAGTTACGAAATTCAGATATGTTTAGTAGCCACATTTATTTGAGGTCTGTCCCCCTTTGAATCAATTAGATAGCAGGCGTCCGTTTCTCGAACGTCCGAATACATTCTGGTATGAGAGCTATGTTATGTATAGAATGTTAACCATGCAACAAAGGTTCTATTTCTTGTTGATTTTAAAATTGAAAGATGACAAAACAAGTCGGACTGAGTTTGCGGACCAGAATTAAATACACCGTCGTTCGATGCAAATTGTTGTTGTTGTTGTTGTTGTTGTTTTCCGAAATATTTTCGGGAGTTTTGATAAACGCATGCACGACAAGCCCATTTCCTTGGGGCGGGGTTCACTTGGCTAGTCACAGGCAAACGGCTTTGTGCCGCAATCGAAAGGGTATGGCTTTTGCACCGCCATTTTGTTTTAAAAATCATTCTGTCAGTAGACTGGTCATACGCTTTCTACAATCTTGGGCAATAGTTTTGGGACACTATCTTCACTTCACATCCCTTTATCGTCTAGTGAAAAATAATATCGATTCGTGCTCTCCCTTTTCCACTCCCTTACAATCGGTTGAGCTTATATGTTTAAAATAATCAACATTGCATGCTTGGGGAGGCAGGGAGGGACAGGACTAAGCGCCACTTGATTATAACAGAGACTGAATTAAGTGGCCCAGGTTCATTTGGCCAACATTGCAGTTTAAGAAACGGAAAAGGATAAGAGGGTTTTTCCATTTGAGCATGAAATTTAATTCATGCGACAAACAGTAAGGGTTTAATTTCAATTAAAAGTCAAGTTCTGTTTCAAAGATTTATAATAACGAGGCAGAGATCTGTGACCCATTTAACAATGCGTGTCATTACTAGAGAAATTGATAGAAGATATAAGACCTACTGAAAAGAAAATGAAATGTATAGATCTTCGTGTACAAGAACTTTCTTGCACTTTTAGAACCTGGCGTAACAAAACAAACAGTAACTTTTGCATGAATAAACACTCTCTGTTGAATGGACCATTCTGTCCATATGAAAGCTGGATTACAAAGGCGTGTCTGTCTGAGGCTGTAATCAGTTCGAGGACACATTTCCTAGAGTAATTAGTAGAAGCTTATTTACGGAAATGAACGGTGGTAACTTCGTTAAAGGACCACCCTTCTTAAATTGGGGAGATAATGATAGGGAAGTCCGTCTCGGTTTAATTGGACATCCGACTTTAAATCTTTCCGCTACCAAGAGTGCCCATATCAAGTTTAAACTGATCCTTACACTGCTAAGACCGCCGGGCTAAAATCAAAATGGAGGAAAAACATAACCGGCTAATGTTGGCTCGCAAACAGTGCTAAAGGACCCTATAGGAAAGTTCTAAGTGCTCAATAGCTTTCGTTTGCGGAATGGTCACACTTTGACACACTTTAGGATTTCATCGACAGTCTCTAACGTTTGAAAGACGCTGGGGGTATACTCAACAAAGTTTTGTACGGGGATGCTCCGCCCCAAGGACCAAACCCTTACCCTTTCACATACCGTTTTTGACAGAAACGGTACTCCTTTCATATACCTTTCATTGAAAATGGTACCCCTTTCATAAAACCTTTACGTGCGTCTGTTTGATATGTTTTGAAAGGCCCTTTTTATAATACTTAAATGGCAGTTCCCTACCCTTTTTTATATTTCAACTCGTGTTTTCCCTATCCTTTCCTATACTTCGTGAAATCCCTACCCTTTCATTTACTTAAACTCGTGAAATCCCTACCCTTTCATATACCTCCAGCCTCAAAAAGGTACCCCTTTTGGACGAAGCATCCCCGTATAGTCCTTTATAGGGAGTACCCCCCCCCCCCCACCCCCCGGAACTTGACGATAGTTTGTTTTTAAACTGTAAGATTTCCAGACTCTAGGTTTAAAGGATTAAAACAACTGAAAAGTGTCCAATAAAAGCGCTACTCAGTAGCTTTCATGATCGCACTATAGGATTTCATCCGCAGGCTCAAAAGTTAGAACCACCTTGAACAGCATAATAAACAGCACCACAGGAGAGAACTGCTCAATAGCTTTCATTTGCTCTCATGAATTGCTAGCGTGAAGCGCATATTGTCCGAATTCAGAAAGGGATATAAGGTTCGGTTTATTGAGTATGTTGATAGAATATTTAGTGTAAGTGACTGAAAAAGAAAACAAATTACTTAACTATTACGAAGAACTTTGCAGTGGTACTTTTTTTTAGACAATTTATCAAATTTGCAAAAGTTGTTTTTAATTCCGAGATTTCGGTTTCGGACACCAGGTGTGTGTCGAGAGGTTAAGAAAAGGACTTTTTTTATAGCAACTACTTATCTCAGCAACAGTTACGTTTTGCGGTTTGAACATTTGATCAGGCTGCAGCCATCCAGACATTGCCGGATACCAAAAGCGGAAAGAAAGATTATCTATAAAGATTTATTATTTGTGCGATGATCCGTCTTGTGATAGCTTCGAGCTCCGTGGGTCAGAGACGCTTTGTGTTTGAAATATTTCGATGTGAATTTATTTTGATATTCGACATTGCATTTTCGAGAATTGCTGTAGACTTCAACGAAAGATAATTAGAATTTTTTGCTTTGTTGAACAGTAGATGTAATTTTGTACACTGAAAACACTCGAAAACTGCAGCAAAATGTGAATAATCGTTTTTATATTGATTGTTAAAAAAAGCTTAAGCCAATTAATTGCTATTTAGGTAATTTAAGCGCCCATAACATCCAACTAATAGATAAGTGTTCTATGAGAGATCTTAAACTGAAAGAAAATACAGCTTTTGGAAATAAACAGTCTGAAAAGTAACTTTATTAGGGAAAACAACTTGTGTCTAACCTTGTGCATCATTCAAAATGAAGTGCAGTAAAACCAAATTCTAGATTTATTCCAAGTTAAAACCAGCCTTTACATGAAATTAAAAATCATATTAGAAAACTCATCCAAAAGCTTTAATTTGAATGGTTACACTTCAGTGTCTCTTCCACAGTCAAAAGCTAAAAAAACCTTCACAGCGCATAAAACAATTAAACAGCAACACGGTAAAGTGCTTCTCAGTAGCGCTCATTTGAATGGATCCAGAATTAGGATTTCATCACTGACTCATAGTGAATGATTGCATTACTTTACATGTACACTCTATCATGGACTTCGAGGGTGAAAGGACGAAACGGAAAAATTTGCTAGAGAATCAGCTACGATTGCTCGATCGAAGTCCGAGATAACAAAAAAATAACTATATTAAGGCCTAAGGAATGATAACTCTAACACTCTAACACTGACAATGCACACGAACTAAAACAAATAGCAACAAAGCAAAAACGAAACTGACTTACGAAAATGAAAGTGTACTACAACGAAGCTAGATAGGAAATAAACACTTGCCATTAGATCACCATTAGGAGATCCTGTAAAACATACTGGCTTATTAATGCTCATCTTAACTAACAGTATTTGCATTTACATTTACATTTACCAAAATAAGAGCAGCCCCTCTCTTCAAGGCTTATGTGCTCTGGTCGCGGTCAATTCTTACAAGTTCTTACTGTGTCAGCTGACAAACCCCCACTCTTAAAAGAGTTGTAATATTTGGGGCTGTAGCCATCATGGCGGGTATACAATACAATACAATACAATACACTACAATAAAAAACAACGTATTTTCTAAAATTCAAATGTGGAAAGAGGCGAAGCCTATAATGATAAATACCGAAATAACTGTTCGTAGGAAGCGGCAAATTAACCCTTTCACTCCTTGTAGACATGTAACTGTAGTTCCAAATTTAGAGTCTGTGAATGAAATCCTATATTGTGACAATTCAAATGAAACCTTTTCGGCAGAACATTTGCATGGCGCTATTCTTTTTTCGATAATCGCGACAGTAAATGTTCCCATTGCTTCACTCACCTCTATCCAAGCCTAGACTATGTCCTGCTAAGGCTGAGGGAAATCAGGATTTTCCAGGGTTTAATTAGACTACAAGTAAACCATCGGGTGTTTTTTACAGGTGGAGTATTTCACTGACGATCCCTATTCATTCCACTTTGTATTATGAGGATAAACGCGAATGTCTGAAAGCGGGTGGCATAACTTTTAATGCAGACGCCCAGACGGCGTGTTTGGCAGTTATATACCTGCAAACAGCCATTAGCTATACTGAGATCGAACATGTCGCTTTCGCTGGTAGAAAAGCAGACATATTCGCACAGAAATCCAAGGTCATTTTAGCGAGGTGGCCTGCGTTATTGAGATGTTTTCATTATATTACTGAAAATGGCTTGGGTGAATTAGATCAGAATTCGGTATATAAAAACATGGCTGTTGTTAAAAGGTGGCGTTGAAGAGAGTTGGCCGTTGTCACAGGGGAGTTGGGTTAGTGATTTATAATGAGAAAGTAACTGAACAAAGAAAATCGTGTCACGTATACGATACGTGTTTCATAGCATGAAGAGCGTGGAAAAGAAGAGAGGACAAAGTCAAAATTATACAAAGAAAATCTGTGACTTAACTTTGTAACCACCGGGAAAGAGAGAGAGAGAGATCACTATAAACTGGAAAGGAGTTGACACTGGCTTAAATAAAAAACGTAAAAGCTGCTAAGAACTAAAACGCTTTCTGTTTGCAAAAATAGACGTTTCGACTACAAAAACTCGAGTCTTCATCAGTGATGACAATTAACACATAACATGCAAATATATAGTCTACAAATTATGCAGATATGCTGGTATATTGGCACCATGGCGACGTGACGACTTGAGAACTCAATTAGTGAATAGAGGTGCCAATATACCAGCATATCTGCATAATTTGTAGACTATATATTTGCATGTTATGTGTTAATTGTCATCACTTATGAAGACTCGAGTTTTTGTAATCGAAACGTCTATTTTTACAAACAGAAAACGTTTTAGTTCTTAGCAGCTTTTACGTTTTTTATTTAAGCCAGTGTCAACTCCTTTCCAGTTTATAGTTATGAATCCTGGCTGCAATTTTACTATTTTTTAGAGAGAGAGATCATTAGTTGTCACTTACACGTGCCACGCGCGAGCCTTTAATTAACCGCTAAGGCAAAAGTTAGAAGTGCTATATGTCTATTACTGTTGTATCAAAGTTAACTCTGAAACAGAAAGACTCCAAGCGCAGTCTCAGGAATTTTCCCTCCAGCGTAGTTTTAGGTATCCTTGTCTGACTTGTTATGTTGTATGCCCGGCCGTGGAGTACAATAAACATTGATGTCCAATGGCACCCCAATTCTACTTGATGAATTGAATACAACAAATTCAGCTATGTAAACGCAACGATGTATTTACTTAAAACCTGGCAACATATCGAATAGGACAACCATGTATACTTTATTTTGCAACGAATCCGCACCCGTAAGCCATTTGCTATGTCCAGTTGACAGGATAAAACAAAAAACACATTTCTTTGGCGCTTTGATATACTGAACTTTCTTCTATCTCAGGAGTAGCAATATCTTTCGTCCATTTATAGTTGGCTTGAGTCTGACCGAGTCAGAACACTTTACATGTTTTAGGCGTTCACCAATTTAGGCGAACGGTGTTATTATAATTCGTTCTTGAGCTGTTGTTTCCGCTTGTGTAATAGTTTTTAGTTCAATGTATTTTCTTTATTTGTGGCCGGAAAACATTTTGATGCCACAGAGTTACATATAAAATAACAATTGTTGCGTTGTGCTTTCTTGTTTTACTGGTGTTTTAATTTCTTTTGCATACGAGTTTCCAGATTTTTCAACTTTGAATTTGGTCTATTATTTGGGGTGAAGTTAAAGGCTACATTCATTGATAAAAACACAAAACGGTTTTCACTCTAATTGATTTCTATGACACGCCGCTTTGTAATCCCAGGCATTTCCTTTCTGAAGGATTGTTTTCGAAAATGTGCGTCAGCTTAAAGAGTGTTTCACTTTTGTTTTGACGGCTTTGATCACCAGCTTCGAAACTATGCGTTGAACTCATTTCACTTTCGCCAGTATGTGATTAGCAGTGAAATCAAACACAAGTACAGACGCATACAAGCCAACTTACCGTGGGAAAATGGAACGTGCTTTTGTTATTTAAATGGAGTGTGTACCCCCGTGTGAAGCCCAAAACAAAGGGTTGTCATTGCAATCGCAGCCAAAAAAGTAAACGTCCTTTTATAAACACACGTGGAGCGAGAATGCGCCCTGGAGCACGATAACTTCCGTGAGAAAATTCTGCGAAGCTGCTCAAAGGTGCGAAGGCGCTGTAGATCGAATTGTCAAAGTTAGTTCAGTTCTGCCAAGCGCGCTTACGGCGAATAATTCATTTTCTTTGAGTTGCGGTACTCGCAGTGTTTTTGCCGCTAATAAAGCGGGCTAGAGATTTGAATAAAAGTGGCCAATCAGCGCACAGTTTTCTCACACTCGTCACGCGCCGGTACCTCCCATAAGGATTTGTCGCAGGCGGTCGGCATGTGCCTATTGTGTCCTGAACCAATCAGAGCTGGACGTTCCCACGGTAGAAGCCATTGTCAAGTTAATGCGATAGTCCTTAACTATTAATGTTATTGTTTAGCGTTATGTTTCCACTAAAGTATTTACAAATATTTGACAATGAAGTCACAGAGAAGGCATTTTCTGCTCGTCGGAGGAGGAGCTGTTATTGACGTTAAATTGCTAACGCAGCTCGAAGACGCAAATTATTCAGTCTAAATCGCCAACTCGTCACCACGCGCGTAACTCGTACTCATACATTTTGTAATTATGAATTACCAAGGAGAGGACACCACTGATTTTGTCAGCAAGCTTCGAGTAGAACGTAGAAAGGTAGATATATTTATATTTTTAATCAGTTATTCCAGTTGACTTGTTCACTGTCAAACTGTTTTGCTGACCAGGCTAAAATATTTAGGAAAGTTACGAACAACCAATTTACTGTAAACTGTTGACCGATTAGTAATTTGTTTTAATGTTGAAGGAAATTACCATCAATTTTTACATGCGATGTTTTCGAAAAAAAAAAGGTCGTACCTTTTTACAAGTTTGGTTTGGTGTTAGAATTCTGTGCGGTTGGCCATTTTCAAAAGCGAACAGTACAGCTAGTAAGGGAAAAAAAAAACAAAACAAAGTCGCTTGATCAGCATCTTATTTGATTCAAGTTCAGTGGAACACCTTTCTTTCACTAACAGGCTGCAAGAAGTCTGATGGATATAAACTTTTAATTACGATTAAGATTAAATTAAATCGTAATCAATTTACATCTATTTTTCAGGCACAGAAGCCAAGGATTGAAAAACTAAGGCGTGACAGGATCAATGGAAGCTTGGACGAAATCAAACACTTGGTCTTGGAAGCCCTAAATAAAGATGTAAGTTCTTGATCTCAGCTGAAATATTGCAACTTATAAATATCAGTTTAAGTGATAAATATGTAAATAACCCATTTAATTCTCAGGAAACTTTAACCGTCAGTCATATATTGTAGTTTTAACTTTTGAGTACTTGAATGGGTTTCAATCGTGACCATTCAAATGAAAGCTACAGCTCAGAGCATTACTTTCTGCAATGTTGTTTACTATACTGCAAAGGGTGGTTGTATCTTCTGTCAATATGTTTGAACATGTTTGAAATCCTGCCTAAGGCATAGTAATTTCCTGTGGTCTGTTTACTATTTGACAGGATAGTTTTAATAACTTTTGATAGTGTGGATGAAATTGTAAAGTATGATTATGCAACCAAGGTAAAACTTAAAAAAAAGGGTTTTAGAGATAAGGACTTTGAAAAATGAAAGGAAGGAAAATAACATTAAGATCAATATATTTCTTATTTGAATTTTAATCTTTAGGATTTCACGCATGCTCGACTAACACGGCTCAGGGATAACCATGCATTGACTTCTCAGGGGATAAATTTAACAATTTCATAAATCAACTAACATGCGGGAAAACTGTATTCAAATTTTCGAGTTCTCGTTCCACAAAATAGGACATGATGCTGTCTCTCTAAGCTAATAAAATCTCAAAGTAGTTACATGGAGATTTTTTTTTTCATCTCATTTCGCATAATTCGTTATATTTCTTGTTCTTTGAAAACAAGTGGCTTATGACATTTTTAATTTTTATTTAGACTTCGCGATATTCCAAAATGGAGAAGGCTGATATACTGGAGATGACAGTTCAGTTTTTAAAGGGAGCCCACGCAAGACAAAGAATGCAAGCAGGTAAAAAAATATATTTTTTTTCTTATTTTAATTGTACTTTTATTTTAATAAATATTTATACAGAGACATCTATTTAGCTGAGCATATATATATATAATTATATATATATATACACTGATTTTCAAAAACAGCTATTTGAGAAATATATATATATATATATATATATATATATATATATATATACCTTTTGTATTCCCTTCAAATAGGTGACGTTTTTGATGGGAATACAAAAGGTATATATATATATATAAGATATATATTTCTCAAATAGCTATGTTTTTGAAAATCAGTGTGTATATATATATATATATATATATATATATATATATATATATATATATATATATAGACGGTTTTGAAGGTGCTGCCTGAGCCAACGAAATATGTCATACCAAAAGGATCACAATAATGGATTCACAGTCCGGATTCGGTGGATATAATAAAAAAACTAGTTAAAAAGACCGAAAATGGACAACTTTTGGTATAAAAAATATAAAAATTTAGTTTAAAAACGTTTCGGTCTCTCGACCTTCATCAGTTATACAGACAAGTTACACATGAGACTTAAATACGGTTACAACAATGACTTAATGTTAAACTACTGATAAATTACGTAACAAAAATAAAAGCAAAAATTACAATAATACAATAATAGAAGTGATAACGAGACTAAACCAAAGGCAAATCACAATTGCCACAAATAATACTAATGAGCTACATTAACCTAACAAAAGGTATAATAACTAAGAAAAACAATCAAAAATAGAAAACGTTATGCAATAGTCCTAACTTAATAAGTTTCCCATTCAGGGCTCTGAACAATCATACAGGCCAATACCACAGCAAAATCCC
The DNA here is from genome assembly GCA_022457155.1 of Cladopsammia gracilis. Taxonomy (NCBI): domain Eukaryota; kingdom Metazoa; phylum Cnidaria; class Anthozoa; order Scleractinia; family Dendrophylliidae; genus Cladopsammia; species Cladopsammia gracilis. The sequence goes on from JAJGOT010000908.1 coordinate 126,813, forward strand.
TGAGTAGGGTCCTTAAACAATGAGTAATAAATTCCACACTCAGAGCCTATGAGTGACGAGGCCAGCAAAAAAATAACAAATTCCCGAACGAGGCCCTTGAACGTTAAGACAATTACAAATCACAAATCTACGATGAAAACAAATAAGAAAACCTGTGAGGTCGCCATACACTTCAACAAAATGCCACACATTCTAACAGATTTCACTTTTCAATGCATAGACCAAATTTATACAAACACAAATCAAGACACAGAAAAATAACGTGTCACGAAAGAAGCGTATTGGAGTGCGCAACTATTTTCCCTTTCACCTTTTGGGCTAAATAAAAGACAAGAATTTCATTCAAAAAATCGTATTCATTACAATTAAATTCAGGGAGGTTTCATCACTAGGTTGTGATTTTCTTATAGTGAATTTTTAGCATAAATTTTTTATCGCCTTTTGTAATTGTCGTAACGTTCAAGGGCCTCGTTCGGGAATTTGTTATTTTTGTGCTGGCCTTGTCACTCAAAGGCTCTGAGTGTGGAATTTATTACTCATTGTTTAAGGACCCTGCTCAGGGATTTTGTTGTGGTATTGGCCTGTATGATTGTACAGAGCCCTGAATGGGAAACTTATTAAGTTAGGACTATTGCATAACGTTTTCTATTTTTGATTGTTTTTCTTAGTTATTATACCTTTTGTTAGGTTAATGTAGTTCATTAGTATTATTTGTGGCAATTGTGATTTGCCTTTGGTTTAGTCTCGTTATCACTTCTATTATTGTATTATTGTAATTTTTGCTTTTATTTTTGTTACGTAATTTATCAGTAGTTTAACATTAAGTCATTGTTGTAACCGTATTTAAGTCTCATGTGTAACTTGTCTGTATAACTGATGAAGGTCGAGAGACCGAAACGTTTTTAAACTAAATTTTTATATTTTTTATACCAAAAGCTGTCCATTTTCGGTCTTTTTAACTAGTTTTATATATATATATATATATATATATATATATATATATATATATATATATATGTATAATATAATAATAATATAATAATATATAACTAACTGCAGACAGTACTGTTTCGGCCTTCTGGGCCTCATCAGTGCAGTGCTGATGCTAGGATGGAGGTATAGCTTTAAAAGCCACCCCAAATGTCCCACACATGTGGTAACATCTAAGCCATGCCAGAGTGCTCAAACCAGAGAACTAGTGAGCTATGCGCAATGCTACAGCAATGACTCATCCTAATACAGTGCTCAATTTGGACATGAAAGCAAAGCTTTGTATGCCAAAGAGCTATATATATATATATATATATATATATATATATATATATATATATATATATATATATATATATACATACACACGGTATGAACAATCAGATATTAAATGTCTGTGCTAAGACTGGCTTCGCCCTTTGCCCAAAATCTCAAAAGAAAAAATTCTCTTGAAATCTTCAATGCTTATGGGCAAGCAAGTAACTTATGCTATAATTATGGGAAAAAAAACGCCCCCAAGTAAGAAATTCCCACAGGCTCCTGATTTTCGCAAAAAAAAAAAAAAAAAAAAAGAAACATCTAAGATAAGTATAAAAACTCGTAAAAAAAAATGAATAAAAATAAATAAATATGGTATTATCGTTGGCATCTGTAGTTGAAATGTGCTAGCGTGTGATTCGAATGAGAGTTGTTAATTGAAACTAAGGCTGCTTACCATTTGTCAGAACTGGTCAGCCAGACCAGTCAGTTAGTAACTAGAATACGGCGTTTTGAAGACCTGTTCCTACAATTCCACATGGCAAAAGGGTGCATACTTTATCCGAAATGGTCAGTCTGGCCGACCAGTTCTGACAAATAATGGCATCATTATATTTACGAATTGAGTGGCCCATGCACCGGCCAGTTCTGACAAATGGTAAGCGCCCTTAAATGTGGCGTATTAATTATGCCACACAAAATGTTTCAACCTGGAGTTTAACTATTCATATATAAGGACTCTGAAATAAAAGCTACAATTATATCTCTGAGTTAGTACGCGCGTTATGATTGGTCAATTTTCCTGTCCGTATTTTACAGTACGGCCCGTAAATTTTGAGAATCTCAGCATCAGCCTAGCATCCGCTTACAAAAGTTGTTTTCTACATTAAAAATTATCCAGAGGAAAACGTTTGGAACTAACTGGGTTAACATGTCACGTTACAAAATCTCTCTTCAATGAAATAGGCCATTTCCGAGTTGCCTTTAGCCTCTTTATCAAAGCGAGGCTAGGTGCGAAACCTTTCATACGAGAATGAGTTTTCATTCACATGCAAATAAGTTTTATTTGCATGTGAATGAAAACTCATTTTCATATGAAAGGTTTCGCACCTAGCCTCGCTTTGATAGAGAGGCTAAAGGCAACTCGGAAATGGCCTATTAAGCTATAACTTTAGCAAAAAACTGATTAGCCGCGAATCAAAAAAACATTGACAATTTTCTCGAGTAACTGGGCTTACATACTTATTGTTTTTGATATTTTGCTTTATTTAGGATGTAAGTTGTAAAATATCGAGTAACTCGACAAACTGTATGTTATAGTTTGATCAAGGTCTTGACCAGTTATACACTTAAGTTCAGAGTTATCGTTTGTAGCAGTGGCTCTAATAACAACAAACTTGAAGCTACAGAATTACACTAAAAGTATACCTTGATTCTTCAGCGAAATTTTGTCCTTACAGTCACGGATTCCATGAAAACAATTTTTGCGCATTCGCAAGTACGCCGCTCTTATTTGTCAGGTGCGATTGAAATTCAGGCCCCGTCCACACGTATACGTCCCTTCCACACGAAGCCAGTCATCGTTTACGATTCGTTTTCACCTGTCCACACGTAAAGGCTAAAATGATACGTAAACGCTTCAAATTTGCATTGAGCATGCGTAGTGAAGTACTTGACCGTCCGCCATATTGGATATCTACTCTATTTTCTTTATTTGTGGACTGGGTCCGAATCTGTGACATCAGCGTTTACGAAAATATTCGTTTACGCTGTCCACACGTAAATGGGTAAACGGCGTTTTCGAAAATATCCACTTTGGAGAGCGTTTTCGAAAATATCCGTTTAGGGTGACCGTTATCATGGTTTACGTGTGGACGGGAGGCGAACGTAAACGTACACGTGTGGACGGGGCCTCAAACTTATCCATGCACAATGTTTGGCATGAAGCCTCTAAAGAACAACAAAAAGCCAAAAACAGCTTGTAGTAGGGAGATATTTTCAGTGTCCTTTTTGAAGTTTGAGAGAGATATAATAAATATCTTATTAGCCTCGTTTTCCTCTGTCCGTACTAACCTCGAACACGGCTAATAAGAGATATATAAACACTAAAGTTGCAATTTGAAAGTAACGAAAGATATTTATCTTTGTAGGAATCAGAACGCAAGTGGAGCGTAGTTACGAGACGAGAACGGAGACTTCAGCTCAGCAAATTTCTCAACTTCCACAAGATCAGCTCCTAGTGAGAATGAACACTGATGCCAAACCTGTGCCGATGATGCCACCCTTTGTCTCCACACCTATGGTCGCCATGGCGACACAGCCAACCATTGTATGGTTTCCTTATCCTTCACCACCGTCATCGCCCACGAAAAAAGAAGCTGAAGTAGCTGATTCAACTACAAAATCAAGCTTAGCAAACACCGGAAATGAATCCCGCGTACTTCCCAGAACTTGCCGAAGAGTTTCTTTGACGTCTCCAAGGGACGTAATGTTACCAGTATGGAGGCCATGGTGATGGCAATGCTTCTACCAAGGGAACACTGATACATATTATTTTAAAGAGAAAAGAGACAATCGTGACCACTTTGTCATGTAATGCTAATGTAATGTTAATGTTTAACGAGAAAGTTGTTGCTTTCTTTATGTACAAAATGACATATTTTTTTAACATATTTTTTTTTTATTGGCATTCCCATATAACATGGTATTGCAATAACAATGATGAATATAATAGTTATTAATTATGGATTAACAAATCATCACGCCTCAAGGACGCTTCATATATAAAATGATGGTGATATGTTTCAAGGCTTTGGCCCAATCGATTAATAAATGTTTCGGTTCAGCAGTTGTACCAATAAGTTGTTACCGTTGTCCTGATTATGCGAACCGCTGTCACGTTGTTTCATTAACCCTATTCAGCCTGGGCTTCTTTTGAGTTCCTGAACCTTTTTGGGGGGGGGGGGGGGGGGGGGAATAGTACGTCCAAAACTGTCTCCTTTGCGGTCCGCACAATGGAACGATGGCGTCATATGACGTAGTTATTAAGTAATTAGTTATACGGCCACCATTTTGGATCCGCCATCTTGGATTTCTGAATTTTTTAAAAACCTCTTAATAACCGTCCAAATTGACGCAAAATTAATCAAAACAAATAAATAAACGATAGATGACGTAAAAATACAAAAGTTATACCAATAAACATTGTTTTTCTTCATTCAAAGGTACAAATATGCAAATTTCAAAAACAAAACATGGCTGTCAAAATCTTGTTGCCATGGAAGCATCAAGTCAGGTGATAAAAAATTATCACATAAAATTGTTGCCAGATAAATTTTAGGAAAAGTCACAAAGTTTGATGGCGTTTGAATACATATTAAAGAAGTTATGAATGTTGAAAGTTAGCGCGGGCACTTGCCACTTTGTGCACTTTGTGCCCCCCCCCCCCCGCCCCCCTCCCTCTTCTTCATTCACCCTCCTTCAGAGCTACCAAATGTAAATAAACGCTCCGGGCGCGAAATGAACTCATTACTAACAGTAGGTGTCTTCGGCTACAGATGATCCGGTCCGGACGGAATGCAACATGCAAATTGCAATTGCAATTTGAAAATGATGGCCATAATCTGACTATGTTTCGTTACCTCTCCGAGGAATCACTTCAAATTTTCCTGTCGGTGTCGAAGCGCATTCCGTGTAAGTAATATATGGGACAGTCATGACCCAAAAGAGCAACATCCCTGTGACATTCTCCCTTTAAACGACATTTCAGAGGCAGTCTCTGTAAAAGCAGTCCTGGCCGATCTGGCTTTAAAAAAATCCTTATGTCTTGTGCGCTTTTTTGAATTATCGATGCTTATACGACGATTTATTGGAATTTATAGCGAATCCAATATTGTTTGATGAGATTTTGGGTGTAATGGTTTGGCCGCGATGTTGGTGCTAAGGCACCAAGATGGCCGCTCCGTACATTTCTTACTAAAATGACTACTACTCGTTCTCCTATAACTTTTGAACGAAATGCTTTTGCGCTTCAAAATTTGGCCCAGATGTGTAGTTCAAACTCTTTGCAATTCTATAAACATTTTGGAATCTCAATCTGCTTTTCAATGCTTATGAATTTTAATATGACTTTAGTGAAAACATCTAATAAAGCAAAACAGAAGCCGCGCGGCAGTTTGGAGATAAAATGCTGGGTTGCAAGAATGGCTGAAGGATGGAAGTGGATTACCGTGAGTTCATCAAATTTGATTTCGTGACAGGCGATCAAGAAATTAAAATTGCCTTCGTGTAGAAATTTTACTTTTTTAGCCGCTGTTTTGTCTCTTTAGTTAATATTTCATTGCTTTCATCACTTTTTGTGATTTTCTGTTCGTATTTCAAGATCATGAACGTGCATACATTAGCCGGGACTGAATGTTCCTTTATAACGACCACCATATCGCACTGCTTGATCAAACACTCGAGAAATGGTGAAAACAGTTCAAACTTTATCTTTGAAAAAGTGAGGTGCAATATTCCAATCAAACCAACGCAGCTGAAAACGGTAAACACCATAAAGAATCTTCCCGCTTTTTGACACAGTTGGGTTCAAGGGTTTCCCCCTATCGATATGGTACGATTCTTGAGCTTTGTATAGCGTCACGAGATGAATGTATGAGCTCTAGTGGAATAAGTTCTATGTTGGCAGGTAAATAATCGTCGAAAAGAATTTTGTCTGAAACTGCAGGAGGTCTAGCCTCTCTAGAGAAAGCGGTGGGTCTGTCAACCCTTCGTCGGTGTCCGTACTGACATCAGTTCTGAGTTATATTTGAGTTGTCGTTTTGTCTCGCATATGCACTGGCACTGCATCGGCAGTGTACGTAAACGAGATTTTTGAAACCCAGTGGAGGAAAAACTGTGGTCTGTACGGCCGTCAGTGATGTTCTTGCAAGTTACACAATTGACACGAATATTGTTCCCGCAGCTGAAGGATCCCTTGGGAAGGTTAGTTTATGTGGCAGTGTTTGTTCACCGTGAAAGTGAAATGTAAACTTCGCATTTATATATTTTACATATCTTCTTTCATGTTTTATCTTGAACACGCGCCAAAAACAATAGCGGGAGGCTACATTCAATATGGAGATGAAAATCCTTGCCATGTTACTCTAAGAGTTACCAGCTTCAAGCAATCAAATCTATTCATTTTGAGACGCGATTACTCACCCTAACATTACCACTAGCAGTAATCGGAGATTATGGAGACGCGTTTGAAGGATGCATGCAGAATCTTGAAATTTTAATATTTGGCATGTCAAATATTTGGCATAGTCAAATTCCCTCCGCCGGGGGTTGTGTATGCCATGCGCGTTCTTTATCATCCGGCTTGTCTATAGAGCGTTTTCACATGACGTCACGGCGGCCATGTTAGTGTACCAAAACAATAAAACGGCGGCCATGTTGGTGTACCAAGCCAATCCTGGGGGATTTGAACTCTTTTCTTGTGTAAACACTTTCTTTTGTTCCAATAAATTTGCATAGCTGTCTGCCACGTGAGTGAAAACGCTCTATATCTTGAAATTTTGAAATTTCAAGATTCTGCATGCCAAATATTGAAATTTCAAGATTCTGAATGCAGAATATTGAATTTTCAAGATTTGGCGTGGAGAATCTTGAAATTTCAATATTTGACACGCAGAATCTTGAAATTTCAAGATTTGGAATGTCAAATAATGAAATTTCAAGATTCTGCATGCCAAATATTGTTAATATTTGGTAACTCCACAGGTTTCCCAAGCGCTACATACGTGGTGTATGCGATAGCTTGTGTACATAGAGAAATGTATGGGAAAATCACAGATTCTCTAAAATTGGGTAAATAACTATCTATTTTGAAATAAAGTTTACAGTACCTCAAATGTGTCGCTTACTTGTGTCTTGCACCGAATTTGAAGCCATTCCGACGCCATTTAGCGAAGTTATTCGAAGTCGTTGTCTCCCCTTTTAAAAAGAAGGGGAGACATTACGGTGGGAAGTCTCCGATATGAAAATGACAGGGTACTCTTCGTACCTTTTAGGGTCAAAATTTGTCTCAATTGCTACCGCTTAAGGTGCTAAAATCCAAAATCGCCACCGTTTGAATTATCGCGGTACCGAACATGATGTTGTTGTTTTAGGATTGTTAAACTTTAGGGATAAAAATCAATTTGTACCACGCCCATCAAACGAGATTCTGCTACCTTTTAACTAAAGGCGTTTTTCGAAAATTTCCGACGATATGCCAGTCCTCTGCCAATGTAGTTTGGATGATTTTATTATGACTAAATTTAGTCGCGTATTACAAACCGTCGCGAAATATAGCGGAATCCCGATTTTTCGAACCCTCGATTTTTCGAACCTCCCGCTTATTCGAGCCAATACTCGTTTCCGTTTCACGTTTCCCTTGGATTTGATTTCAATCAATTGAAAGTCTATTATTAATTATTTTATTTGTTGTTGTAACTAATCATAAATTATCCATTCCTTAAGCCTGGTTTCCATATAATCTCAACGATCGCAACGATCGACGATCGCTTCGATTATTGCGACCTTTGCGATCATATTGAAATCAAAACGTTGCGATCCTTGCGATCGTTGCGATTGCGATCGCAGAGATATAATTTTTCTATCTCTGCGATCGCAATCGCAACGGATGCAACGATCGCAACGTTTTGGTTTCTATATGATCGCAATTTTTCTATCTCTGTGATCGCAATCGCAACGGATCGCAACGATCGCAACGTTTTGGTTTCCATATGATCGCAAGGGTCGCAAGAATCGCAGCGATCGTCGATGGTAACGATCGCTGCGATCGTTGCGATTGTTGCGATTATATGGAAACCAGGCTTTATTTTCTTATCTATTGTTATTCATTTTACTTTTATAGTGAGCTTCTGTAACTATTTAGTGCGCAGCAACCCGCCACGACTGAACTCTAGTTATTTGCGGGTTGCTACTATATTTTGTTTTATGTATTTGAAAAATAAATTGTTGTTGTTGTTAATTGCAATGCCACCTTCGATTTTTCAAACTCCCGATTGTTCGAAGCGATTTCCATTTTTCTTGGAGATTCGAAAAATCGGGATTCCACTGTACAGACAGCCTTTTGCCTCCTCAAGGTCGTATGTGCGTTTTCTGATTTGTCAGTTTATTTTGACTTCTTTTCGCGTCTGTTTAAATGATTGCGGGTTTTTGCGAATCTTTCACTGTAGGCCACTCCGAAAACTACCAATCTTTTAGGGGCAGTACGCAGTACGCAGCTCTTACAAGGTCTTCTCTGATTTGCTGAGAAAACAATAGAACAAACAACACAACAATGAACCCTAGCCCTGAAAACAATGGAGCTGCGTGATACAGAGGTCCAGACCTGCGTGGTATCTGATCTTTTATGTGCAGGCTCAGCCTCACTGGGGTGTAATCATTCAGGTCTCCTTTGTTAGAACTGCACAATGGCATTCAGAGTACATGTAGGAACGCTAGGATGTAGCATTGTGTGTTCGTATACAAATGTGCACAGTATGCGAGAAGCATAGCACATACAGTTCGTGCTGGAAACAAAGTACCACCCAAAACTGTAGTTTAAACAGTATTGTGGTATTTTTCATAGTTTCTGGAGTGGGAAATTGGCATCGGGTCAGCATTAGATCCCATCAATTGAGTGTCGAAAGTAATTACACAATTGCTTTGGTTTTGCATTGCTACGCTTTGTGATTGGCTAAAAAATCTCGCGCCACTTTCTCGACCAATCAGAAGTAAAACCAAAACAAATCGTGACTTGCTCGCACGCGTTTTCCCGCGCTTGGCGCCGCCGTATTGCTTCAAGCTCTGATTCGTTCATTGAATTTTTTACGACTGCTGTGATTGGTCAGAGTAATTTCTTTGGTTTTGGTTTTAGGACACTCAATTCAAAACTGCTCTATTTAAGTTTACTTTTTTTTTATCTTGAAATACAAAGAAAAAATTATTCTCCGAAAGTGATGAAAGCAAGGATGTTAATATTCAAAGAGACAAAATAACGACTAAAACAATTAAAATTCCAAATTTCTTGACCGCCTGTCTCGAAATCAAATTTACTGAATGTAATCCACTTCCATCTTTGCAATCCTGCCCTTTATCTTCAAACTATTGCTTCTGTCTTGCTTTATAGAATATTTTTATCCAATAATATTAATTAAGTTGAGGTATATTTGGTGGCATTTGGCGATTGAAATAACTTGGTAATTTACTGAATGTAATCCAATTCCATCTTTGCAATCCTGCACTTTATCTTCAAACTATTGCTTCTGCCTTGCTTTGTAGAATATTTTTATCCAATTAATTAAGTTGGCGTATATTTGGTGGCATTTGGCGATTGAAATAACTTGGTGATTTACTGAATGTAATCGCCACTTCCATCTTTGCAATCCTGCACTTTATCTTCAAACTACTGCTTCTGTCTTGCTTTATAGATTTTTTTTTTCAATTAAGTTGCCGTATATTTGGTGGCATCTGGCGATTGAAATAAGGTAAGAGAATTTCTTTTTTTTTTTTTTCATTTTGGCGGGAAAATGTCCTTTTAATGCCGTTCCCGACTTCTTGTTTTTTTTTTTTCCTCTCTCAGATTTTGAACACCTGAGGTTATATCTATGTGATCTTAATCATGAAATGTTGACCGCCGGAGCTGTTCTCGAAATCAGATTTTGTCGTGGATGATAATCTGTTGATCCAAGCCATGAGTTGCTGAGATAATTGCAGCCTTTATTAGTAAAGTTATGCAATATTTTGTAAATAGTATTCAAGAGTATTTCACACAAATAAGCACTTAAAGCAATCCTTGCACAAGTTTATCAAGTTCACAGCTGTACAAACGCTGTTCGTTTTTCTGCCGGTTCTTTCGAAATGGTTTGACAGTTCATCATTGTTTCCTGACTCAGTGAAGTTCTTGACAACAGCAGACGAATTGAGAAAAGCTGACTAGAATAAAATGCTTTGGAGGTAAAATATTCTAACTAGCTTGGTCCAAATTCACCACTGTATACCTTCAGCAACAACAAGCGACTTAGAGACCAAATAAGGTTGAATCATTGAGGAACTTTTTCTATAGAACTTGCAAAGATCCAATCGGAATGCCGGAAAATCGGAGTTTAAAATGTTCACTATCTTTAAAAACTTTTATAAAAAATTGTAAATTCGTCTACATTTAGATAACAAACGTAGTTTTTTTTCAGAGTTGTACATCCCGTAAAAGGGACTAGCTGGTAAACTAACTGGCTTGAGTGGAGGTAACAATTTGACAAACGAAGCCAATCACGTAATTTTCATGATGGTGATTTTTATCCTGTCCCTTTTCCACTGGTTTGCAAGAAACGATGAACGAGTCAGAATTTTATCTCTTCTCAAAAGAAAAAAAAACAAACAAACAAACAAATACCGTAACCCTATGATGAATTATGAAATATATTTGGATTCTAAATTCAATTCGCATGGATTGATGCCCATTACTATGCGATGCAAGATTGGCTAACATTTAAATAAATAATAACAACACAAATGTGAAATAAAAATAGGCAAGGTGCCATGTAGGGGAAACAACCACCAGTGATAATAACAACAAAAAAACCTACATCCATAAATTGTCAAGTTAGAAATACGGAAGTACACGTGTGTACGGATATGGACATTTTAAATTTATTTAAAAATAAAATTCAACAACATAAAAAAAAAAACACGTTTGAAATGTCAATATACATTTGCTTCATCTTATCGTGGTGACATGTGGTATTTTGACCCAAAGCCTGACGAGCACAGCTGCAAGGAGAAGATGGTTACGAAATCATGTCTGTAATCACTGTAATCGGTATATATAAAGGAATCAGAAATTTATTTCAGCGCCATTGATTGAGTGGCTTAGCGTAGCTTACAGTCAGGCATCGGGATTCTTTTAAATTACGGTAAGTATTTAATTTTGATGATATATTTTTTTTTACTTTTGTGACATTTTGTTTAAAAAAATACAAAAATTTAGGAAGATTTCATTTACGATTTGAGTGGTGATTTCGAAGGACATTTTACAATGCAATTTTTTACTTCATTATCGGTTAAGGCTTTTCACCTTTTGCGACCTTTACCTTTAATTTTTATGACCTTCTTGTTAAATGCCGTCTTACCTGTTGGATAAAGGAGAGATTCGAAATATTTTCCAATGAAGGGTCCACAAAACAAACGGGTAGAATTGCATGTGTGTTAGTGTGTTGTGTACCTTTCTATACTTAGTTTGTTTGTTCCGTACTTTCTTTAAAATACGCCTATATTTGCGAGGAATTCTTTAAAGCTTAAAGTTTAAAGCTATTTTTCTTAACCGATGTAAGCAATTACGAATAGGACGAAAAAATGAAGCTTTAAAGGCCCATCGTCACTTACCGTGACTCCCCAACAAACAAACAAACAACAAGCAAACCGCGCATTGTTTATTTTGATTTGGACCCAAATAAAAGCGATCTCTCGCGAAGTGAAATTTTTGCCTCTCATCCCAGGAAGAAATGAACACTGAGTTTGAAATTTCGTTCGACATTGATTTTAAAATTTATTAGTCCCAAGAAGCGGTCATAACATGTCTCGCATTTTGTCTGGGGCCGCTCAACTTGAGTAGTAATGTACTACACTCTGGGTCAGAGTGTAGTCATTATGTTATATGTTGACTTTAGTCAACATATGACATTTTGGGCACCCCCAACAACCTAAACCCAAATGCTGGGATCACCCTAGGTTTCAACCCTCAGATTCACCTCAAGAAATCATCGTTGGTTTGCCACGCGAAGCGCGATTTTAGCTCCTCGGCAGCGCAGCCCGGAGGGCGAGCAGGGGAGGAGGAGCGTTAAAAAATCGAGGGGAATATTGGTGGGAGGAGCGAAGCGACGGTTCTCCTCTCTATGATATATGTTGACTGAAAGTCGACATATTTCTATCTTTGCATTGGGGAACAAAAGCGAAGCTTTTGTGAGGCAGTGAATTGATCACGAAGTGATCAAGAGGGGAAGTTTCTTTTTGCACCAAAATATGGAAATCAAATATGGGGTCATTGGTCTAGCATTGGGGAACAAAAGCGAAGCTTTTGTGAGGCAGTGAATTGATCACGAAGTGATCAAGAGGGGAAGTTTCTTTTTGCACCAAAATGTGGAAATCAAATATGGGGTCATTGGTCTAGCATTGGGGAACAAAAGCGAAGCTTTTGTGAGGCAGTGAATTGATCACGAAGTGATCAAGAGGGGACGTTTCTTTTTGCACCAAATATGGAACTCAAATATAGGAATCAAATATGGAGTCATTGGTCTAGCGCTAGCAACCCTAGGAACCATATCAAGGTATCATCACTACTTCATACGGCGGAATCAAACTCTAGGAACACCCTATAGTTCAACCTCCATACTCCCACCTTAGACTCCCACCTTAGATCGTGACGTCAGCCGTTGTATCATGCCTTTGTACCAACCGTGAACCAGGTGTAGGGGGTAAATGTTGAATTCAACCTCTTTTTCCAACCTCCATACTCCCACCTTGGATTACAGTGGTTGGTCTTAAATGGGATCAACCCTCAGAACCAATGTGAGGATAGGGGTGCAACGTAGGACCTAGGCCTGGATCCATAACCTAGGATTAAATATAGGAATCAAATATGGGAATCAAATATGGGAATCAAATATGGGAATTAAGGAAGATGACTAATGTTGATATATATAATGTCCGTTGCGTGACACCATTCTCGGAAACACAGGAAGTTGGTGATGTCATTCTATGGGACTTTCCCGAGGAAATGCGTCATAACGTATAGCCTATTGTTTCAGATCACGAGACGGTCGTATGATTTTTTCAACCAATCACAATTGTATCTCGTTTATAATTTTCTGATATTTTTATCAGAAGTACAAGCATTTTGATAAAAGGTTGGTTGTCTTTAATTTAACAACAAAGATGCCTCTAAGTATTGATGAAGCGCCTCGTCGATACCAGTATTATGTACAAAATATTCAAGACTCCATTTTTGCTCTTGAGTCTTATATGGGGGCTAAAACTATGTTTACTTTTAATATGCCGCAAGCTATAGGCAATTTGGATGCGAGCGGACCACACTGTTTCGCGAGCGTAGCGAGCACACACTGTTGTCGCAACCAGCGGACCACACTGTTGTCACAACCAGCGGGCACACTGTTGTTGGGAGTGGTAGCGACCCACTACAGCCACCCACTGAGGAGAGGGTATGTTAGATTGAAAAAAAAAAAAAACAACTGAAACCAAAATAGGAATCTATATATTAGAACCAAAAATTTTTCACCTGTGGGAATCAAATATGAGGATCAAAACCTAGCACCTAGGTCTGGAACCAAAACCTAGGATCCAAACCTAGGATCCAAGCCTAGGATCAAATATGGGAATCGGATGTGGGAATCAAATATGGGAATCAAATATGGGAATCAAATATAGGAATCAAATATTGGAATCAAAAATGGGAATTAAGAATGGGAATCGAAAATGGGATTCTATAATGGAAATCAAATATGGGAATCAAATATGGGAATCAAAAATGGAAATTAAGAATGGGAATCGAAAATGGGATTCTATAATGGAAATCAAAAATGGGACTCATATTTTAAACTATATTTTTGGATACATCCACAGTGTCCACCCACTGGGTACAAATGTATGATCACATTGCGTGACATTCTCGGAAAGACAGGAAGGGGTTTGTCTTCAATATCCATAAGGATAAGTTTCTATACAGTTTTCAGATATGTGTTTTATTGTGCGCTTGTCATATCCAAACCTGTATACCTTTTCTTCATATTTGTTTACAATTTGTTTGTTTTGTCTCGTTATTTTGTTTTCATTTACCAATGTGATATCTTTGATTTCTTTTTTTACCATTTTAATCATATTTGTGTGATTTAGTATTTGAGAATTTTCATGGTTGAATCGGAAACCTTTGATTACACATTTTTGTTTATTGTTTCCATATATGAAACTGTAATTTTTTGGTCCTCCTGATACAAAAGTGTGTTTTATGCTTTCACCATCTAATTCATCTGTTAGTTCACCTAACATATCTCCTGTTTCTACTTTATTACCATCTGGAGATTCAATGTACACAATACTATCTGTATCAAAATATAATACTTGTTTATCTAAATAGTCTAGTTTTTCATACAACATTATCCGCGCACTACTAGTTGTAAAACATGCTATAAAGATGTTTGTATTATATGAATTGTCAACGAACTGATCTTTATACGTATAAGTCATTTGTACCATTTCATTGTTTATGAAATTCATATTTAAATTATCAATGGTATCATCAAGTACTATTTGATAAAATTCATTAATATCAGTTACGTATTTACATTGATCTTCATGGAAGTATATCGAAAGGGAATACAAAGAAAGCACATCTAATCGTTTATGGTGTTCAAGGCCATGTCTCGAGTGTTGATCCAGATGTATTTGATACTGTTTTTGCAATTGAGGGTGGGAAAATGACTATGCAAACTGATTTGAATATGAATTCATACAAAATCATGAATACAACCCATCACATATTTGGGCAATTAAAAACAGATAATAATGGGGGTAAAACGTTTTTATTAAATGGTTGTGACAAAATAATAATTCCAAACGGCTGTCAATTAAAAAAAATAATAGGTCACTATAATCTCTTAGATTTTTCCTACAAAACAATATCCTTAAAAAATACTCTATGGGTTCTCTTTAACTCAAATAACAACGTATAGTTTATCTGGAAGTCAAAGACAAACGATAGATATAAACTTAGATTTACCATACGGTCATATGGCTGTGGGGATGGTCGAACCGATTGAGAATCAAGACATATCAATACTAATTGAATATACCACACCATAAATTAGTATAAATACATTATATAATGACTAAAACAGGCATCTTCAATTTTAATCATATTGATAAGAATATCAGCCAGGAAAAAGTATCTGAAATAAAAGCGTTGTATAAGTTTTATCATAAACGATTTTGGTGCTATAAGAAGGCTTTCAAATATTTCAAGAGATTGAATTTAGCTATGAATTTAGCATCAGTTTCTTTAATAGCCACTGGTTCAATAGCTGGTTCAATTACATTAAATCCTATTATTTTAGGAGTAATTAGTGGTAGTGGTTTATTGATTAAGACATACAGCGAAATTAAAAACTATAAAAGAAAAATAGAAATGTCTAAATTTGCATACACAACATATGAAAAAGTATTAGTTGATTTACGGTCTTGTTTAAGAGGAAATCAATTTAACCATACCGCATTTATAAATGAAATGAGGCTGATTGATGAAATAATCATTGATCTTTGTCCTCTTGCCGATAAATGTGAGAAACAGTATGATAAAAAATTCGAGTAAACCTTCAAGTAAACTTTACTAACAAACTTCATTCAATAACTCATTCATAGGGAAACCCCCTTTGCATAGCGTATGACTTCCTGTTTTTCTGAGAATCATGCAACAGGTTACCTTTTAATAATTTTGTTAATATCATTCTTTATTAATTTATAAACTTGTTTCCACCATTGTTCATAAAATTTTAATATCTTCTTTGATTTTGAAAGTGGTATGAATTCATATTCCATTCCCAAGATTTTAAATATCCGCATCAAAACATATTTAATACTAATCATCCGTTTACGGTTCTTATTAACTTCTGGTAACACGTTGTTTATTAATGCAAATATCTTATATATTTTGTCACGGTCTTGAAAACTCAATTGAATTTTTTTATTATATTTATTTATGGTATTTTTGATATGATATTTTCTTACAGACACACTCTTCCTCCTTATTCTATACATATTCTTATGAAAGTCAATATATGGACTAACTAAATCCTGACTATGAACGGTACCACAACTTAGACAAACATTCATTCCATTGTCATTAAACATATCTTTTTTATCACAACATGATTCAACAACTTCCGTATTTCTACCAACATCTGCTAACCGTTGGTCACAAAAGGAACAGGTCAACTCTCCCATATTCTCAAATTCATCATGAATTTCCAAATTACAATTCATTCTATACTATTATATGAGATTATATTTTTATTTTTTTTTATTTTTTTTATATTTTTTTTATTTTTTATTTAAGTGAAAACAATACATCATTGTAAAAGTTAAATAAAAGGACAACACACAACACAAAAAAGAAAAAAAAAAGTCTATGATAACTACCCTGTATAAGCTACTTATCAAAGCTTCCTATACAATATTTCCAATTAAGCTGATTTATAAATTCAGTTAGATTACACGATTTAGAATTTAATTTCTGATGGTACAGATAGTATTTTGCAAACAAAAGACACTGATTAAGTTTAAGCAAATAGCTTGTAGATGCGTCATTTTTAGAAGTAATGCCAAATAGTTCCTCTGTAAGAGAGGGTTGCAACCTGCAATTATGAACTCTATTAAACCAACTAGTTACTTCATTTATAAAATATCTAGTTTTAGGACAGTTGACAAAAGTATGCAAAATAGAGTCTGGTTCATCACAATAAATACATTTGTTACTGTTTACTATACCATAAATACATAGTTCTTTCCTATTTACAACTATTCTATGAATTAATTTAAAATTAAACTCCCTTAATTTATTCTCACGACATGTTTTTCCAATTTGGATGAACTTTTGCTCCCAGTTAAAGATTATATTTTTATGTGACTGTCACTAAAATCCAAAGAAGTCATTACGTCACGACACAGCTGTGCCGGTCTCAAAAACGAAGCAAAACCTACTTTAAAGTGTAAATGTATGACGTCACGACACAGCTGTGCCGGCCTACATACAAGTGCCACAAGCACAGTCTATTTCATGTGTCCAAGGCATTGCTACAGCTGGGTGACTTTCGAAATATTTGACAATAGACAACCCATTCTTATCAAATCATATAAATGGCAACTTACAACGTAATACCTTTTTATATGGTGAGAAAAGTTTGTAAAATTTCCGCAGTTGTCGCACCCGCATTGCTTTCACCTTACATCGTTGGTTAATCCAGTCATCAAAATTACCAGAAACTCGATTCATTCTCTTTTCTTCTTGAAATCTATCAAACGCTCGACTGAGCCACATTCCATACACAAATGCATTCTGAATAACATAATTATCAATCGTTTTAAAAGAATTTTCACATCGCTTGATAAGGTCTTCATAATGGGCTAAGGAGACTTCACCCTCTGGAAAAAAACATTTGGAGCATCAACGAGAACTCTTTCTCCTCTTATATAATTGGCCTCCATTTCCTTGATAAGTAAAACAGCATCACATTCAATCGAAGCCACTGAATGTTTCTTTCGCTTTGGTTCTGCAGGGATTTCAAATAATAGTTGTGGAATTTTTGGTGCTCCAATCGTACTAGGCCAATCTTCAAGAACAGCTTTAGCTTCGTCAGGTTTTTTTGCATTGAGCAATTCCACAGCATAATCTCGCTGAAGGCAACAATTTGAATAAAGCTTCATCCTGTAGTCCGCGAATAATTGCACTTTCTGATTCATGAAAGCCACGTTTTGATGGTAAAAACCATCTATGATTTCCACATCTACATATTTTTCATAACAGGTGTCACATGTCTCTTCCAAATCCATATCATCGAACAAATCAGATAAACCAGTTTCACTCTCAGCCATTTTAAGATTAAACTAAATCATAAACTTCTAGATCTCTTTACCAAACACTACAAGGCAGCCATATGACGATCATATGACCTTGAATACAACAGAACAAAAATAGTCAGCAGGGAAAGTCCCATGACATCATCAACTTCCTATTTTTCTAAGAATCAAAGACTTCCTGTGTTTCCGAGAATTGTGTCACGCAAAGGATTCTATTATGTGGAATCACGCAATGAAATAAACACACTTTGTTTTTTATAAAATATAGTATTATTTGATTTTACCATTTTTGATTTCCATTATAGAATCCCATTTTCGATTCCCATTCTTAATTCCCATTTTTGATTCCCATATTTGATTCCCATATTTGATTCCCATATTTGATTCCTATATTTAATCCTAGGTTTATTGATCCAGGCCTAGGTCCTAGGTTGCACCCCTATCCTCACATTGGTTCTGAGGGTTGATCCCATTTAAGACCAACCACTGTAATCCAAGGTGGGAGTATGGAGGTTGGAGAAAGAAGTTGAATTCAACATTTACCCCCCACACCTGGTTCACGGTTGGTACAAGGGCATGATACAACGGCTGACGTCACGATCTAAGGTGGGAGTCTAAGGTGGGAGTATGGAGGTTGAACTATGGGGTGTTCCTAGAGTTTGATTCCGCCGTATGAAGTAGTGATGATACCTTGATATGGTTCCTAGGGTTGCTAGCGCTAGACCAATGACTCCATATTTGATTCCTATATTTGATTTCCATATTTGGTGCAAAAAGAAACTTCCCCTCTTGATCACTTCGTGATCAATTCACTGCCTCACAAAAGCTTCGCTTTTGTTCCCCAATGCTAGACCAATGACCCCATATTTGATTTCCATATTTTGGTGCAAAAAGAAACTTCCCCTCTTGATCACTTCGTGATCAATTCACTGCCTCACAAAAGCTTCGCTTTTGTTCCCCAATGCTAGACCAATGGCCCCATATTTGATTTCCATATTTTGGTGCAAAAATAAACTTCCCCTCTTGATCACTTCGTGATCAATTCACTGCCTCACAAAAGCTTCGCTTTTGTTCCCCAATGCGAAGATAGAGATATGTTGACTTTCAGTCAACATATATCATAGAGAGTGGAACCATCGCTTCGCTCCTCCCACCAATATTCCCCTCGATTTTTTAACGCTCCTCCTCCCCTGCTCGCCCTCCGGGCTGCGCTGCCGAGGAGCTAAAATCGCGCTTCGCGTGGCAAACCAACGATGATTTCTTGAGGTGAATCTGAGGGTTGAAACCTAGGGTGATCCCAGCATTTGGGTTTAGGTTGTTGGGGGTGCCCAAAGGACACCCCGAAATGTCATATGTTGACTAAAGTCAACATATAACATAATGACTACACTCTGACCCAGAGTGCAGTACATTACTACTAACTTGACGTTTCGTATGCTTCAACATACATCTTCAGAAGTGACGGTTGGATATAATACAATAATTTAAATGCTATGGAGAAAGACTGGAACCTTATTAAAAGAAATGACAATAGTCATTCGTCTCTTGTTTTGATCACTCACTGCGAAAAAAGAATCAACGTGGTACACAAAAATCGCATCACGTGGTACACGAAAATCGCATCACGTGGTACACAAAAACTACACACACTGGTACAGATTTGAAGCGGCCGTTTTACCATTCTACTGATTTCCATAGTATTCCCTTCAGAAGGTGATTCACAGCGATTTCTGACAAGTCTATAAATTTAAAGGCGTTCCAGTAAATCAACACTGTAAAAATTGACTAGTTAAAATAACCAATTAAAATTGTTGCCGAATGCATCTGAGAGAACCCATTTTTTTAGTCACTTTGACCCGTTTTAAATGGTTTAAAATGACTGATTTCTTTTGGTTTGAAAAAACTTATTATTATGAGTTAAAATAACTATTGATTGGTTATTTTGACTTTTCTTTTTAGTTGTTATGACTTCAATATTTATGTTGATTTAACTATTAATAACAGTAGTTTTAACTAGTTTATTTTTAGTTAGAATAACCAATATCTTTGGTTAAATTAACTTAATTCATTTGGTTGCTAACCATTGAAATTTGTTAATTTAACTATTTAAAAAAGTACCCGGGGTGCATCTGAGACAACCCATTTTTTTTTTAGTTACTTTTTGTTATTTTGACTAAAAAAAAATGGTGTTAAAAAAAACTGTTATTTTAACCCAAAATAATAAGTAGATTTAACCCCTTCAGAAAGTTAAAACAACACTTTAAAAAGGATCATATTGACAAACAGTTTTGGTTATGTTTTTATTAAACTTACCTTCAAATGTACAGTTCTATGGAGTAACTTAACAGTGAAAATGTTTTTTTTTTTTTAAGAAAACTTTTCTTTCTATTTCATTTGCTTATATTCGTATAAACTATAAAGGAGCTATATTTCACTGTTTGCATGAATGCATACTTGACTGAAAAACAAAATGTTTTACAATTTAAATCTAAATCTACTTTTCAATGCTTATGAATTTTAATATGACTTCAGTGAAAACACCTAATAGAGCAAAACAGAAGCCGCGCGACAGTTTGGAGATAAAATGAATGGCAGAAGGATTAAAGTGGATTATCGTGAGTTCATCAAATTTGATTTCGTGACAGGCGATCAAGAAATTAAAATTGCCATTCGTGTAGAAGTTTTATTTTTTAGCCGCTGTTTTGTCTCTTTAGTTACTATTTCATTGCTTTCATCACTTTTTGTGATTTTCTGTTCGTATTTCAAGATCATGAACGTACATACATTAGCCGGGACTGAGTGTTCCTTTATAACGACCACCATATCGCACTGCTTGATCAAACACTCGAGAAATGGTGAAAACAGTTCAAACTTTATCTTTGAAAAAGTGAGGTGCAATATTTCAATCAAACCAACGCAGCTGGAAACGGTAAACACCATAAAGAATCTTCCCGCTTTTTGACACAGTTGGGTTCAAGAGTTTCCCCCTATCGATATGGTACGATTCTTGAGCTTTGTATAGCGTCACGAGATGAATGTATGAGCTCTAGTGGAATAAGTTCTATGTTGGCAGGTAAATAATCGTCGAAAAGAATTTTGTCTGAAACTGCAGGAGGTCTAGCCTCTCTAGAGAAAGCGGTGGGTCTGTCAACCCTTCGTCGGTGTCCGTACTGACATCAGTTCTGAGTTATATTTGAGTTGTCGTTTGTCTCGCATATGCACTGTTTGTCACAGCATCGGCAGTGTACGTACCATGTAAACGAGATTTTTGAAACCCAGTGGAGGAAAAAGTGTGGTCTGTACGGCCGTCAGTGATGTTCTTGCAAGTTACATAATTGACACGAATATTGTTCCCGCAGCTGAAGGACCCCTTGGGAAGGTTAGTTTATGTGGCAGTGTTTGTTCACCGTGAAAGTGAAATGTAAACTTCGCATTTATATATTTTACATATCTTCTTCCATGTTTTATCTTGAACACGCGCCAAAAACAATACCGGGAGGCTACATTCAATATGGAGATGAAAATCCTTGCCATGTTACTCTAAGAGTTACCAGCTTAAAGCAATCAAATCTATTCATTTTGAGACGCGATTACTCACCCTAACATTACCACTAGCAGTAATCGGAGATTATGGAGACGCGTTTGAAGGATGCATGCAGAATCTTGAAATTTTAATATTTGGCATGTCAATATTTGGCATAGTCAAATTCCCTCCGCGCGGGGGTTGTGTATGCCATGCGCGTTCTTTATCATCCGGCTTGTCTATAGAGCGTTTTCACATGACGTCACGGCGGCCATGTTAGTGTACCAAAACAATAAAACGGCGGCCATGTTGGTGTACCAAGCCAATCCTGGGGATTTGAACTCTTTTCTTGTGTAAACACTTTCTTTTGTTCCAATAAATTTGCATAGCTGTCTGCCACGTGAGTGAAAACGCTCTATATCTTGAAATTTTGAAATTTCAAGATTCTGCATGCCAAATATTGAAATTTCAAGATTCTGAATGCAGAATATTGAATTTTCAAGATTTGGCATGTAGAATCTTGAAATTTCAATATTTGAGATGCAGAATCTTGAAATTTCAAGATTTTGAATGTCAAATAATGAAATTTCAAGATTCTGCATGCCAAATATTGTCAATATTTGGTAACTCACAGGCTTCCCAAGCTCTACATACACCACGTATGTAGAGCTTGGGAAACCTGTGGAGTTACCAAATATTGACAATATTATTTAGTTTAGCAGGCGATTTGAATTGTAGCGTTGTTAATTCATTTTATTCCCTCAGGAAGTTAGGAGTAAACATACGATAATCGCAGTTGTACAGTCAGCTTCTCTTGATTTCGTTTTTATAAAACAAAAAAATATGGGGGGGGGGGGGGGGGGCGGGGTGGGAAAGTCTTCGATATGAAAATGACGGGTACTCTTCGTACCTTTTAGGTCAAAATTTGTCTCAATTGCTACCGCTTAAGGTGCTAAAATCTAAAATCGCCACCGTTTGAATTATCGCGGTACCGAACGATGTTGTTGTTTTAGGATTGTTAAACTTTAGGGATAAAATTCAATTTGTACCACGCCCATCAACGATATTCTGCTACCTTTAAACTAAAGCGTTTTTCGAAAATTTCCGACGATATGCCAGTCCTCTGCCAATGTAGTTTGGATGATTTTATTCTGACTAAATTTAGTCGCGAATTACAAACAGTCGCGAAATATAACGGAATCCCGATTTTTCGAACCCTCGATTTTTCGAACCTCCGATTATTCGAGCCAATACTTGTTTCCATCTCTCGTTTCCCTTGGATTTGATTTCAATCAATTGAAAGTCAATTACTTTATTTGTTGTTGTAACTAAACAGAAATTATCCATTCCTTATTTTCTTATCTATTGTTATTCATTTTATATTTTATAGTGAGCTTCTGTAACTATTTAGTGCCGCAGCAACCCGCCACGACTGAACTGTAGTTATTTGCAGGTTGCTACTATATTTTGTTTTATTTTTTTTGTAAAATAAATTGTTTGAGTTGTTAATTGCAATGCCACCTTCGATTTTCAAACTCTCGATTCTTCGAAGCGATTTCCATTTTTCTTGAAGGTTCGAAAAATCGGGATTCCACTGTACAGACAGCCTTTCGCCTCCCCAAGGTCGTATGTGCGTTTTCCGATTTGTCAGTTTATTTTGACTTCTTTTCGCGTCTGTTGAAATGATTGCGGGTTTTGCGAATCTTTCACTGTAGGCCACTCCGAAAAGGGGCAGTACGCAGCTCTTACAAGGTCTTCTCTGATTTGCTGAGAAAACAATAGAACAAACAACACAACAATGAACCCTAGCCCTGAAAACAATGGAGCTGCGTGATACAGAGGTCCAATGTAATTAGAGGTTGTAAAGAGCTGCGTGGTATCTGATCTTTTATGTGCAGGCTCAGCCTCACTGGGGTGTAATCATTCAAGTCTCCTTTGTTAGAACGGCACAATGGCATTCAGAGTACATGTAGGAACGCTAGGATGCAGCACTGTGTGCTCGTATACAAATGTGCACAGTACGCGAGAAGCATAGCACGTGCAGTTCGTGTTGAAAACAATAGAAATTGGAAAAATGAGGCTTACATCAAGTACCACCCAAAACTGTAGTTTAAACAGTAAAATGGTATTTTTCATAGTTTCTGGAGTGGGAAATTGGCAGATCCCATCAATTGAGTGTCGAAAGTAATTGCACAATTGCTTTGGTTTTGCATTGCTACGCTTTGTGATTGGCTAAAAAATCTCGCACCACTTTCTCGACCAACCAGAAGTAAAACCAAAACAAATCGTAACTTGCTCGCACGCGTTTTCCCGCGCTTGGCGCCGCCGTATTGCTTCGAGCTCTGATTCGTTCATTGAATTTTTTCGACTGCTGTGATTGGTCAGAGTAATTACTTTGGTTTTGGTTTTAGGACACTCAATTCAAAACTGCTCTATTTAAGTTTACTTTTTTTTTTATCTTGAAATACAAAGAAAAAAAATATTCTCCGAAAGTGATGAAAGCAAAGATGTTAATATTCAAAGAGACAAAATAACGACTAAAACAATTAAAATTCCAAATTTCTTGACCGCCTGTCTCGAAATGAAATTTACTGAATATAATCCACTTCCATCTTTGCAATCCTGCTTTGTAGAATATTTTTTTCCAATTAAGTTGCCGTATATTTGGTGGCATTTGGCGATTGAAATAAGGTAAGATAATTTCTTTTTTATTTTTCCATTTTGGCGGAAAATGTCCCTTTAATGCCGTTCCCGACTTCTTGTTTTTTTTTTTCTCTCTCTCTCAGATTTTGAACATCTGAGGTTATATCTATGTGATCTTAATCATGAAACATTGACCGCCACAGCTGTTCTCGAAATCAGATTTTGTCGTGGATGATAATCTGTTGATCCAAGCCATGAGTTGCTGAGATAATTGCAGCCTTTATTAGTATAGTTATGCAATATTTTGTAGATAGTATTCAAGAGTATTTCACACAAATAAGCACTTAAAGCAATCCTTGCACAAGTTTCTCAAGTTCACAGCTGTACAAACGCTGTTCGTTTTTCCGCCGGTTCTTTCGAAATGGTTTGACAGTTCATCATTGTTTCCTGACTCAGTGAAGTTCTTGACAACAGCAGACGAATTGAGAAAAGCTGACTAGAATAAAATGCTTTGGAAGTAAAATATTCTAACTAGCTTGGTCCAAATTCACCACTGTATACCTTCAGTAACAACAAGCGACTTAGAGACCAAATAAGGTTGAATCATTGAGGAACTTTTTCGTATAGAACTTGCAAAGATCCAATCGGAATGCCAGAAAATCGGAGTTTAAAATGTTCACTATCTTTAAAAACTTTTGTAAAAAATTGTAAATTCGTCTACATTTAGATAACAAACTTAGTTCTTTTCAGAGTTGTACATCCCGTAAAAGGGACTAGCTGGTAAACTAACTGGCTTGAGTGAAGGTAACAATTTGACAAACGAAGCCAATCACGTAATTTTCATATGATGGTGATTTTTATCCTGTCCCTTTTCCACTGGTTTGCAAGAAACGATGAACGAGTCAGAATTTTATCTCTTTCAAAAGAAAAAAAAAAAAAAAAAAAAAAAAAAAAAAAAAAAAAACAAATACCGTAACCCTATGATGAATTATGAAATATATTTGGATTCTAAATTCAATTCGCATGGATTGATGCCCATTACTATAAATATTAAATAAATAATAACAACACAAATGTGGAATAAAAATAGGCAAGGTGCCATGTAGGGGAAACAACCACCGGTGATAATAACAACAAAAAAACCTACATCCATAAATTGTCAAGTTAGAAATACGGAAGTACACGTGTGTACGGATATGGACATTTTAAATTTATTTAAAAATAAAATTCAACAACATAAAAAAAAAAAAAAACACGTTTGAAATGTCAATATACATTTGCTTTATCTTATCGTGGTGACATGTGGTATTTTGACCCAAAGCCTGACGAGCACAGCTGCAAGGAGAAGATGGTTACGAAATCATGTCTGTAATCACTGTAATCGGTATATATAAAGGAATGAGAAATTTATTTCAGCGCCATTGATTGAGTGGCTTAGCGTAGCTTACAGTCAGGCATCGGGATTCTTTTAAATTATGGTAAGTATTTAATTTTGATGATATATTTTTTTTTTTACTTTTGTGACATTTTGTTTAAAAAAAATACAAAAATTTAGGAAGATTTCATTTACGATTTGAGTGGTGATTTCGAAGGACATTTTGCAATGCAATTTTTTACTTCATTATCGGTTAAGGCTTTTCACCTTTTGCGACTTTTACCTTTAATTTTATGACCTTCTTGTTAAATGCCGTCTTACCTGTTGGATAAAGGAGAGATTCAAAATATTTTCCAATGAAGGGTCCACAAAACAAACGGGTAGAATTGCATGTGTGTTAGTGTGTTGTGTACCATTCTATACTTAGTTTGTTTGTTCCGTACTTTCTTTAAAATACGCCTATATTTGCGAGGAATTCTTTAAAGCTTAAAGTTTAAAGCTATTTTTCTTAACCTATGTAAGCAATTACGAATGGGACGAAAAATGAAGCTTTAAAGGCCCATCGTCACTTATCGTGATGCACCCCATTTTGTCTGGGGCCGCTGAACTTGACGTTTCATATGCTTCAACATACATCTTCAGAAGTGACGGTTGGATATAATACAATAATTTAAATGCTATGGAGAAAAACTGGAACCTAATTAAAAGAAATGACAATAGTCATTCGTCTCTTGTTTTGATCACTAACGGCGAATAAAGAATCAACGTGGTACACAAAAATCGCATCACGTGGTACACAAAAACTACACACACTGGTACAGATTTGAAGCGGCCGTTTTACCATTCTACTGATTTCCATAGTATTCCCTTCAGAAGGTGATTCACAGTGATTTCTGACAAGTCTATAAATTTAAAGGCGTTCCAGTGAATCAATTAATGTCAATGAAACTTTCAAATAATATTTTGCACATCGGTAAGCATGCGTGGTGAACGTTTAAAAAAAAATGCATCGAGCCGTTTCTCAGATTGTTTTAGAAGCGATTAAAATCGAAATACCCAAAAATTGCACATGAAGCAATGTTAGGAAAAATGGTACTTCTCAAGATCGCAAAACAGAAAGCAAACAAAACTTTGAAGGTTTACAAACATAACATCAAGCCACTTTTTGGCACTATCATTAAGTAATTTCACGAAACCAGTGTTAATCTCTCGATGAATTTATTACTAGTATACACAAATAGTAAGGTTTGAAATGTTATTGCGAAACATACAGATTTTATTTTTATTTTTGCAAAATATGTATGACATATACCATATTTTAAAGGCCCACCTTCACCCAACATGCTGTGCGTGCGTGATCTCTTTCTGTGCTGAATTTTGTATAACACGAAAATCATGCTTGAATGCGTGCAACCAATCAGATCATGAATATGAACAATGGAGCATTTTAAAACAAAAACAAACCACCGCAACGTGTTTTAAATATCATTTTTTACTGATTTAGAAGTTTATTGTTTTTCGTCGTCTTGGTAATTACGATTTTACCAGAAAATATATCTCGCCAAACTTCAATTCAAAACCAGTTAGTGGTAAAAAATTCACGTTGATCTGACTTGGAGAAGACCGCTTGACATTTTGCGGTGCACTCTCCCCAGAGCTTCGCGAGGTTCTGCGAGACACATATTTCTAGTTTTAGCATTTCCGCTTTACTTAGTCAAGTTATTTTCACTAAGCATTAGCCGTCATTGCTCTATAGGGAAAAGCAAAATTGAGTAGTTATAGAGTTGGCGGTACCAGCTCAGTTTTGCAAAACTGATCTGATACCAAGCCAACTCTATACTACTTACCATATAATGGCAAAAAATAAAATAGAAATATTAAATGGTAAAACCAAATAAAACTATATTTTATAAAAAAAAAAAACAAAGTGCGTTTATTTCATTGCGTGACACCATTCTCGGAAACACAGGAAGTCCACACAGGATTGAATTAAGGAAAGTTATTTTTTGATTTAATTATTTTTCATTTTATAATGTCCATAAGCATATGAATTTATACCATCTTCCAGTATATATCTTTTGTCATCGAAACAGCTGAGTGATACTTTATTGATTTCATAACTTTCTAATTTATGGTTTTGACTTCTTATTGTTTTCATAGTGTGATACATCTGTTTATTTCCTAATAACGTTTCATAATCTTGATGCTTGATATTATTTTTGATAATATTCTTTTTGATTCCCTTGGCAGTCTTTCCTCCTTTTTGGTTTTCTTTCATGTAACTATACAGTTTAGATCGTAGACCGATGAATTCAGTTATTGGTATACTTGCAGCTTCATCTTTGAATTTACCAATTACTTTTTTATTTGTCTTATCAAAATATGGAGAATCTTCTGGGTAATCGCTGTTATCAAATTTATCTTTATCATTCCAAAAATCTTGGTATACATCTTCAGCTTCGATTTCATAAGTCAAGCTGTCTGTGTCTGTGAATAATAACTTAGCTTTGTCTCCATACTTCTTTTTAATTAAACATACTTCTTTTTAATTAAACGACTTCTCAAAGAGGAACTATAAGGCACGGCATTCGTGGAAAGCAGCTTTTTATTATTTAATTAAATTCTTCATATATAGACATTTTTTTTAATATTAGTTTATTGCTTTGTGTTAAGTATTATAATTATTTTTAGCTGACGAATTTTTACCGTGTTTAAATAAAGATTATCTATCTATCTATCTATCTATCTATCTATCTATCTATCATCTATCTATCTATCTATCTATCTATCTATCTATCTATATCTATCGTAGTTGTAATGAAAACCATACACTAACGTCTTGCTTACGCCATCCTGGATTTTGACATTTCATATTCAACATTTTTCTAAAATTACCGTTAATTAACCTTAATTAATAAACAATTATACATAATTTGATTAATTATACCTAAATTAAGTGGAAAATATTAATTCAATAAGGGATGGACCATTAGAAAAGTGATTTGGGGGGGGGGGGGGGTGGGGCAAAAGCAAAAAAAAATTTCCAAGTAAATTATTAACGAAAAAAAATATTCCCACGCATTATCGCAAAA
>JAJGOT010000910.1:0-153590 GCA_022457155.1 Cladopsammia gracilis
GGTAACATGGGTAACATCGGCAACATCGGTAACATGGGTAACATGGGTAACATGGGTAACATCGGTAACATAGGTAACATAGGTAACATAGGTAACATCGGTAACATCGGTAACATGGGTAACATAGGTAACATCGGTAACATCGGTAACATCGGTAACATCGGTAACATCGGTAACATCGGTAACATAGGTAACATCAGTAACATAGGTAACATAGGTAACGTCGGTAACATAGGTAACATGGGTAACATCGGCAACATCGGTAACATGGGTAACATGGGTAACATGGGTAACATGGGTAACATGGGTAACATCGGTAACATAGGTAACATAGGTAACATTGGTAACATCGGTAACATCGGTAACATAGGTAATATAGGTAACATAGGTAACATCGGTAACATCGGTAACATCGGTAACATCGGTAACATCGGTAACATCGGTAACATAGGTAACATCGGTAATGTAGGTAACATCGGTAACATCGGTAACTTCGGTAACTTCTGTAAAATAGGTAACATCTGTAACATAGGTAACATCGGTAACATAGGTAACATAGGTAACATCGGTAATATCTGTAACATCGGTAACATCGGTAACATAGGAAAGATCGGTAACATCGGTAACATCGGTAACATCGGTAACATAGGTAACATAGGTAACATAGGTAACATAGGTAACATAGGTAACATAGGTAACATCAGTAACATAGGTAACATAGGTAACATCGGTAACATAGGTAACATAGGTAACATAGGTAACATCAGTAACATCAGTAACATAGGTAACATCGGTAACATCGGTAACATAGGTAACATCGGTAACATAGGTAACAAGGGTAACATTGGTAGCATAGGTAACATCAGTAACATAGGTAACATAGGTAACATAGGTAACATAGGTAACATAGGTAACATCGGTAACATAGGTAACATCGGTAAGATCGGTAACATAGCTAACATAGGTAACATAGGTAACATAGGTAACATAGGTAACATAGGTAACATCAGTAACATAGGTAACATAGGTAACATCGCTAACATAGGTAACATAGGTAACATCGGTAACATAGGTAACATCGGTAACATAGGTAACATAGGTAACGTCGGAAACATAGGTAACATCGGTAACATAGGTAACATCAGTAACATAGGTAACATAGGTAACGTCGGTAACATAGGTAACATGGGTAACATCGGCAACATCGGTAACATGGGTAACATGGGTAACATGGGTAACATGGGTAACATCGGTAACATAGGTAACATAGGTAACATAGGTAACATCGGTAACATCGGTAACATCGGTAACATCGGTAACATCGGTAACATAGGTAACATAGGTAACATCGGTAATATAGGTAACATCGGTAACATCGGTAACTTCGGTAACATCGGAAACACAGGTAACATAGTTAACATAGGTAACATCGGTAACATAGGTAACATTGGTAACATAGGTAACATCGGTAACATCGGTAACATCGGTAACATCGGCAACATCGGTAACATAGGTAACATCGGTAACAGGTAACATAGGTAACATTGGTAACATCGGAAACACAGGTAACATAGTTACCATAGGTAACATCGGTAACATAGGCAACATTGGTAACATCGGTAACATCGGTAACATCGGTAACATCGGTAACATAGGTAACATAGGTAACATCGGTAACATAGGTAACATAGGTAACATACGTAACATTGGTAACATAGTTAACATCGGTAACATCGGTAACATCGGTAACATCGGTAACATCGGTAACATAGGTAACATAAGTAACATCGGTAACATAGGTAACATAGGTAACATAGGTAACATAGGGAACATAGGTAACGAAGGTAACATGGGTAACATGGGTAACATGGGTAACATGGGTAACATGGGTAACATGGGTAACATGGGTAACATGGGTAACATGGGTAACATCGGTAACATCGGTAACATCGGTAACATCGGTAACAAAGGTAACATCGGTGACATAGGTAACATAGGTAACATAGGTAACATCGGTAACATAGGTAACATCGGTAACATCGATAATATAGGTGACATGGGTAACATCGGTAACATCGGTAACATTGGTAACATAGGTAACATGGGTAACATCGGTAACATCGGTAACATAGGTAACATCGGTAACATAGGTAACATCGGTAACATAGGTAACATCGGTAACATCGGTAACATCGGTAACATCGGTAACATAGGTAACATAGGTAACATAGGTAACATCGGTAATATCTGTAACATCGGTAACATCGGTAACATAGGAAAGATCGCTAACATCGGTAACATCGGTAACATAGGTAACATAGGTAACATAGGTAACATAGCTAACAGGTAACATCGGTAACATCGGTAACATAGCTAACAGGTAACATCGGTAACATAGGTAACAAGGGTAACATTGGTAGCATAGGTAACATCAGTAACATAGGTAACATAGGTAACATCAGTAACATAGGTAACATAGGTAACATCGCTAACATAGGTAACATAGGTAACATAGGTAACATAGGTAACATAGGTAACATAGGTGACGTCGGAAACATAGGTAACATCGGTAACATAGGTAACATAGGTAACATCAGTAACATAGGTAACATAGGTAACATCGCTAACATAGGTAACATAGGTAACATAGGTAACATAGGTAACATAGGTGACGTCGGAAACATAGGTAACATCGGTAACATAGGTAAACGTAAATAATAGCTTTATTTGCATGACTATATTGAGTTACAGTATTGCAAAAGCATCCTTTTAACAATAACAAAAGACAGTAAAAGAATATTAAATAATTACAAAACTTCATTTTGATTTGACAATATTAAGCTATCACGTAATTCAAAGCATGCAGATATCATTCTCATTAAAAGTAAATTAACAAAATAATTGGAAGAGTTCATCAATTCTTTGATACTTTCTGTTGAGAATGTATTTTGAATATTCGGCAAGTGTTGGTAGATTTGATTAAAGTATTTATCTCTTAAAGTTGAATACCTTGGGCATTGAAAGAGAAAATGAATTTCGTTTTCGATATTATTTGATTCGCATAAAGGGCATAATCTATTTTCTCTAGGGATTTGATTATATCGACCAAGCTCGATCATGAGTTTTGGATTACCTGTCCTAAATTTGACTAGAGTTTTCCTTTCATTTGATTTCCTTGTGTGATCTAGATAATGGGAGATTATGTATTGATCCTTAAAACTATTGTAAAATTCTAATTTCCTTGAGTTCTGTAAAGCATTTTTCCAGTAAGAAATATACTTTTGCTTCATAAGATTGACATAATGCGTGATCTTATTTTCATCCAGTGTGTCAAGATTAAAATTTTGTAGATCATAGTATTCAACCATGTTTAATAAATTAGAGTAAAAATTAGTTTTTTTAATTGAATGGAGATCTAATGATATTAAGAAAATTTGTTTCATTATAGAGTCGTCATTTTTACTTTTAAGATATAGAATATAATTAAGAATTTTCTGATTTATGGTAAGAATGAGAGGGAATCGACCTAGTTCCGCTCTACATGCTAAATTCGAGGTCTTATTATTTATTTCTAAATAGCGTTTGCAGAATTGTAATTGAACTTTTTCTATTGAGGATCTATCCCAAGTCTTAAAGTCTTGTTTGGTATATAAGCCCCAAGCTTCACTATTATAAGTGAGGATTGGAGAAATCATTGTGTCAAAGATGTTTGATGCAAGATTTGGTTTTAATCTACTAAAATCTGTGTGTCTTCTAATACTGTAAAGAGCATGCATGGCCTTTTCTTTCAAGTGATCAGTTGCCAATGTGAAATTTCCTGTTGATGATATTCGGGTTCCTAAATAGGTATAATTCTGAGCAGTTTCAATAGTTTCATTATTTAGATAAAAGGTACAATTATTGGACTTTCTTGCGCGTTTTTGGAATATCATAGCCTTTGTTTTCTTTAAATTAATGCTTAACATCCAAGAATTGCAATATGAAGACAATACCTGCAAACAATTTTGCAATCCTGTTTTGGATCTCGACAAAATAATTAAATCATCAGCATATAAGAGAGAATTGATTTTTGTACCATTCGGTAAAATGAATGGATCAGATAAAGTGTTTTCAAACGAATAAGGTAAATTGTTTAGATATAGGTTAAAGAGTAACGGACTTAAAATGCACCCTTGTCGTACACCTCTCGAGTATTGAAAGGGTCGCGTTTTTAGGTAACATCAGTAACATAGGTAACATAGGTAACGTCGGTAACATAGGTAACATGGGTAACATCGGCAACATCGGTAACATTGGTAACATGGGTAACATGGGTAACATGGGTAACATCGGTAACATAGGTAACATAGGTAACATTGGTAACATCGGTAACATCGGTAACATAGGTAACATAGGTAACATAGGTAACATCGGTAACATCGGTAACATCGGTAACATCGGTAACATCGGTAACATCGGTAACATCGGTAACATCGGTAACATAGGTAACATCGGTAATATAGGTAACATCGGTAACATCGGTAACTTCGGTAACTTCGGTAAAATAGGTAACATCGGTAACATCGGTAACATCGGTAACATAGGTAACATAGGTAACATCGGTAATATCGGTAACATAGGTAACATCGGTAATATAGGTAACATCGGTAACATCGGTAACTTCGGTAACATCGGTAAAATAGGTAACATCGGTAACATCGGTAACATAGGTAACATCGGTAACATAGGTAACATAGGTAACATCGGTAACGAAGGTAACATAGGTAACATAGGTAACATCGGTAACATAGGTAACATAAGTAAAATCGGTAACATAGGTAACATCGGTAACATAGGTAACATAGGTAACATAGGTAACATCGGTAACGAAGGTAACATAGGTAACATAGGTAACATAGGTAACATAGGTAACATAGGTAACATAGGTAACATAGGTAACATAGGAAACATGGGTAACATGGGTAACATCGGTAACATCGGTAACATCGGTAACATCGGTAACATCGGTAACAAAGGTAACATCGGTGACATAGGTAACATAGGTAACATCGGTGACATAGGTAACATAGGTAACATAGGTGACATAGGTAACATGGGTAACATCGGTAACATCGGTAACATAAGTAACATCGGTAACATAGGTAACATCGGTAACATCGGTAACATCGGTAACATAGGTAACATAGGTAACATCGGTAATATCTGTAACATCGGTAACATCGGTAACATAGGAAAGATCGGTAACATCGGTAACATCGGTAACATCGGTAACATAGGTAACATAGGTAACATAGGTAACATAGGTAACATCAGTAACATAGGTAACATAGGTAACATAGGTAACATCGGTAACATAGGTAACAGGTAACATCGGTAACATAGGTAACAAGGGTAACATTGGTAGCATAGGTAACATCAGTAACATAGGTAACATAGGTAACGTCGGTAACATAGGTAACATCGGTAACATAGGTAACATAGGTAACATAGGTAACATAGGTAACATAGGTAACATCAGTAACATAGGTAACATAGGTAACATCGCTAACATAGGTAACATAAGTAACATCGGTAACATAGGTAACATCGGTAACATAGGTAACATAGGTAACGTCGGAAACATAGGTAACATCGGTAACATAGGTAACATCAGTAACATAGGTAACATAGGTAACGTCGGTAACATAGGTAACATGGGTAACATCGGCAACATGGGTAACATGGGTAACATGGGTAACATGGGTAACATCGGTAACATAGGTAACATAGGTAACATAGGTAACATAGGTAACATCGGTAACATCGGTAACATGGGTAACATAGGTAACATAGGTAACAGGTAACATCGGTAACATCGGTAACATCGGTAACATCGGTAACATCGGTAACATCGGTAACATAGGTAACATAGGTAACATCGGTAATATAGGTAACATCGGTAACATCGGTAACTTCGGTAACATCGGAAACACAGGTAACATAGTTAACATAGGTAACATCGGTAACATAGGTAACATTGGTAACATAGGTAACATCGGTAACATCGGTAACATCGGTAACATCGGTAACATAGGTAACATCGGTAACATAGGTAACATAGGTAACATACGTAACATTGGTAACATAGTTAACATCGGTAACATCGGTAACATCGGTAACATCGGTAACATAGGTAACATAAGTAACATCGGTAACATAGGTAACATAGGTAACATAGGTAACGAAGGTAACATGGGTAACATGGGTAACATGGGTAACATGGGTAACATGGGTAACATGGGTAACATGGGTAACATGGGTAACATGGGTAACATCGGTAACATCGGTAACATCGGTAACATCGGTAACATCGGTAACAAAGGTAACATCGGTGACATAGGTATCATAGGTAACATAGGTAACATAGGTAACATAGGTAACATCGGTAACATAGGTAACATCGGTAACATCGGTAATATAGGTAACATGGGTAACATCGGTAACATCGGTAACATCGGTAACATAGGTAACATGGGTAACATCGGTAACATCGGTAACATAGGTAACATCGGTAACATAGGTAACATCGGTAACATAGGTAACATCGGTAACATCGGTAACATCGGTAACATCGGTAACATCGGTAACATAGGTAACATAGGTAACATAGGTAACATCGGTAATATCTGTAACATCGGTAACATCGGTAACATAGGAAAGATCGGTAACATCGGTAACATCGGTAACATAGGTAACATAGGTAACATAGGTAACATAGGTAACATAGGTAACATAGGTAACATAGGTAACATAGGTAACATCAGTAACATAGGTAACATAGGTAACATCGGTAACATAGGTAACATAGGTAACAAGGGTAACATTGGTAGCATAGGTAACATCAGTAACATAGGTAACATAGGTAACATCGGTAACATAGGTAACATAGGTAACATCGGTAACGAAGGTAACATAGGTAACATAGGTAACATCGGTAACATAGGTAACATAAGTAAAATCGGTAACATAGGTAACATCGGTAACATAGGTAACATAGGTCACATAGGTAACATCGGTAACGAAGGTAACATAGGTAACATAGGTAACATAGGTAACATAGGTAACATAGGTAACATAGGTAACATAGGTAACATAGGAAACATGGGTAACATGGGTAACATCGGTAACATCGGTAACATCGGTAACATCGGTAACATCGGTAACAAAGGTAACATCGGTGACATAGGTAACATAGGTAACATACGTAACATTGGTAACATAGTTAACATCGGTAACATCGGTAACATCGGTAACATCGGTAACATAGGTAACATAAGTAACATCGGTAACATAGGTAACATAGGTAACATAGGTAACGAAGGTAACATGGGTAACATGGGTAACATGGGTAACATGGGTAACATGGGTAACATGGGTAACATGGGTAACATGGGTAACATGGGTAACATCGGTAACATCGGTAACATCGGTAACATCGGTAACATCGGTAACAAAGGTAACATCGGTGACATAGGTAACATAGGTAACATAGGTAACATAGGTAACATAGGTAACATCGGTAACATAGGTAACATCGGTAACATCGGTAATATAGGTAACATGGGTAACATCGGTAACATCGGTAACATCGGTAACATAGGTAACATGGGTAACATCGGTAACATCGGTAACATAGGTAACATCGGTAACATAGGTAACATCGGTAACATAGGTAACATCGGTAACATCGGTAACATCGGTAACATCGGTAACATCGGTAACATAGGTAACATAGGTAACATAGGTAACATCGGTAATATCTGTAACATCGGTAACATCGGTAACATAGGAAAGATCGGTAACATCGGTAACATCGGTAACATAGGTAACATAGGTAACATAGGTAACATAGGTAACATAGGTAACATAGGTAACATAGGTAACATAGGTAACATCAGTAACATAGGTAACATAGGTAACATCGGTAACATAGGTAACATAGGTAACAAGGGTAACATTGGTAGCATAGGTAACATCAGTAACATAGGTAACATAGGTAACATCGGTAACATAGGTAACATAGGTAACATCGGTAACGAAGGTAACATAGGTAACATAGGTAACATCGGTAACATAGGTAACATAAGTAAAATCGGTAACATAGGTAACATCGGTAACATAGGTAACATAGGTCACATAGGTAACATCGGTAACGAAGGTAACATAGGTAACATAGGTAACATAGGTAACATAGGTAACATAGGTAACATAGGTAACATAGGTAACATAGGAAACATGGGTAACATGGGTAACATCGGTAACATCGGTAACATCGGTAACATCGGTAACATCGGTAACAAAGGTAACATCGGTGACATAGGTAACATAGGTAACATCGGTGACATAGGTAACATAGGTAACATAGGTGACATAGGTAACATGGGTAACATCGGTAACATCGGTAACATAAGTAACATCGGTAACATAGGTAACATCGGTAACATCGGTAACATCGGTAACATCGGTAACATAGGTAACATAGGTAACATCGGTAATATCTGTAACATCGGTAACATCGGTAACATAGGAAAGATCGGTAACATCGGTAACATCGGTAACATCGGTAACATAGGTAACATAGGTAACATAGGTAACATAGGTAACATCAGTAACATAGGTAACATAGTTAACATAGGTAACATCGGTAACATAGGTAACAGGTAACATCGGTAACATAGGTAACAAGGGTAACATTGGTAGCATAGGTAACATCAGTAACATCGGTAACATAGGTAACGTCGGTAACATAGGTAACATCGGTAACATAGGTAACATAGGTAACATAGGTAACATAGGTAACATAGGTAACATCAGTAACATAGGTAACATAGGTAACATCGCTAACATAGGTAACATAAGGTAACATCGGTAACATAGGTAACATCGGTAACATAGGTAACATAGGTAACGTCGGAAACATAGGTAACATCGGTAACATAGGTAACATCAGTAACATAGGTAACATAGGTAACGTCGGTAACATAGGTAACATGGGTAACATCGGCAACATGGGTAACATGGGTAACATGGGTAACATGGGTAACATCGGTAACATAGGTAACATAGGTAACATAGGTAACATAGGTAACATCGGTAACATCGGTAACATGGGTAACATAGGTAACATAGGTAACAGGTAACATCGGTAACATCGGTAACATCGGTAACATCGGTAACATCGGTAACATAGGTAACATAGGTAACATCGGTAATATAGGTAACATCGGTAACATCGGTAACTTCGGTAACATCGGAAACACAGGTAACATAGTTAACATAGGTAACATCGGTAACATAGGTAACATTGGTAACATAGGTAACATCGGTAACATCGGTAACATCGGTAACATCGGTAACATAGGTAACATCGGTAACATAGGTAACATAGGTAACATAGGTAACATCGGTAACATCGGTAACATCGGTAACATCGGTAACATCGGTAACATCGGTAACATCGGTAACATCGGTAACATAGGTAACATCGGTAATATAGGTAACATCGGTAACATCGGTAACTTCGGTAACTTCGGTAAAATAGGTAACATCGGTAACATCGGTAACATCGGTAACATAGGTAACATAGGTAACATCGGTAATATCGGTAACATAGGTAACATCGGTAATATAGGTAACATCGGTAACATCGGTAACTTCGGTAACATCGGTAAAATAGGTAACATCGGTAACATCGGTAACATAGGTAACATCGGTAACATAGGTAACATAGGTAACATCGGTAACGAAGGTAACATAGGTAACATAGGTAACATCGGTAACATAGGTAACATAGGTAACATCGGTAACATAGGTAACATCGGTAACATAGGTAACATAGGTAACATAGGTAACATAGGTAACATAGGTAACATAGGTAACATAGGTAACATAGGTAACATAGGTAACATAGGTAACATAGGTAACATAGGAAACATGGGTAACATGGGTAACATCGGTAACATCGGTAACATCGGTAACATCGGTAACATCGGTAACAAAGGTAACATCGGTGACATAGGTAACATAGGTAACATCGGTGACATAGGTAACATAGGTAACATAGGTGACATAGGTAACATGGGTAACATCGGTAACATCGGTAACATAAGTAACATCGGTAACATAGGTAACATCGGTAACATCGGTAACATCGGTAACATAGGTAACATAGGTAACATCGGTAATATCTGTAACATCGGTAACATCGGTAACATAGGAAAGATCGGTAACATAGGTAACATCGGTAACATCGGTAACATAGGTAACATAGGTAACATAGGTAACATAGGTAACATCAGTAACATAGGTAACATAGGTAACATAGGTAACATCGGTAACATAGGTAACAGGTAACATCGGTAACATAGGTAACAAGGGTAACATTGGTAGCATAGGTAACATCAGTAACATCGGTAACATAGGTAACGTCGGTAACATAGGTAACATCGGTAACATAGGTAACATAGGTAACATAGGTAACATAGGTAACATCAGTAACATAGGTAACATAGGTAACATCGCTAACATAGGTAACATAAGTAACATCGGTAACATAGGTAACATCGGTAACATAGGTAACATAGGTAACATCGCTAACATAGGTAACATAAGTAACATCGGTAACATAGGTAACATCGGTAACATAGGTAACATAGGTAACGTCGGAAACATAGGTAACATCGGTAACATAGGTAACATCAGTAACATAGGTAACATAGGTAACGTCGGTAACATAGGTAACATGGGTAACATCGGCAACATGGGTAACATGGGTAACATGGGTAACATGGGTAACATCGGTAACATAGGTAACATAGGTAACATAGGTAACATAGGTAACATCGGTAACATCGGTAACATGGGTAACATAGGTAACATAGGTAACAGGTAACATCGGTAACATCGGTAACATCGGTAACATCGGTAACATCGGTAACATCGGTAACATAGGTAACATAGGTAACATCGGTAATATAGGTAACATCGGTAACATCGGTAACTTCGGTAACATCGGAAACACAGGTAACATAGTTAACATAGGTAACATCGGTAACATAGGTAACATTGGTAACATAGGTAACATCGGTAACATCGGTAACATCGGTAACATCGGTAACATAGGTAACATCGGTAACATAGGTAACATAGGTAACATAGGTAACATCGGTAACATCGGTAACATCGGTAACATCGGTAACATCGGTAACATCGGTAACATCGGTAACATCGGTAACATAGGTAACATCGGTAATATAGGTAACATCGGTAACATCGGTAACTTCGGTAACTTCGGTAAAATAGGTAACATCGGTAACATCGGTAACATCGGTAACATAGGTAACATAGGTAACATCGGTAATATCGGTAACATAGGTAACATCGGTAATATAGGTAACATCGGTAACTTCGGTAACATCGGAAACACAGGTAACATAGTTAACATAGGTAACATCGGTAACATAGGTAACATTGGTAACATAGGTAACATCGGTAACATCGGTAACATCGGTAACATCGGTAACATAGGTAACATCGGTAACATAGGTAACATAGGTAACATAGGTAACATCGGTAACATCGGTAACATCGGTAACATCGGTAACATCGGTAACATCGGTAACATCGGTAACATCGGTAACATAGGTAACATCGGTAATATAGGTAACATCGGTAACATCGGTAACTTCGGTAACTTCGGTAAAATAGGTAACATCGGTAACATCGGTAACATCGGTAACATAGGTAACATAGGTAACATCGGTAATATCGGTAACATAGGTAACATCGGTAATATAGGTAACATCGGTAACATCGGTAACTTCGGTAACATCGGTAAAATAGGTAACATCGGTAACATCGGTAACATAGGTAACATCGGTAACATAGGTAACATAGGTAACATCGGTAACGAAGGTAACATAGGTAACATAGGTAACATCGGTAACATAGGTAACATAAGTAACATCGGTAACATAGGTAACATCGGTAACATAGGTAACATAGGTAACATAGGTAACATCGGTAACGAAGGTAACATAGGTAACATAGGTAACATAGGTAACATAGGTAACATAGGTAACATAGGTAACATAGGTAACATAGGAAACATGGGTAACATGGGTAACATCGGTAACATCGGTAACATCGGTAACATCGGTAACATCGGTAACAAAGGTAACATCGGTGACATAGGTAACATAGGTAACATCGGTGACATAGGTAACATAGGTAACATAGGTGACATAGGTAACATGGGTAACATCGGTAACATAGGTAACATCGGTAACATCGGTAACATCGGTAACATAGGTAACATAGGTAACATCGGTAATATCTGTAACATCGGTAACATCGGTAACATAGGAAAGATCGGTAACATCGGTAACATCGGTAACATCGGTAACATAGGTAACATAGGTAACATAGGTAACATAGGTAACATCAGTAACATAGGTAACATAGGTAACATAGGTAACATCGGTAACATAGGTAACAGGTAACATCGGTAACATAGGTAACAAGGGTAACATTGGTAGCATAGGTAACATCAGTAACATCGGTAACATAGGTAACGTCGGTAACATAGGTAACATCGGTAACATAGGTAACATAGGTAACATAGGTAACATAGGTAACATCAGTAACATAGGTAACATAGGTAACATCGCTAACATAGGTAACATAAGTAACATCGGTAACATAGGTAACATCGGTAACATAGGTAACATAGGTAAGGTCGGAAACATAGGTAACATCGGTAACATAGGTAACATCAGTAACATAGGTAACATAGGTAACGTCGGTAACATAGGTAACATGGGTAACATCGGCAACATGGGTAACATGGGTAACATGGGTAACATGGGTAACATCGGTAACATAGGTAACATAGGTAACATAGGTAACATAGGTAACATCGGTAACATCGGTAACATGGGTAACATAGGTAACATAGGTAACAGGTAACATCGGTAACATCGGTAACATCGGTAACATCGGTAACATCGGTAACATCGGTAACATAGGTAACATAGGTAACATCGGTAATATAGGTAACATCGGTAACATCGGTAACTTCGGTAACATCGGAAACACAGGTAACATAGTTAACATAGGTAACATCGGTAACATAGGTAACATTGGTAACATAGGTAACATCGGTAACATCGGTAACATCGGTAACATCGGTAACATCGGTAACATAGGTAACATCGGTAACATAGGTAACATAGGTAACATACGTAACATTGGTAACATAGTTAACATCGGTAACATCGGTAACATCGGTAACATCGGTAACATAGGTAACATAAGTAACATCGGTAACATAGGTAACATAGGTAACATAGGTAACATGGGTAACATGGGTAACATGGGTAACATGGGTAACATGGGTAACATGGGTAACATGGGTAACATGGGTAACATGGGTAACATGGGTAACATGGGTAACATGGGTAACATGGGTAACATAGGTAACATGGGTAACATGGGTAACATGGGTAACATGGGTAACATGGGTAACATCGGTAACATCGGTAACATCGGTAACATCGGTAACATCGGTAACAAAGGTAACATCGGTGACATAGGTAACATAGGTAACATAGGTAACATAGGTAACATAGGTAACATCGGTAACATAGGTAACATCGGTAACATCGGTAATATAGGTAACATGGGTAACATCGGTAACATCGGTAACATCGGTAACATAGGTAACATGGGTAACATCGGTAACATCGGTAACATAGGTAACATCGGTAACATAGGTAACATCGGTAACATAGGTAACATCGGTAACATCGGTAACATCGGTAACATCGGTAACATCGGTAACATAGGTAACATAGGTAACATAGGTAACATCGGTAATATCTGTAACATCGGTAACATCGGTAACATAGGAAAGATCGGTAACATCGGTAACATCGGTAACATAGGTAACATAGGTAACATAGGTAACATAGGTAACATAGGTAACATAGGTAACATAGGTAACATAGGTAACATCAGTAACATAGGTAACATAGGTAACATCGGTAACATAGGTAACATAGGTAACAAGGGTAACATTGGTAGCATAGGTAACATCAGTAACATAGGTAACATAGGTAACATCGGTAACATAGGTAACATAGGTAACATCGGTAACGAAGGTAACATAGGTAACATAGGTAACATCGGTAACATAGGTAACATAAGTAAAATCGGTAACATAGGTAACATCGGTAACATAGGTAACATAGGTAACATAGGTAACATCGGTAACGAAGGTAACATAGGTAACATAGGTAACATAGGTAACATAGGTAACATAGGTAACATAGGTAACATAGGTAACATAGGAAACATGGGTAACATGGGTAACATCGGTAACATCGGTAACATCGGTAACATCGGTAACGTCGGTAACAAAGGTAACATCGGTGACATAGGTAACATAGGTAACATCGGTGACATAGGTAACATAGGTAACATAGGTGACATAGGTAACATGGGTAACATCGGTAACATCGGTAACATAAGTAACATCGGTAACATAGGTAACATCGGTAACATCGGTAACATCGGTAACATAGGTAACATAGGTAACATCGGTAATATCTGTAACATCGGTAACATCGGTAACATAGGAAAGATCGGTAACATCGGTAACATCGGTAACATCGGTAACATAGGTAACATAGGTAACATAGGTAACATAGGTAACATCAGTAACATAGGTAACATAGGTAACATAGGTAACATCGGTAACATAGGTAACAGGTAACATCGGTAACATAGGTAACAAGGGTAACATTGGTAGCATAGGTAACATCAGTAACATAGGTAACATAGGTAACGTCGGTAACATAGGTAACATCGGTAACATAGGTAACATAGGTAACATAGGTAACATAGGTAACATAGGTAACATCAGTAACATAGGTAACATAGGTAACATCGCTAACATAGGTAACATAAGTAACATCGGTAACATAGGTAACATCGGTAACATAGGTAACATAGGTAACGTCGGAAACATAGGTAACATCGGTAACATAGGTAACATCAGTAACATAGGTAACATAGGTAACGTCGGTAACATAGGTAAC
Organism: Cladopsammia gracilis; assembly: GCA_022457155.1. Lineage (NCBI taxonomy): Eukaryota > Metazoa > Cnidaria > Anthozoa > Scleractinia > Dendrophylliidae > Cladopsammia > Cladopsammia gracilis. The sequence continues at coordinate 15,138 of JAJGOT010000910.1, forward strand.
ATGGGTAACATCGGCAACATGGGTAACATGGGTAACATGGGTAACATGGGTAACATCGGTAACATAGGTAACATAGGTAACATAGGTAACATAGGTAACATCGGTAACATCGGTAACATGGGTAACATAGGTAACATAGGTAACAGGTAACATCGGTAACATCGGTAACATCGGTAACATCGGTAACATAGGTAACATAGGTAACATCGGTAATATAGGTAACATCGGTAACATCGGTAACTTCGGTAACATCGGAAACACAGGTAACATAGTTAACATAGGTAACATCGGTAACATAGGTAACATTGGTAACATAGGTAACATCGGTAACATCGGTAACATCGGTAACATCGGTAACATAGGTAACATCGGTAACATAGGTAACATAGGTAACATACGTAACATTGGTAACATAGTTAACATCGGTAACATCGGTAACATCGGTAACATCGGTAACATAGGTAACATAAGTAACATCGGTAACATAGGTAACATAGGTAACATAGGTAACGAAGGTAACATGGGTAACATGGGTAACATGGGTAACATGGGTAACATGGGTAACATGGGTAACATGGGTAACATGGGTAACATCGGTAACATCGGTAACATCGGTAACATCGGTAACATCGGTAACAAAGGTAACATCGGTGACATAGGTAACATAGGTAACATAGGTAACATAGGTAACATAGGTAACATCGGTAACATAGGTAACATCGGTAACATCGGTAATATAGGTAACATGGGTAACATCGGTAACATCGGTAACATCGGTAACATAGGTAACATGGGTAACATCGGTAACATCGGTAACATAGGTAACATCGGTAACATAGGTAACATCGGTAACATAGGTAACATCGGTAACATCGGTAACATCGGTAACATCGGTAACATCGGTAACATAGGTAACATAGGTAACATAGGTAACATCGGTAATATCTGTAACATCGGTAACATCGGTAACATAGGAAAGATCGGTAACATCGGTAACATCGGTAACATAGGTAACATAGGTAACATAGGTAACATAGGTAACATAGGTAACATAGGTAACATAGGTAACATCAGGTAACATAGGTAACATAGGTAACATCGGTAACATAGCTAACAGGTAACATCGGTAACATAGGTAACAAGGGTAACATTGGTAGCATAGGTAACATCAGTAACATAGGTAACATAGGTAACGTCGGTAACATAGGTAACATCGGTAAGATCGGTAAGATCGGTAACATAGGTAACATAGGTAACATAGGTAACATCAGTAACATAGGTAACATAGGTAACATCGCTAACATAGGTAACATAGGTAACATAGGTAACATAGGTAACATAGGTAACATAGGTAACATAGGTGACGTCGGAAACATAGGTAACATCGGTAACATAGGTAACAAGAGTAACATAGGTAACATAGGTAACGTCGGTAACATAGGTAACATGGGTAACATCGGCAACATCGGTAACATGGGTAACATGGGTAACATGGGTAACATGGGTAACATCGGTAACATAGGTAACATAGGTAACATTGGTAACATCGGTAACATCGGTAACATAGGTAACATAGGTAACATAGGTAACATAGGTAACATAGGTAACATCGGTAACATCGGTAACATCGGTAACATCGGTAACATCGGTAACATCGGTAACATCGGTAACATCGGTAACATCGGTAACATAGGTAACATCGGTAACATCGGTAACTTCGGTAACTTCGGTAAAATAGGTAACATCGGTAACATCGGTAACATCGGTAACATCGGTAACATAGGTAACATAGGTAACATCGGTAATATCGGTAACATAGGTAACATCGGTAATATAGGTAACATTGGTAACATCGGTAACTTCGGTAACATCGGTAAAATAGGTAACATCGGTAACATCGGTAACATCGGTAACATCGGTAACATCGGTAACATCGGTAACACAGGTAACACAGGTAACATCGGTAACATATGTACCATGGGTAACATCGGTAATATAGGTAACATAGATAACATGGGTAAGATCGGTAACATAGGTGACATAGGTAACATAGGTAACATCGGTAATATAGGTAACATAGGTAACGTCGGTAACATCGGTAACATAGGAAACATAGGTAACATCGGTAACATCGGCAACATCGGTAACATCGGTAACATCGGTAACATCGGTAACATCGGTAACATCGGTAACATCGGTAACATCGGTAACATCGGTAACATGGGTAACATAGGTAACATAGGTAACATCGGTAACATCTGTAACATCGGTAAAATTAAAAACCTAAACAAACAAACAAATAAGAACACTCCCTTTTGATTGTCAATACCGACTGGGGAGAAAACTGTTGGACTACTTTTCTCCACCGCTTCAGCCACTCTGATCTGTCAGAGGAGGCGGCGAAAATTCAGGATATACTTTTCCCAGAAAAATCCGTTATTGCAGGTAATTTAAACGCTTTTTCACAGTTCTTTGCATTACAAACTGAAATTTGATGGAAAAGGAAGGTTCTTTTCAACTGTGACCTCATCTGAATGGGTTTTTGACGTCATCAGAATGAAATAATAGAGTTTGGGACGTCACCAGATTGGAATGTTAAGTGTGATGTCATCGCAATAGAATGTGGATTGGTCGCCATGAGACAAACCGCCACACCTTACTACTTAGAAAAGTCTGTAAACATTGCGTTCTTTCTTGAGGGTTGGCGAATGGTACCTTTAAAATCGTGGTTCTCGGAAAATTCTCGTTTGGCAGGTGCTTTTTCTGTCTCGGAGTCTCGCATTTTTTTCCGCACGGTCTCGGAGTGTTGGAACTTTTGTCAAGTATTCGGAATTTTGGCTGATCAAACTCGTACTTATTTAGAAAAATATATCGCGTTTGGTCACTAAAATATACAAACAAATGAAAACATACGTTAGTATTAATGTTAATATAAACTAAGTATGACCAGGGTTTTCATTAAGATTTCAATATTTGCTTCCATATTTGAGTGGCGTGCCTGTGAATTAGCTTGATAGCTATGTGCTCGTCCACTATAAACAACATTTTTAAGACCACGTAGCAAGAGATTAGTGTAAAGTCACAGGAGCCGTCGTTTAGAAACAGCTCTGCTGTTTCCTTCCTAGGGGGGTCTGGGAAATTTTGAAAAATAAAAGCCTCTTAGACGTGTTTTTCGTGTTTCTGACTGAGAGAAGCCGAATATTTAACCCTTTAGCCTAATACCGTACGAACGTTTCAATGTATGGAGAAACGTCGAGCCCTACAGAAAAACGTCTAGAAGATTAGTCTAATATCGTGTAAACGTATTTATAGCCAGAAGAAGATAAGACAAGGTAGCTCCACTTGGTTTTTTTGGGTGTCACACTTCCCATTTTGAATGCGCCCATACATAATCTTACTCCCAAGCTCAATGAATCTGAATTTGATACCAGATGTAAGGCTTGGATGAAAGTTTTGGAAAATGTTCTTTTTATGCTAATCGGCGTTTCCATAGCAACGGTAAACAAACAAACAATTTTTCCTAAATATCTTTCAATTTTGGGGCTACTCGCGACTACTCCTAGCTAACTACTCGGCAATAAAGAGATCGAGGCTTTCATTCAAATGCAGTTTAGCAAGAGTGAAAAAGTCAAGCAAAACTGCATTTGAATGAAAAGCTTTTTGCTGAGGTGTTAGCAAGAGCTATTTGCAGCGAGTAATAATTTAAGTCTGAGGAAAATTTCTGTCGTAATTAAATGATAATTTGTGAGACCAATGGATTGTTTAGACCGCTTATATTTCATACATGAAAAACACATGTTAAAAATTTTTCAGAGATTTATTCATAATCGAACAGTTTAATTTTTTTGAAATTTTCCCATTTAGTGTGCTTCACTGTGTAGATTACAGCACATTTATTCGTTTGTCGCGGGTTGCCCCGAAATCGAAATATATTTGGGAAAAACTGTTTTTCACCATATTTGTTTACCGTTGCTATGGAAATGCTGATTAGCATAAAAAGAGCATCGTCCAAATCTTTCATCCAAGCCTAACATCTGTTATCAAATTCAGATTCATTGAGCTAAAGTAAGATTATGTATCAGCGTAGTCAAAAAAGGAAGTATGACCCCAAAAAACTACATGGAGCCACCTTAAATACCATACGCGTACTGCGTACGAACGTACTAACCAGTGACTAACATACAAAAAAAAGTCGAAAAGACGAGGCTTTTATCGTACGAACGTTATAACATACGGAGGAACACTGATCAAGAAGACTAGTCTAATACCGTAGGAACGTATTTACGTGTGGAAAATGTAGAGAAGACTTTACCGTACGAACGTACTAAGGATTGAACGATATCGAAAAGACATTAATTACCGTAGGAATGCGCTAACGTATAAAGAGGCGTCAAAAAGCCAAGACTAATAATAACCGTAAGAATGTGCTAAAAGTAAATTGAGTACGGAGAAACGTCTATATGTAAAAGGAAAGTTTAATATCAATGTAGGTACTAACGTGCAAAGGAATGTCGAGAAGACAAGACTTATATATCGAAAAACGTTCAAATGACAGAGCGAGTGTCGGACTCGTATTTCCTTCCTTCGTGGACTAGCTTGGACTGGAATGACCTTAACTTCAAATATCATGCTTTTTACTGTTACTCTGCTATATCTACAAGAAGTAATTGCCAATAAAGTTGCAAATTATTTATAAACGATTGCCAGTATTCAGCCACAGGTAAAGTGCTAAATAAGTATTCTCTAATCTCAATTGAATCATCATCATCATCATCATCATCATCAATTAATGATGACTCAAAATGTGTGTCATCTGCCTGCAGTTATTTACATATTTTACAGTTTTTAGTCAAGGATCGATTCTGAAAGACGATTTTATACTGATTATCCAGCCATTGGCCAACAGTCACTTTAAATTATATCCTTAGCCGTTCTGTCTTGTGGCTTTAAATAGTGTCTTAAGCCTCAGATTCAGCTTCCATTTCAGTAGTTCATTAAAAGTGCTATTACAGCTAATCACGGTGGTACTTTACAACTCTGCATCAAAAACCGAATCACAATGGTGCAGTTGTTTGTAAAGGTACTCTTGTAGTGTACTGAACTTACTAACAAGTCTCTTTGTCTACGGAGGGCCAGTATGGACTGAACTAATGATTGCACACAATGAATACAATATGTGTCTTGGAAAATAGGCATATTTTTCATGACAAACTTATTATAGTTCGCTCGTTCTTTAATTATAATTCACGTGAAACCCTCCTCTTGTTGTTCTAGGGGGGAGTTTTCACGATTTATAAGCAAGGATATTTCGTACTTCGGCACAGTTTTCAACAGATGTTTTCACGAGTGGCCATATTGGTGGTCAGAACACTGAGATTTCAATTTTTTAAGAATTAAACTCTATTTGTTATGCAAACGATTTCCGATTTTTTCTGACCACCAACATAGCCGCCGTGAAAACCATCTATTGCCTCTTCATATTAGCGGCCACGTTACGATTCCAGATTTCAAGTAATGTCCGTGTGTAAAGGGGTCTTAACAAGACCAGCTTAAAGACATATCCTTTAACAGAAGAAGTAATCTTGGCAATGAGGCACCTGTAATCTGCTTGAATCTATAATTATAATTAATAGGTATTACCAACCAAGTTCATAAACAACAAAGTGCATTCTGGAGAAAGCGATTGAACACAATTATCTTCCGATTCTAAGCCAAGTTTGGCAGTAAAAATGCAACAATTTATCATTTTATTTATCGATCAATCCTTACATGGGAACAATCAGGCTTACAAATAGATGGCATCATCTTTGTTGTCGACCTTGGTTACTGCGCTGTTATTCAGGGAGGTTTCAATTGGACTATTTGGCGGTGAACGATCATCTTTGACACTCATCCATGAAAGCGAGAAGTTTGTATGTAAGTTTCCCTGCTCGTTAGCTGGGCTGCGAGGTAACGTATAGGCGCTCGACCGACCAAACAACATAAGCCTCCACACGGTAGTATTGTTGCCATTAAAGTCGTTCTTCATGGTCATCATCGTCGTTGAGGATCTGCGTCGGTGACGGCGCAGACGAGGACAACAGGCCAGAATAGCGAAAAGTTCCTTGCGAAATTTTTCATTCAGTAGAATATAAAGGCAAGGATTTAAGGCACTGTTTGCATGGGCTAGCCAGTTGAATACGAACTGAACTTCCCCCGGTAACTTGTGTTTTTGATCAGGCCGTACGTACCAAAAGTAGTGATTAACATATACTGGAAACCAGCACAGTGCAAACACCACGCATATGATGACCAGCAGTCGTATCACCTTGCGTTTAGATTTTTCAGCCGCCGCGCGGTTGCTATCTGTAACGTTTCCTGGAATTTTACGCAGCCATAATTTTCGGCAAATCAAGAAGTAAATACAAATTGTTATAAAGAGAGGTAAAGCGTACATTATGACGAAAACGGGGATGTGAAAGTTCTTAAGCACGCGATAAGTTCCCTCGAAGTTAGGATCATTTTGATCTGCCCATGGCCACACCTGTTCACATGAATATGCATTGTGGCTCGGATAATATCTTGCTTGATGCATAAAAACATATGGAATCATTAATAGAAAAGATAAGATCCAAATGGTTGCTGACAAAATTTTTGGCTTTCGGAAAAATTTCTCTTTAAGAGGAAAGAATATGGCGTAAAATCTATCAAACGAGATAAACATCATCGTAAAAACAGTCGCTGCAATGGCAACAGGGATGACGTAAAACACTGCTTTGCATGTAATGTTACCCAAAGTTCCTCCAATCCAAAGAGATCCACGGAACATGAAAGCGACCGAAAACGGCATCACCGTGAGAGTCAAAAGCAGATCTGCAACGGCCATGTTGGCAATAAATACGTTTGTTACATTAGTAGATGAAGATTTCTTTAACACCACGAACAAACCGAAGGAGTTGCCAAACAGAGCGACGAGGAAGATCACTGCATATGCTGAGGTTATGCCAATCTTGACGTCTGCTGGAATGCCACCGAGTTGTGGAGGGGCGGTGGTGACATTTGGGACGTGGGTGATGTTTGTTCCTTAAAAACGGGTAATAAGAGAAACATTTCACAATAAACTACAAATTATGTTATTGAATTTATTCAGCACCGGCATTCTGAGCCTAACTGGAGACACTGTAAATGTAGAGAAGGCATATTACAAACTGAACATAGACATTTGTAAAGAAATATCTTTAACTTTAGAAGGGCAACAAGGTGGCTATTTACATAACTTTCATGGCTCAGAACATCACACAGGTAAAACATGGACTCATGGCATGGGCGCAAATCTCGTCGAGGCCATGTCTTTTTTAAGACTATTCGCCAATGTACACAAAATGGGCTCATTACTGTGGGATCATTTCTTCATTTCATCACAGTTACTCTTAATTGCAAGAGAAATTTGAGATTAAGCTGTTTCAAACGATGTTTTAGGCCTTACTAGCTGTAACTTGTAGAAACCCCGCCCACTCATCTCCTGGTTGATTTTTCCTTACCATAAAATCCTATTGAATTGTTCATTTTGGGTTTGGTTCCTGAGTTTCAAGATTCAGCTATAACAAAGGAAAGAAGGAGAAATGAAAAAGAATCGCTAGAGAATCTTTATTTGAGCTGAATTTGACCCTATTTAAACATGTTGAAGGGAGAAGGTTTTGGAGGGGTGTCAGAATGGAAGTACTTAATCGGCCTTTGCGATCCAAACAGGGTAACTCCCTACTTTCGCAATCAAACTTTGCTAAGCCATCAGGAGGCGTTAGGTCAGGCGAACCTAATAACAACATCGCCAGAAATAGCGGACATGTTCACCGCGCGTGCGCGAGTTTCAGTGGCAATATGGCCGCCAAAAACTAGAAGGCTTTGTATGGCAGAAATAAAACAAAATCAAATTGGCTGGCTTTTAGCTTACCTGGAATATTTGCCGCATTCCGATTAAATTTATGAACATCTTTTCAATTGTTTTTGTAAGCTTGATTATCCCCACAATTGTTACTGGCCCTGCTTTTCAACAAAACATATTTCCGAAGCTTCGCTCATACAATGCTCTCTATTTTAGAAGCCATTAATGCCGATTTTCACTCAAAACGGGATTTCGAGGCACCATAGTTCGTAAAGTGATGGGGGTAGCCAACTTGCCGCAATCGTCTGAGAAGAAGCACCGACTGAACTGACGATCATCGCATTCTCACTTTCTACGATGGTTCCTTCGCCCTGCTTTTTGCTTTCAAAAATCGTTCAGAGCTGTAAAAATCATTTCCACCAACAGTCCACGCTAAAGTCTTGAAGTTCGCTGTCTTCGAACTGCGATATTTGGGCACAGAATGCTCCAAATTTTGCTGCAAATCCCTCATTCAAAAGCTAAAGTCTTGTTGTTTTCAATTGCGAGCGAATTATTTCGGTCAGTGGTTTCTATATGGGCCTGAAAACGCTTTATTTAACGCAACTATTTTTGTCGCACCGAAGCCGCACCAAACGAATTTGAGCCCGTAGGGTGGAACAGCGGTGTATACCAATGAAGCGACATCGCAGTGTAAGACGCACGAAAATTCGCTGCTCCAATGTCCCTGATTTCTGGCGATGACAGATATGGTTTATTTTGTAGTTATGTAAGAATGTCCAATAATGCTAGCTAAATTTCAAAAGTTGTCTACCTTACAACACAGATTGCCGTTAATGATCTCAGAGTATATTATAAAATTTCTGTTGGTTATTAATAACTATGGATCTGGTAGAAATTTTTCCAAATTTATGGCTTATATCTGGTAGTATTTTACTGTGTAAAATTGTTAAATATGCATTTCACGAGAAGAAATTAGATGCCAATTATCCTAATGGAGTTTTATGTACAGTATAGACCTTTGACAAACATCTCTGTGTGTTATAATAAAATAAAGAAACCATTCACAAGGTTTTTACCTTCCTTTTAGCTCGAGATATCGCGAATTTATGGCTCCATAAGAACACACCTTGCGCGAAATTACTTTACCAATAATAATACATGATAAAAAAATGGAAGCACAGACGACTAATAAGCCTGGCTAAAATAATCGTGAACAAAAAAAATACAAAGATGAAAGAGACAGTCGTATCCTCGTTATCAGTAGGGCCAGGGGATTCTTTCAATTTTCATGTTATCACGCTTTCATACTCCAAAACCCAACTTGCCTTCGGCATTTCACGGTAGCAATGGACAACAAACTGACATAAATACCATGTCACATGTCATTGAGATGGTGAATACATTTTCTGGGCTCTAAAACATTGTATTAAAACTAAAGACGAGCCGATAATCACGTGGAAGTGTCCCAACAGGGCAACCGTACACAATCTTCTACACAAATATGGGTAACCCAAAACCCACTCACGGTCAGAAAGACACAAAACAAGGACGTTTGACGCGCTGATTTTACTGTGTTTATTTACTTTAATGTTCTGACACCATTTGGGGGCCAGGGGTTGGTGTTTATTTCAGATTATTTGTTCTGTTTTGATAATTTTTTCGGCGTTACAAGAAAGTCGGTATTTTACCCTGCAGATGGGATAAAATATGACAACATCGTAGAGACAAAGTAATTTCGAAAATTGTTAAGCTTAGAGGGTGTGATGAAGTATTTTATATGAAACTGATTGAACAATTTTGCTTTGAGTTGCGGAAATCAATCAATTTAACTGTAAAAATCGTAAGAGACAATCGTACTCAAAATATTTCTCGTCGTTTTTCTTTTCAGAAAAGTATCAGGCTATGCAAGTTACGGTCAAAGATATGTCAGTGTTTTTCTAATAAAAAGGTATAAATGGCAATTCTGCCGAACGTTTTATTCTTCCAATAAACAACGGGAAAGCTGAAATTTAAAATAATTAACGTCATCTTAAAAAGCCGTATACTCTGAGGCTTTATGTGTGTGACACTAGGCACGAAGGAGGCAGACAGAACAAAAATTAAGTTACAAAATTGTTTCATATCCCTTACATCTCTTACCTTTTGAATGTGATTAGGTGTACTCTATCCTTGCTTGTGACGTGTTTTCCTGAAATTTGGTAAATATTTTGTCTTTTAAGCCAGGGATGTCGTTTAACTTGCCAGTTGCCTTACCTTGTGTTATCACAACACAACAGCTTTACTAGCCTCTCACCGCCTCTCATCGCTCCCGGCCGCTAGGGGGGTTCGCGGAAAAACAACATGCTAAGCTAGAAAAACTCAATGACAGCCAGCATATCATACGTGATTAAACAAATCAAAGTTGTCAGCACGAAATAATAAATATCAAGAACCCTTTTAATCAGCCCTAAACTAATCAATTTGTTTGCTTAGGAATGGATTGTTAGTCGCAAAAAATATTTGATTTATAATTCAAACAGACTTATCAAGAAATGAATATCACGAAATATTTTCTGGCAACACCAACTGGTAATATCTCGTTTAAATTGCTATTTTCTTTTTGTTAAGAAACACGAGTAGATAAATTAAATTGGCAAGTGGAAAGAAAAGGCATGAAATTCACTCCCTCGGCGTCGATCTCCCTAAGGCACAGATTTTGGAAGAAATGTAAATAATTCTTCTCACCAACTGGTTATTTTGCTAAAAACTTTGACATACTTCGATGTGGAAAAACTGAAAGTTACAATTCAGCTTAGTGATTGATACGAAAACCCAAGATTACAAAGATGTAGAATGAATATTCAGCTAAAATTGCCGATCTTTATCATGACGGTCTACTTACTTTTCAGCATTTTTTGATGCCTTGGGAACATGGAAACCACTGCTTGGTCTCCTCAAAAGATGACCAGCAAAGTATAGAATCTTATGGATGGATGTCTGTTATCCGCGAGACCTTATCGGGACTGCAAACAAGAGAGATATGACGTGCCGCAAACAAGAGAGATATGGCGTTCTTTTGTACATGTCGCAGTATTAAATATATTCATAAGCTGACACGTGACCAGCATTCAATTAAAGTCGTACTGAAAAGACTGGAAACGGGAAATTGGAGTTAAAGAAGTGCTAACTTGAGCGTCTAAAAATGAAAGACAAAATGAACACTGATTTAGTTTCATTTTTTAAATTTTAGTGCTTGTAATTAGTATCACCAGCACACGATTTAAAAGGGTTTTTGTCCATGGGCAAAATGTCATTTTTCTTGATGAATATGTCAACAGCGATTACATTTAAATTGGTAAATATTTTACAATATCAGTGACACAATGGCAATACAGTGTCTGGTGTTTAATTTAGAAACGGACGTGTTTTTTGAAAACTGAACGGAAAATTTTCGTTTACAGTTAGTCTACCAGTAATGTTTGCAATTGAAACGTGTGGCAGATTTCAGTGCGTGAATGATGTCTTGTGCAAATCACACAAGCTGATCAGAACATTCAAACCAATTTTTTTTTAAACTGACATGACTAACGACCACTAACGAAATAAACTAACTGGAATTTTGAAAAAAGCCAAATATAAATTTCATATTAAGCAGTAAGTTATATTTTTAAAGCCTCAGGCTATACATTTTAATTCATTTCACCGTTCTTATATCAATAAAACTGCTTTGTCTAAAATATTGTTTTCCGGTTGATCATAGTTTATTTTGACCTTATAGCTAAGACTTTTTTATTGTTTTTTCCTATTTGTGAAAATTTCTTAAACAGCCTCACCGTGTTTAAATATGTTCTGAGAGATGAAACGGTATTTAACAGATGACGATGGGGATGTTTTTTGATGTACTGATGTAATTATGTGTACACATTGCGTATACTTTTTGTCTGAGTCAAAAATATGTATAATGCGAGGTCTTCGAGCCATGTCGCAAGTTAAATTTAATGATAAAGGTAGAGGAAACCAGACAAAACGATGTAGGATGTAGTTAATTCCAACAAGATACGTGCTTCTCATTAATTCTGCGCATAAAGTTATTATTGGTGGTGAATTTAGATTATCATGACCAAATCTTTGACTTTTAAGGGTGGGTGCCATATTGATAGCCCTTGAGCCGGCCTGCAGCCTCAGAAAATGAAAATTCGAAATATTCAATTGAACTTAGAACTGACCGGCTGACTTAAGTGACAGAAATATATGTTTATGGTTGGAATTTTTTATTTTTGTCATTCAAATATACGTTGTTTTTGTGGTGACGAAACTGAAAGAAATGTGGCATTTTTATTACAGACGAACATAAGATTTAATGATATATATAGCGTTTATAATCTCGCTGGTCCCCGTCAAAACTGCAGGAAATATTCCTTATAACTTTCACTGAGCAAATCACTAGCGGTCGGGAGCGATGAAAGGGTGGCTGCATGTTTCCGCAGGCTAATGAAGTACAAAATACAAATAGATCGTTCTAAAAAAAAACGCCAAATTAATATGATTTCAATTAACGTTGTCGAATGAAAGCTCAAAGCTACAAGCCAAGATAATTGGGAAAAAAGAAAAAAATGGTTTTCTGTAAAGTTATACACAACCATTCGCGCGTTTTGCATTTGTTTAAACTTGGCGTCCTCTCGTCCTCTATTGTGGCCATGAGCCACAATTGTTTGTGGCGTGACCGTTGCGCAATTTTCCCTATTTGTAACATATTGTATGGTTTTTTAGCTAATTAATTATCGTATCTATTTTATTATATTAAACTGTAGGTGTCCCCTATTAGTAGAGGGCTTGTCCCTCGGCTAGTTTTTTCCTGACACATAAATAAAGTTTCTATCTATCTACGGCTCTTTCTAGAATGATTAGCGACATATATGAGATAGGTGCAGTGGTGCCGAGTCTACGGCACACTGACGAGGGCCAAACAGCCCGAAACAGCTGTCTGTGTCTGCTTTCTAGTTTTGAGCGCTGATCATGTCAGGTTTGGCCGACCGTAGTGCCATTTCAAGAGCCAATGTGACACAATAGATCGTTCACGGTATCTGCAGTTTAGTTGATTTACTTCAGGGAGGCTCGTTAATGATGTTGGATTGAAACCGGACATTTTTGCAAGATTTGTCATGATGTTTGAATGAAGGTGACCAACACTGATTATAATTGCTAGCAAGGTCTCATGATCCAAATTAACGTTACTTTTGGAAGGAAATTTCGAAGTTATTGTTTACATTTTGTTTTATTAGTATACGAATTCACGGGAGAGAAGGCACCGTACTTAATACGAATTGACATCAAAAGTTGAAAGAGCTTATTAAAAGCTGTTGTAAAATTCAGTACTCATGCGCGTAGCGGCATGAGTTATAAAATGGGCTCCTTTTTTCTTTTTTTTTATTACTCATGCGCAAGGCGGGCTTCGTTTTTCTTCGCCATTTTTTTTGGCATTTTTGTAGAATTTGTTTGTAACTTGACGACCCGGTTCGTAATAATATATGCGTGCATAAATTTGCATACACAAACTTGATGCCAAAAAAAAATGACGAAGAAAAACGAAGCCCGTTTTGCGAATGGGAGAAAGTGACGTCAAAGACTCAAACATACCTCACGGGTTGAAATTATAATAACAATAAGTATTGAAAATCACGCGAAAAGCAACAAAAACTTTGGACTTGTTCTTCGTGCAAGTTTCTATGCTGATGGTTATTATAGTTACATCCCGTGAGGTATGTTTGAGTCTTTGACGTCACTTTCTCCAATTCGCAACCAAGCCTTGGAACAAGGTCGATTAATGGCGGCCGTAAATTTTCGGAAATAAATGTTAGAATAAAATGACTTCTGATGTTCGTAATGAATTGAAATTTGGCAAGATGAGTAAGAAAGTCTAATAGTACACGAAAATGTAAAAAAATGAAAATAAAAAATTTGATCACAGGGGCACTTAAAATATTCCACTGGCGTGACTAACATCGATAATTTTAATTAATTAATTAATAAGAAGCTAAAAGTTGTCGAATTTATTTGGTCATACCAGTATACGTGCCGACTACAGATAAAAAAAAACATATGAATCACACCCATTTTCATTTCCATTTCAGGAACGGATCGTACCAACGTTTGCTGGGTAAAGGAAGGATGCAGTTCTCTCAAACCCAAGGCTTGTTCAAGCTTGCCTCTTGAAGTGGTTGATCACGTGGATGAATTTGACGCCAAAAAGTTAAATCTGCACCTCAACAAAAGGTGTTACAGCGGTAGCAACCTGCAGGCTCAGCTGAACAACGCACCAGCCTCCTGCAACCCGCCGTGTTTCCGCATCACGAAGCCTGGGAAGTACTGTTACATGGGCACGCGCAATAACAACTTCTCCAACCGTCGTCACATGGGACAAATCATTGTCAAACAAGCGGTCTCTGCGTAATAAAACTGATAGCTGTTCTTTAAGTGCTCGATTATGTCGAACGTTCAGTAAAATTAACAATACGCTTGGATATAACTTGACATTATCAGTAAATAAAGAAATTATGTAGTGCCGTTGTTGCTTGAAAACTTTCTTTATTAAAAATAGTGTTAGAGTTAGTGCTATTTCATTTGTTGTCTCAAAAGCAGCAAACTGAATATATTAGGCCAAAGTTTGTGTCTCAGTCTCACTGTGTAATTGAGCCTAACGCTGTTACGGAATACCTAAACTGATTGTCGACAAGAATACTATCCTTTTCATGCGAGAAGCAAATTCTTTATTTTTTTTAAGAAAAACAACAAAATTTGTTTTAGAATTTCGTGTTTTTGCTAAAATTTCCAGAGCATTTCCATTCAACCTCGTCATCGACCACTACATGGGTTTCATTTGGTAATGTATCACACCACTGGACCATTAGTTTTCGCTTTCTGTTCATACAAAAACATTTTTGGTTTTTAAAATTACACCAAAACCGTGATACTTCCCTTGTAACCGTTTATATACTAAATTTTGCTTGATGCCTTTACAAGGTAAGGCACTTGAAGTACTAGGCAATGTTTGCTATTTACATTAGTCTAGATTGAATGCGGAAAAAAAGGGCTTTGTACAAAAAAGACAATTAAGAACAAATTTGTTTGCGAGATAAGTGAATAATATGCGCACCTTGGTGCAGACATCGTGTGTGTGTGTGATGTCTACGCGCGAAGGGGGGTGGGTTGTGGTGGGGGGGTGGGGAAGGGTTTCACTGACCATTTTCGGGTGGAGGTGTGCCGTTGCGACTCCGAAAACCTTATTCAATACCAGATCATGTTCAGTTATATTTTGCAAGCATAGTCACCAATAACAGACAGTTTATAAATTAGAGACCTCCCCCTCCCGGGTGTGATGTCCATGACGCAGTCTCGCAGTATGTGCCAGCAACAGCACACCAAGGGGTACTGATATTTGTGAGTGTCTGATTGTGCAAAACCATTTGACAATGTGCTAAAAGGAGCTGCTAACAGCAGGGGCAGTTATTAAAGGAAATGCTTAATAAACCTTATAATTGAATATCAGCAGGAATCCTTTGCTGTGCAACTCAGAAGTTGGAATAATCATGGTTATTAACAGGAAATGAATGCGGAAAAATGTTTGTGGTTTAAGAGGCATCTGCTTAAAGTGCCCCTATGATCAAATTTTTGATTTTCATTTTTTTACATTTTCGTGTACTGTTAGACTTTCTTGTTCCAGGCTTGGTTGCAAATGGGAGAAAGTGAAAAAACAAACCTCACGGGTTGAAATTATAATAACAATAAGTACTGAAAATCACAAAACTTTGGACTTGTTCTTCGTGCAATTTTCTATGCTGTTTGTTATTATAATTTCAACCCGTGAGGTATGTTTGAGTCTTTGAGGTCACTTTCTCCCTTTCGCAACCAAGCCTTGGAACAAGGTTGATTAATGGCGGCCGTAAATTCTCGGAAATAAATGTTAAAATGACTTCTGATGTTCGTAATGCATTGAAATTTGGCAAGATGAGTAAGAAAGTCTACTAGTACACGAAAATGTAAAAAAATGAAAATCAAAAATTTGATCATAGAGGCATTTTAATTTTTGGTAGACAAAAGGTCTTGACGTGGCTGTTCTTCGATGAATACTGAGCCATCTCTGCGTTATACCACTTCGGTAAAATTGAGAAACGGCGTTTTCTAGTTTTACCCCTTAAGCCCCAACTGAGTGATCATGGCTAAATTTCTCCTTGTAATATCAATGCTTAATCAAGATAAGAGGTCACGAGAATTAAGGACATGATCACCCAACATGAATTCTCTTGATATTTTTTTGGGTTAATGTACACCTAATGCCAGAAAATGATGTTTCGCTAAAATATATCCTGTTATTATCCAAAGTATTTTTTCTTGATTAAATCCTCGATTTTCTGTTAATTTTTTGGCAGCCTAAGAAAAAGACAACCAGTGGAAATAATTAGGCATGGTGGGCCACTCTAGGGTTTCTATTTATTTCAGAAAATACGAATGCGGAATGCGGAAAATACGGTTTTTAATACACAAGGCTATTGAAAACATAACAAAAACAGTGAGGGAGCTAAAAATATGTACAAACAACTTTACGCCTACTTTTTATGTTACTTTCTGGCTTATTACATTCTGCAATAAAAGCCGCGACATGGACGCTATAGACCTGGTCTATAGCGAGTGAAACGGTTTTTTACCGGCTTTGAGGTTTTACCTGTCAGGGCGGTCATTTAGCACTTACGTAAGAATTTTTGTGTATTTGTACTCACTGTGATTACGAGATATTCATAATTGCACCAGTTGGCTGCGGAACAAAGGTTTCTGTTTATAGAGACGACTGCCAGCGAAAACAAAAGGTCTTGTTATGGATATTTATTAAACCTAACCATGGGGCTGCTGTGCTTTTTACAATGGCCAAGTTAGCATAAAAGTAAATAATATTTGTACAAAAGTAAACTGCTAGCCAGTATTAAGGATAAGAATATTTTGAGTTTAACATGAAGTTGCTCATAGAAATTTGAAAAAGTAGAAGAAAAGTATATCATGAACTGCTTTGACCATATTGAAAAAAGGCAAGAATTAAACTCCATTTTCTATTTTGGAGTTTTCTTTGTTCTGTTTGTTTTAACGCTGTGATATAAATATTAATTGTCTATCCAGTTAAACGTCTTAAACTGCTCTGCATTCCAATGCAAATAGCTCGTAATAAAAAGGTTGACTTCAGACCAATATAATTCAGTTAACTTCCAAAACGGAACGAAAGCTCAGTGCATGCAGCAGTTTGGCCAAACTAATTCATAACTTTCCTGAGCAGGGATATCAGCAAGGGCTTCACGAAGGTATGTTGTATAATGAAAATCTGTTCGACAGGTCTGTGTCACAATTTGTCAAAATAAATAAATAATCTATATTTTTTATTTCAATCCATAAAATATTTATTCCGTTTTTTGTTTATAAACAAATTTAAATGTTAGTTCGGAAAACGTTGCGAGGCTAATGTTAAACAACAAATGTTACAAGATCCTCTCTCACTAGCTTAATATCGATACAAAAATCACAGTTATATTTCAAGTCATGTTTGCAAACTATGGACAAACTAATATGGACAGAAAAGGATCTCAATAACCTTCATTTGACTAGTCACCGTCTTTAGGATTTTATCCCATAGTTTCGAAACTATAAGAACAAGATACTCGACGGCAGTACTTCTGAAATTAAACTTTATTTTATTGGCGATTTGGCAATTTGGCAATTTAAAGCGTGGAAAAGTCCCGGGGTCCGTGAAAACAAGTATGCCGGCACTCTGAAATCTCGTCCGTTTGAAATCAAATCTGAAAGCTGACGAGTCAGCTGGTCTGACTCACCAATTGAAAGGAGTCCCCTTCGTCGGTTGAATCGCTTTTTGCTATTCTTAGTATTGCCAAACTGGTTCTCTTCCAATTGCATCTTAGCGATGTATGGGATTGGAAAACAATTTGACGGATGCTACGAGTGTCCAAGTTGTATAAGAGATCGAGCTTTTCCTTCAAATGCAGTTTTGCTTGACTTTTTTACTCCTTTTAAACTGCATTTGAATGAAAAGCTCTTTTTATTGCCGAGGAATTAGTCAGAGCTACTTGCAGGGAGTAATAATTTTAGTCTGAGGAAACTTTCTGTGGTAAATTGATGATAATTTGTGAGACCTATGGAATTTTTTCACCGCTTATATTTCAAACATGAACAGACACGTGTTAAAAATGTTTTAGCGAATTATTCAAAATCGAACAGTTTAAATTGTTTGAAATTTTCCCATTTAGTGTGCTACACTGTATAGCGCATTTATTCGCCTGTCGCGGGTAGCCCCAAAATCGAAAGATATTTTCGAAAAACTGTTTTTCGTCATATTTGTTTACCGTTGCTATGAAAACGCTGATTAGCATAAAAAGAGCATCATCCAAAACTTTCATCCAAGCCTAACATCTGATATCAAATTCAGATTTATTGAGCTAAAGTACTTGGAGCCACCTTAAGCACGTTTTAAAAACAATTCTCCAAAACTCCACAAGAACACAAAGAAAAAGTCAATCACAGATTGATATCAACATAAATTCCCATCGAAATATGTAATCTGTTTTACCTTTGAGTCCCTCGCTTGCTTGTTAATTCTTTGAATGAGTGGGGGACATAACTAACAAGGTATGCCTCGTACGTACACGCAAACGTATACCCCAACCGTGGTTCTTGTAACTATGGGGATGGGGGTGGGAGGGGGGGATATAACAAACAAGGTATCCCTCGTACGTACACGCAAACCTATACCCCAACCCGGGGGGAGGGAGTGGGCATAACTAACAAGTAATCCCTCGAACGCACATGCAAACCTTTACCCCAGCCGTTCTCTGCCTTTGCTGGTGAAACTGGAAAAAATAGTCGGCAAAACACCAACATACCGTCCAAGGCCGACCAAAAAATTAATGATCAGATCCACAATCCGAACTTCTAGATAGACAAAGTCCGGAATCCGGGCCAAAATTTTCGGTTGATCCGCGATCTACGGTAATTTTCAAATCCGCAATTCCGCTTAATTTATCGCTAAAATCCGCAATCCGTGCGCTTTTCAAGGCCAAATCCGCCAATCCGCGAACCTATTCAGTCCCCTACATGTTAACGAAATGATTACACTTCTGGAAACTGATTTAGGTATATGACACTATTTTTGACTTTTTCTACTCGCCAAAAATATATAGAAATATATATATATATATATATATATATATATATATATATATCTTCAGCTTAACTCCTGAATACCCTGCCACATCGACTAATAGCTTGTGTATGTGTATATGCGTATGTGTAAGTCTTTATTTAAACACGGAGAATCATCAGTTAAGTTAATAATTAAAAATTAAAACTTGTACAACTGCTTTACATGATTGCCGTGTGGGAATCCGATATCTCAGATACTTTCTTAATACCCCGTTTAAACTGCCCAGTAGAACAAACGCTTTTTAAATCTTGGGGCAAGTTGTTCCATAAACAGGCCCCGCTGTAGCAAAAACTTCGTTTTAGGTAATTAGTATTTGGCTTGGGCAGCGAAAGCTTTCCTTCAAGATTTCTTATTTCTCTTATAGTATATTTTGTGTACGCGGACATGGCCGATGCAAACGGACAAGGCCTACCGAAGTTTTCAACATCAAGAAAACGACAGCCGATGCGCGCAGCGCGAAATGCATATTGGGCAAAACTGAAGTGTGCGGTCGGCAGAGTGTAACAACGTGTCCTGTTTACAATTATTGTTTTGCTACGTACATTACACTCTAAAATGTCATGTCGAAAAATATACCCTTAAAAGAATACTTCGATTCCCTCTGCATTTTAGTCTCCCAAAATGATGATCGGCAAGGGCCAGTTTCAAGGAATGCGATTCGGCATGTTCTCATGCATCTCCAAATTTCGGATTGGTGTAATTATCTAACTGAAGATGCCACTTTTTTTATTCCATTCTTTTCCACTCTATTTAAGTAGTTGATCGCTATGCAATGAAACTATTGTTTGTTTTTTTTTTGTATTTTTTCGTATTGTATATTCAGGTGTTCAAGTCAAGCGTTTGATCTCAAACAAGTAATTATTGTGAAAACTAACAAGTAAACTTTAATATACATTACAATTGGATTCTATTTCCCTTTTCATATTCAAGACTTTATTTGTTTACTTTCTTGTTTACTTTCTTTGTTTACTGTATGAAAAGGATGTAAACGATGCACACAAGGCTTTGATAACGGGCCAAACGATAAGCCATTTTTATAGATTTCCACGATTACATGTTTCTTTTCTTTCTTTAAGTGAAGATGATCTAAATAAGCTAGAGAAAGGCTTTGATAACGAGCCAAAATTAAGAGTACTAGTAGCCTGAGAAAAACGACGTCTGTTCTCAGTCTTAGACTAGAGTATTAGTTCTTCAGCCGAATTTCAATTTTCTTCACATTGATGTGGCATATGCAGGAAAATGAGTAGTTATTAAAACGGAACACACAATACTGACCGTTAACATCTTACAAAATTCTCACCCATTCAAGTTCGTTTGCATTTTACCAACCTGTTTAAACAGATTTCTTGCCATCTCACAAACCATAATACAAAAGGATACTTGCGCTGTTTTTGTTTTACAAACCATATCTTCTCGCAATTGTTGGTCAGTTAACGTTTGTTCAGTATTTAAGTCGAATGTAAAGTGGGCCGGCGCGTTTTCCCTTCTTTCAAAGCAATGCTTTATTCAGCTGTTCCTTTCTCAGAAACGTACAAATTATCTTTTTGTATTGTTGAAGAAGAGACAGTCTTATTCAGATGAAAATTACACAAAACGTACCACTGTATGAATATAATCCGGCTGACTGCTGTGATAAACTAGTGATTCAAGCGGAATTTACTGGTAACCGATCTCGTCACGAAAACACCGCGCTTTTAATCACAAGTCGTGAGTATGACAAAGTCATGTTTTTAATATTTAGAATTTCAGCGCAAAAATATCAATTTCAAAAATTTTGCGCCTTAATTTTGTACGATTTCGCTTTTACCCCTAAGTCCCGACTTCTAAGCTACCTATTTTGCACTGATTGGCGGCCGCGGGTTTCACGATGAAAATTACCGATCGATATTTAAGGGACTGAGTGTACATGTCCCGGCTTATATATCGTGTTTTCATGATTATCATTCAAAAACTGTAAAAGTGGCAAAACTACAGCGACAAACCAATAAAGAGTGCCGGATCTTTCGTAGACCTGGATCAGCAAACTTAAATGTTGACTAAATAATAGGTAAAAACGGCAAACTGATTCTTATGGCAAGGAGAAGATATTAAGACAGAAGTGAAATTTTATAAAGCAAACAGTTGAATACATTTGCCCGATATTTCGGTTTGTAAAAGCAAACCTCCATTTTTGTTTTCTAGCCCCTGTAATGCGTGTGCATAAGACTTATGATGCAGGTTAACCAAAGCATCGTCATCTTTTGTAAGCCGCTTAGGTTTTTCTCTAACTCGCGGACCAGGCATAGGGGTACTCTCAGGCTCGTATGGGTTGCCGAATTTGAACTAAATTTCCTCTTTCGAATAAATTGACTTGTACAAACTTAATTATCATGCTTTTGTGGAGGCACGGTTACCGAGGTGTTATTAGTGGTAAGCGCGTTGACCAATCTTTCACTGAATCGAAAGATTGATAGCTTGAAACTAGACTAGCGACGTGTCTTGCTAGACGACAAACATTACCCAACTCCACGTTGGTTCTCTCAAGGCAGGTGTATGAATGGATACTGGTGAAGAGAAACCCAACCAAATGCCAGGGGGTCAGCCTGAGATAGACTTGCATCTCATTCAAGTGTGGTGTAATGCTAGTATTAGGTTACGATGAGATGGACTTGCATCTCATTCAAGAGTGGTGTAATACTAATATTAGGTTACGATGAGATGGACTTGCATCTCATTCAAGTGTGGTGTAATACTAATATTAGGTTACGATGATATGGACTTGCATCTCATTCAAGAGTGGTGTAATACTAGTATTAGGTTACGATGAGATGCATATGGACTTGCATCTCAGCAAGAGGGGTGTAATACTAGTATTAGGTTACGATGAGATGGACTTGCATCTCATTCAAGAAGGGTGTAATGCTAGTATTAGGTTACGATGAGATGGACTTGCATCTCATTCAAGAGTGGTGTAATACTAATATTAGGTTACGATGAGATGGACTTGCATCTCATTCATGAGTGGTGTAATACTAGTATTAGGTTACGATGAGATGGACTTGCATCTCATTCAAGAGGGGTGTAATACTAGTATTAGGTTACGATGAGATGGGCTTGCATCTCATTCAAGTGTGGTGTAATACTAGTATTAGGTTACGATGAGATGGACTTGCATCTCATTCAAGAGGGGTGTAATACTAGTATTAGGTTACGATGAGATGGACTTGCATCTCATTCAAGAGTGGTGTAATACTAGTATTAGGTTACGATGAGATGGACTTGCATCTCATTCAAGAGTGGTGTAATACTAGTATTAGGTTACGATGAGATGGACTTGCATCTCATTCAAGAAGGGTGTAATACTAATATTAGGTTACGATGAGATGGACTTGCATCTCATTCAAGAGGGGTGTAATACTAGTATTAGGTTACGATGAGATGGACTTGCATCTTATTCAAGAGGGGCGTAATGCCAGTAGATCAATCTGAGATGGACTAGCATTCCATCCAGGGGAGTAAGAGTAATAATACTACTAGTCACTCCACAGTATTAATTATATAGCAGATCACCCTGTGGTGGATTAGAACCCCATCCATGGGGGAGTAGCAATACGCCATAAGTCACTTCATAGTATATAAACCAGGTCACCCTGTGATGGGCCAGCATCCTATCCAGGGGAGAGAAGAAATACTCCTAGTCACTTCATAGTATATAAACCAGGTCACCCTGTGATGGGCCAGCATCCTATCCAGGGGAGAGAAGAAATACTCCTAGTCACTTCATAGTATATAAACCAGGTCACCCTGTGATTAACTAGCATCCCATCACTTCATAGTATATAAACCAGGTCAACCTGTGATGGACCAGCATCCCATCCAGGGGGAGTAGCAATGCTCCTAGTCACTTTATAGTATATATACCAGGTCACCCTGTGATGGACTAGCATCCCATCCAGGGGAGAGTAGTAATACTTCTAATCACTTTATAGTATATATACCAGCTCATCCTGTGATTGACTAGCATTCCATCCGCGGAGGAGTAGTAATACTCCTACTCACTTCATAGTATATAAACCAGGTCACCCTGTGGTGGACTAGCATTCCATCCGCGGAGGAGTAGTAATACTCCTACTCACTTCATAGTATATAAACGAGGTAACCCTGTGGTGGACTAGCATCCCATCCGGGGAAGAGTAGTCATACTCCTACTCACTTCATAGTATATATAGCACATTCTTGTACTTAGGTACGATAAGCTATGTACAGAAGTTGTGATATTGAACAGATTGAAGTTTTAACTCCGAATTGCGTTATGTTGGCAGGTTGATGAGATAAACGTTTATTGTTGTTTATTTTTACACAGAATAACGGTGATATGAGGGCCATGATTACCTTTGTCTTCTTGGCGTTAGCGTTGCTTCATCCTTGTTTGGCGGATATCTATCTCCATTTCCCACACGGGTGCAACAATCGTCTGAACGGTAACCAAGCGAACGTCAGAAATGCCAACAGACTGTTTGACTCTCAGGTGAGGAGAAAGTTATAATTTCACTAGATATTATGATAATTATGACGAGGACCTTCCCACGACCACGACAACGAAGATGACACATCAGGTTAATAATACACCTAATTCAATAAAGGTTGCTTTGGCAGTTGGTCATTGGTAATTGGGATTTGGCATTTAGCATACGAAACACAATGCAATGCTTCGCTTGAGTGACCGCCAAACAATAGCTTCCCAATGCCCAATTACCAATGACCAAAGCAACCTTTATTGAATTTGGTATATACACTAGCAGTAATCACAGATTATGGAGACGCGTTCGAAGGAATCTCCGGCGGAAACGAGCCCCTGAAAAACAACAACAACAACAACAACAACAACAACAACAAAAAAACAAAACAAAAACAACAGGGAAGGCCATTTGGAAGACCGGCCACCAAAAAATCTCAAATTTTACTGCACATAAACCATAGGACGACCAATACGAAATTAGGATTGCGTTCTTCGAACGCGATTACGCTGATGTCGATGGCGATGGTGACGATGAAGATGAAGCTGATTATGATGGTGCTCGTTGTAATACACTTTTCCAAAGTTACTCGAAAAGTGGAGTTGAAATTTTAGGTTTAAAAAAAAGACCCTTTTTGGTGGCCATTTTAACTTAAATTTAACTCCGAATCCGGCCGGGATTGAAACAACTCCAACCGCTAATGGAGGGGGGCGTAAGGGTTGTCCGTAAACCGCAAAACTGCGCAGAAAAACGTAAAACAACCGCAATACTGCATCCAAAATTTACCAAATTTATGAAAACCGCAAACCGCTGAGTCTTATAAAACCGCAATACCACCGCATGTCAAAAATTTTTTTCCGTAAAACCGCACCAAAAATAACGCAAAACGGCATCACCGCAAATCCTTACGCCCCCTCCTAATGGAGTTAATTTAACTCCCGCCTTGCCACTACACAGCAAGGTAACTACTTTATGGGGGGTTGAAATAAACTCTAATTTGGAGTTAAAGTAACTACGAGAAAATTAACTCCGTGTAAGGAGTTAATTTAACCCTTTGAAAAACACTGTGCAGTGATAATGATGTTGATGCTTTGAGGCTGGAGGTATATGAAAAGGTAGGGATTTCACGAGTTCAAGTATATGAAAGGATAGCGATTAATCTCGCACCCAGATCTCCCACAGTCACTCACATTTCAGACCCGATTCGCATATAATTAACCGCATATAAGTGAGTCTAATTAACATCAAATTACCGCATGCAAGCGGTTAAAGTAGGTCCGCTTATATGTGGTTAATTATATGCGAATAAGGTGTGTTAGCACAGTAGAAGCACGAATGAGATCTGGGTACAAGATTAGGTAGGGATCTCACGAAGTATAGGAAAGGGTAGGGAAAACACAAGTTGAAGGTATAATAACGGGTAGGAAAACTGCCATTTAAGTATCATAAAACGCGCCTTTCAAAATACATCAAACAGACGCACGCAAAGGCTATATGAAAGGGGTACCATTTTCAATTACTAAGGCGCACACCGCATATGCATTAGGCGGATACTCTCTATTAAGCGGACAGTAGCATTACAGTGTTGACCAAAAATCAACCAAATCCTCGTAACATAGCCCTTTTAAGCTTATATCACACGGGGCGATTCGCAACGACGAATGTTGTGCTAAAAGGTGATGCTGTGTAACATGGATGTGCGGACGAGTTTCTTCGCAATTTTTGCGCTGCAAGTTTTTGAGTCAGCTTCAAAAACGTGCAGCATGTTTCCACAACAAAATATTGCGTTTAAAATCATCCGTGTACTGTTTCACGGTGTCAACTTTTAACGCAACAATGCATTGCCTTAACAATCGTTCCGTGTAAAATAACCTTTAAATGAAAACTGAATTGGAAAGTACAAGGCGAACGATTCGAAATACAAGTAGAACCCCGGTAACTCGAACTCTGAAGGGAAGTTCAAGTTCAAGCTCTGTCTCAGCAATTAATATTTCAAAACAACGTCTATTGGTACAAATGAAAGCAAATCAGTTTCCAATAGCAGAGGAACTAAATGAACAAGAAAGGTTCGAGTTATCGGGGTCGGTGAAAAATTGATTTATTTTTGTTAATTATTAATAATAGATACATTACATTTACATTTACCAAAATGAGAGCAGTCCCTCTCTTCGAGGCTTATGTGCTCTGGTCGCGGTCAAGTTCTTAAAGTTCTTAATGCATCAGCTGACAAACCCCACTCTTAAAAGAGTTAATATTAGGAGCCTTAGCCAACATGGCAGGCAAATTGTTCCATTGTTTTATAGTTCTAGATAGGAAGCTGTACTGAAGGTAAGTTTTCTTCTCGTTAGGTATTCTATAGGATTTAGTGTGAGTATTTCTAATAGTGACGATATATAGCGTGAACGTAGTTTTATTATCTACTTCTGTGATAATCATCGCTAAATTTGCGTTTGGTAACAAGAAATTCCAAAGATTTTGACTTCGAGCTAAGTGTAACTTTAACATTTGGGTACATGTCAGTGTCATGTTTTTGCAATAAACGAAGTTTGTCGTGTGTATTACTACACAACCTCGTTCCCAGAGTCTCTCATCTTCCCGCCCCCTGATGAGAGACCCTGGGCCAACGAGGTTCATTACTACTGTCCAACTACATACAAAACAACATTAAAGAAGTAACCATGTCCGTTTTCCTGTTTTCACTGCCATGGGGACGTGATCAGTCCGAAGTTACAATCAGATAACAACAGAGTTCGAGTTATCGGGGTACATTTGGGCCAAGGGAAACGAAAAATAGTCCGAGTTAGCGGGGAATTCGAGTTATCCGAGTTCGAGTTAGCTGGGTTCTACTGTAGAACAATACTTAAAGGATTCATTTATTCTCGTGTTAAAATCACAAAACATGACTTTAGCTTGTAATCAATGAAGGAAATGTTAATATTTTTAATTGTTGATTCATTTCCATAGAATAATGGCAAAGCTGGCTACAATGTTGGGGATAGCGGCAGTAACAACCCAGGAGAAAATATACAAGAAAAACGACAACGACCTCTGGTAATAAAGCATTTCATTTAATATGTAAATTGAATGCCTAACTATTGAAACTGAATATTTAAAGTATTGTTATAAACATTAAATCTCAAAATGTTCATGTTCATGACAAACGCGAAACTACTCACTTTGATGTAGAAACAGCAAACGGCCGACGGCAACAGTTGGATTTTTGCATTTAACGTTTTGTTATTATTTGTCTGAAAACATGTGGATGTGACAGAATTTTGTGCATGACATATGACGTTTCCATGGAAACCACCTTTTGCAGGCATGTTTTCTCATATTTTGAATTCACTTTAAAATTACTGTTTAAAAGAACATTTTCTAAATTTTCTATGGTAAATTTTACATTCGGAATCATGTTATTCCCACTACATTTTGATATATTATAAACCCTGTTCTTGAAGTAAAGTATTTACTACGATTATCAGTTGAGCAAGGCACGACCGACGTTTGGTGACAACGTTTTGCCGTTAAAACTACTTTGTTGTCAAGGGCAACTTGCTACGTTTCCAACGGTAACGCGTTTTGTTACTGATGACGTCCAATGACAGACAAGTTACCGTTGAAAACGTAGCCAGTTGCCCTTGACAACAACGTAGTTTTAAAGGCAAAAATTTGTCACCAAACATCGCTCGTGCCTTGCTCTACTGATATAGTATTTACCCTAACGACCTACCCCTTATGAAGGAGGATTATTGGTTGGGAAATATGGAGGGGGCGGAGCTCAAAAAATGTCCTGTCCTTCCGGCAAGGAAGGTAAATGTAAACTGTAAACTGTAAACAATTTTTGCGCACAATTCAAAGGAATTTTACATGAGTGGCTGCGACAAGAACGCTGCGACGGAGGTGGAGATTATGTGGACAAATCAACACGGAACCGGGCCAAAGACCGATGACAGAGTTGAAACACAAGTTATCTTACAGTACATGTGTCAGGCGTATCAGGACAAGATGGAGGTCAATGATATCAATAAAGACTTTGAGCTTCACACCATACGTAACGGAGGGAGCCGCACGGCACAAGGGTTTAGGAAGGACCAGCGAGAAGATCGACAAATTAGAAAAGATCGTGGACTGCATGAACCCTTGCACTACTATAACGCTTACGTGCGCAGAGAACGGAACAAAGGTAATATGCGCTCCACTGGGTACCCTGAAATATACCTTTTCGTGGGAAAATTTGAAAGGAATCAGAATCTTGTCGTATGGAGGAGGGGGGGGAGGGGGGGTATAGGGTGAGGGGGTAGTTCATAATGCCAAACGTTCATTCAGCAGGAAGTTGGTATTTCTTCCAGTCTTATCAATGATAGTGCGGAGCCGACTAGCGTTGTGTGACGAGCCCTAATAACGGCTGCACAGGAGACTATTGCTGTGTTCACACCAGGGCGAAACATGTTTAGTCTGACTCATGCTGTGTTCACACTAGGGCGAAACATGTTTAGTCTGACTCATGCTGTGTTCACACTAGGGTGAAACATGTTTAGTCTGACTCATGCTGTGTTCACACTAGGGTGAAACATGTTTAGTCTGACTCATGCTGTGTTCACACTAGGGTGAAACATGTTTAGTCTGACTTATGCTGTGTTCACACTAGGGTGAAACATGTTTAGTCTGACTTATGCTGTGTTCACACTAGGGCGAAACATTTTTTATTCTGACTCATGCTGTGTTCACACTACGGTGAAACATGTTTAGTCTGACTTATGCTGTGTTCACACTAGGGTGAAACATGTTTAGTCTGACTTATGCCGTGTTCACACTAGGGCGAAACATGTTTAGTCTGACTTATGCTGTGTTCACAATAGGGTGAAACATGTTTAGTCTGACTTATGCTGTGTTCACACTAGGGTGAAACATGTTTAGTCTGACTTATGCCGTGTTCACACTAGGGCGAAACATGTTTAGTCTGACATGCAATGTCGTCTCCTTGTTAAACATTGCATTGCTCTTCGTTCCCGAAGAACTTAAGAAGTGAGGTTAAACCACAAAAAATGTAAAAGCAAGTTCGGGATCTGTTTTCTTTTCTGTTCATGTGTAATAGTCCATTTTACAGTTGTGTGCTTGGTGACCTTGCCTTTGAGTGGAAGCGAGGCTGAAGGTGACCTTGCTTTGACACAAACCTTTCTGCCTTTCATATGTTAATAAGGCTTTTCTCATGCTAACCAACTAAATTTACATCTGAAAAGCTCCAAGGTCTGTATCATAACAAGGTCAACTTCAACCTCACTTCCACTCAAAGGCAAGGTCACCAAGCACACAACTGTAAAATGGACTATTATAAAGATTTCATGCGAGGTTATGCCTGCTTCATAAAACAGCAAAAATTATAGCACCAGGCGTGAAACGTGTTTGAAATTAACAATTAATGCGAACAATGAAATTGCAAACATTTTCACGGAAACGTGTTTCGTTGAAACATGGCTGTGTTTTCACGAGGCGGTTTTTCTCGCTTAACATTCCTGTAGGTAATTTGTTTACTGACCGCGTTAAGGCTGGTTCTCATATAATCGTCCCGGTCGTCCCGGTCGTCCGAGTCGTTTCAAATTTTTTTTGCAAACGACTCAGACGATCGGGACGACTCAAGCGATTTGGGTTCTCATATGATCGTCCCGGTCGTCTCGAACGTCAATAGCGCAGTCGTAAACTATGTCCGACAACATGTTTTGGGCAATAACACTGCATTCTGAGGTAGATTTGGGTCGCTTCGATCGCCTCAGTCATCCCGGTCGCCTGAGAGTAGTTCTCATATGATCGTCCCCGATTTTTAACGATCGTCCCAGTCGTCCGGATAGAACACAGTCCTATCCAAGCAACCACGATCGTCCCAGTCGTCCGGGTCGTTTGCGATCGTCCCGGGTCGTCTCAGAAGTGTTCTCATATAATCGTCCCGATCGTCCGTGCACTTTTTGAAACGACTCGGACGACTGGGACGACCGGGACGACCGGGACGATTATATGAGAACCAGCCTTTAAGCAGCTTAAAAAATTTATGCGTTTTCACGGACAGAACTTTATTCATTTTTCTTATACCATGCGCGATATATTTTCTTTTGTTAAAACAATAGAAAATTAGAACACAAAAGAACGACAATACAATGCCCTTCTTTGTTGTTTAATTGCCGACAAGCTTAAGCCACCTGGTTTGGTGGTTTAAATTTAATGAGAATTCTATTGTAGTTCGCCGACTCGCTTAACTTTAAGCGAGTTGGACAAGCAACTGTTTTCACGAGATTTCCGACTGTCACTCGCTCAGCGACTTGAAAAATCGCTCGTGAAAACACGGCCATGTTTACTCTAAAGGCTGGTTCTCATATAATCGTCCCGGTCGTCCCGGTCGTCCGAGTCGTTTCAAAAGTTTTTTGCAAACGACTCAGACGATCAGGACGACTCAAGCGATTTGGGTTCTCATATGATCGTCCCGGTCGTCTCGAACGTCAATAGCGCAGTCGTAAACTGTGTCCGACAACATATTTTGGGCAATAATACTGCATTCTGGAGTAGATTTGGGTCGCTTCGATCGCCTCCGTCGTCCCTGTCGCCTGAGAGTAGTTCTCATATGATCGTCCCCGATTATTCAGATTACACAGTTCTATCCAAGCGACCGCGATCGTCCCAGTCGTCCGGGTCGTTTGCGATCGTCCCGGGTCGCCTCAGAAGTGTTCTCATATAATCGTCCCGGTCGTCCGTGCACTTTTTGAAACGACTCGGACGTCCGGGACGATTATATGAGAACCAGCCTTAAACATGTTTCACCCTAGTGTGCCGACAAAGCATATCGCAGTCTTAGGCCCCGTCCACACGTATCCGGATATTTTTGAATCCGCAACTTTTTTGTTGCGGATTGGCCTTCCATCCACACGTATCCGGCGAATTCGGGCAAATACGATTCAAATACGCTACGTGTGGACGCGAATATTTTCTAATCCGCAATAAAAAAGTTGCGGATTCAAAAATATCCGGATACGTGTGGACGGGGCCTTAGGCCGTGTTCTATTGGGATCAACCATTTTCGGATGGTTGGGTTGGTTGGATGTTTTTCCTGTTCTATTGGGAAAAAACCGTTTTCGGTTGGTTTGGTTGATCAACCATTTCAACCAGCTCTGAACCTGGTTGAAATGGTTGAAATGGTTGAAACCGAAAATGGTTAAAAAGTGTTCTATTGGGACACCTCAACCAAATCAATCAAAACCGGTTTAGGTTGAAACGGTTGATCCCAATAGAACACGACCTTAGTAGCATTTGATCTCCTTCTCTAGCTGATCCCACTCCTCAGTTCTTATCGTTAGTAGCTGTCATAATTGCCGTAACTGAGTTTTTGAAGTGTATTTATTTATTTACTTACAGGTTTATTCACTGCTGACCAAAAGCTGACCAAAAATACTGCGCAGTTTACAAGACAGAATCCTCAAGGAACCAGAAGGGGCTTGGAAGTCCCCGAGGAGCGTGATTACTATCCCTACTGGGGCCCCTCCCCGTGGAAGGACATTGCCATTATGGTCAGCAACAAAGAAACAGAAAAGGTGATGAAAGACTATGTCAACAGCCAGGAGTTTCATGAAAAATGTAAGTTTCCACCCCCCTTTCCCCTTCCCCTACGGATATATAGGTTTCCGTTAGTATAGTTCAGGCTAAGATTGTGTTGGCCCGGATTCAGCGCAGTTTAGTTTGGATTACACGGAATCTCAAATGTTGATTCGACTGGTTTCAAATGTCGTGCCAAATTCAAACTTTATTTTGTAATAATGGGATTGAATTGAAACATGGGCATGTAGGCTCGTTATTATAATTAATATTTATTTACTTCAAGGGTTATGTATCATGAAGAATGGTCTCAGTGGACAGTCAAACTGCCCAAGAATTCTACCTCGCAACAGACCAAGCGAATACTGTGTGGCTAGCTACATCTCCAAAGAATCATGTGAGAACGGCGGAGGAAGGTGGACCAAAGTTCATATAAACTACAAAGAAACGCTCTCAAATAACTCTGAGGCATGTGCTAGTGTCCAGACTGTCAAAGGGGTAGCTTACGAGCCCCACACAATAACTCAAGGTTCAGATAAGGACCAACAAGATCTCGTGAAAGTAGATAAACCCGAGGTGATCTACGCTCCTTCCACTGTTGTCAACCACAATGGAATGAATATGCAAGGGAAGTTCTCTTCGTACAAATGGAAAGTTCCGTACTTTCCCTCCCAAAAAATTCAGCGCTGTGTGTTGAGGATAAGGTAAGTTGATGGTCAATGACGAATACATAAATAGCCGTTCAGAGCGTAAATCTTGCGGTTTTAAAGCTGATAAAGTGCAATGCTATGGAAACAACGGTGAAGCGCCAACGTTGAAAAACAAAATGGCTGACAGCCGGTTTGCTTTATCAGAAAAATGTCATTGAATATCTCAAAGAAAGTGTGAGAAAAGAAAAAGAGTTTGAAATGTACGTAAACATGGTTGAATGTCTTTCAAAAATGGGTGGATGAAATTAAAAAGTTAACCATAAGCTTACAGGGGCACCCAACGAATCTGTTCCTCACTTCATCTGTTCCCCTGCGGAATTCTTGCTGGCTGGCAAAATATTCTGTACATATTTTTTTAATTACCATTTGTGCACTGGTTGACTTGAGAAAGGAGTCACAAGAACAAATTGTGCTGGCTATTAAACTTGAGCTGATCGAAAAGAAACTGGATCGAAGAAAATCGGAGGACACTGGGGCTTAAAAGGGTTCAGCTTCGTAGTAACAAATTTAAGCAGTACTGTAGAGATATCCGTCCCGAACAGGTTTAGTTAGAGGCGGCAGTAAATGTACAAAACAATAAACAAAAAGCTTCAAATAATTTGCCATTAATGTTTCATTAGTTTCCAATCCCCTTTTGGTAACTTATTATTATTGTTTTTTCATTTATTCATTTTTTTAATTGCTGGCTGGGAATTTCCCTATGCGTTATGCTCGGAAAAAGAAACGTAGAACAACACCTGAAAATGCTTTTATATCATTTATTTTAGTTCAGTTTGAGTAAAATAATACATTTTACCAAAGATTGTTCGTTGGGTGCTCCTGAGCTTACGACTCGAGTACTCTTGAGAACTCATATATCAGTAAATATGTAGGCTTCTACCTTTGTTGTCTTGCACTCTGTTGTTTCGTTGTTTTACGTCACTCGTGAGTTTGGCAGGTTTTTACACCGAGGACGATCCCAAATTTGACTGAGATGTTATTCTATTTTGCCGTGCGTCTGTTCATTTGTAGATCACAGATGACGTCAAAATGTGCTAAGAACAAAAAAGATGGTCAATTCAACGAGCCTCAAGCGTGTTGCTCGCTGATGTTCTTACCACATTGTGACGTCTTCTGTGGGTATATACTTCATTGTAACACACCATATAGGGATCCTATCATATAGGGATCCTACCCTTCTGTGATCTATAACTGGACATAACAGACGCGCGCATGTGTATGCGGATGAAGTTGTAAATAAAGGCATTCGCCATTATTGAGCAGTACTTGGGTAGTCCAGTAGTTTCGTGCGATACTGTTTATTATTCTGTACAAGGTGGTTCTAACTTTTGAGTCAGTAGAAGAAATCCGGCACTTAACGCTTAAGTATGACTGGTCAAATAAAACTTGTTAAGCAGCAAGGTACGCTATTTCTGTATGGTGCTGTACGTTTTTCAATAGCAATGCAAACAAATCATAATTTTGAGAGGGTTTTAAATTTTTCAATATCTTGGCCAAAATAATTTAATGATCAGTTTAAGTTACGTGGACCTCTTTTTCGTTTATCTTATGACAGGTACAACATTACGACGGACGATGCCCCGAGGTCTTTTGATGCTTCTAATAACGACGAGTAAGTGCTGCCATTAGAGCAATTTTCGATATTGATTGTCGTAAGACTAAAACCAAACTATTTACTCTGGCCAGTTACAACAGACGCAGACAACCTAATGAACCAATCAGCACTCGAAGCAAATACATGTAGCGAGCGCAAAGCGCGGGAAAACGCGTGTGAAAAAGTCACGATTGGTTTTAGTTTTACTTCTGATTGGTCGAGAAAGTGACGAGAGCATTTTCAATCCCAAAGCCATGCAATCGCCTAATTATTGTCGACACTCAATTGAAAACCGCTCTTGTCCAAAAAGCGACCATTTTTAGTGCTAAAACGCACGATCTT
The DNA here is from genome assembly GCA_022457155.1 of Cladopsammia gracilis. NCBI lineage: Eukaryota > Metazoa > Cnidaria > Anthozoa > Scleractinia > Dendrophylliidae > Cladopsammia > Cladopsammia gracilis. The sequence goes on from JAJGOT010000910.1 coordinate 48,949, forward strand.
ATGAATCAGATGTTGTCATTTTTATTGACTCGGCTAGCCGCAAATATATAAATATATAATCGTTATAAGAACAATATTGTGCACGTCGAACCTTGTTTTCATATGATAGCAACACTGTGACAGATGTTTTCAGGGATGCCGCTGCGCGCCCAGTAGAAGAAGATTTAGGAATCATCGCCCAGAATGCCACGACACATCCGGGACCTTCGTACGGTCCTGGACCCAGTGGTTCAAAAGGTGGATAGCTCTATCCACCGGAAAAATCACTATACAGTGGATAAGTATTTAAAAAATCCCTTGTGTTATTCACCGGAGAGCTATTTAGCGCTATCCACCTTTTGAACAACTGGGGCCAGAGCGCTAATCTGAAAAGCTCCTGGACGGAAAAGCGGTCTTGTTAGGGTTAGGGCCTAATTATTGACTTAATCGCACCTTGAAATTTACTTCAAACTTCAAATCGTTTGATTGGCAGCAGTTGAATTTTGGGAACAGATCCAAGTATTGTCAAAGTTATATATCTGTTGACCAATCACAGCCGACTAGTTCTGAACATGCAAATTCAAGTTATGCCGCCGGCACGTCCAAAAATCGGAGACTGTAAGTACATGTCGCAAAAAAAACAATGACATTCTGGGTGATGTGAAATTCCTGCGAGACCAACCGTTACAATTTGATTTTCAGACTCAAGAATGACCCTACAACTCTTGCAGTGGATGGCAGTACTAAGCTACAGCTAGCCTTAAACACCGCTCAACTCGCTCGTACCTTCCAGGACAGAACACACGTGTTTTACGTGAAGCCGAGACCCGAGAGCATAAAAAACTCTAAAGTTGTTTACATTGGAGGAATGGGAAAGAGAGGAAACATTGTGCAGGCTTATCCCGCCATGGAATATCGCTTCACTCCTGAGCGTTTAACGGTTACCACCAATGATGTGTTATGCTTCGCCTGGTCAGGTGAGTCTGCGGTCTAGTCAATGAAAGCATGGGTGAATCAGCTGGTCCAGGATGCTGGCTTTCTTGACCTCATGGATCGTGCATTTTTCACAGTGGTCGTCACTGTCGTCACTCAATGCTCAAGATCTTTTAATGTCTTATTTTATTGATTTATTTTATTATTATTATTATTATTATTATTATTATTATTATTTATAACATCGTAATTTTAAATACGCGACATTCGCAATCTCGTTCCCAGGGTCCGCTGTTTTCAGCGATATCATGATGTAGATAAAGAGAGAGGACCCTGGGAACGAGGTTGTCGTGAATGATGGTCCGATGTTATAATTTCCAAGATCTCCGGTCTCGGGGAAAAAAAACTCCGAAAATTTAGGAATACATTTTGAGCTTATCTACTTTGATGGAATTTCCGGAATTGCGGAAATTTTTGTGTCCCATTCACGATCTGTTTCGGGCCTAGCCTCTCAGGCTACCTGACGTGATAGGATGAAGGCTCGTGATACCCCGGCATACCCGTGGAAACAGAACTCACGATTCCAAGTATTCTTTAACCGTTCAAGAGAAAATGGTCTAAGAGAATAGAATCCCGTGTTCCATGATAATTTATTTTTAATTTTACATTGGCTTGTGCCATGCTGTGAAGGTTATTTGTATTCTCGCTTTCATGACTGCACGGTCTCTATTCCACAGAGATCAGGTGCTATATATTATTAGGAGCTTATTGGGTAATAAGCTCCTGATATTATACAGCTCTCATGCATTATCGCTGCAAGTACTTTGCTTGTACAGCGAAGGCGATATATAAATCACGCTTTGTGTGACAGGCTGTCATGAAATCGACACTGACACCGGCCAACTCTAAGATTACGTGACGTCATCCAAACTGATCAATCACGCCTCCACGCAGTATGAGACCGAACAAATAATACTTTAAAATAATTTTCATTGTATCTGTTCTGATTGGAGCCGGAAATTTTGACTGAATGGAAAGTGCCCTTAGCCTAAGAATTGGTCTAAATTTTGCATTTCTTGTCTACAGGATCTAACAACAATCCAAATAATGCTGGGGAAGGACAAGCACGTAAGAATATTTTTAATATTACTATAAAATGATATCCTTTTGTTTATGTTATCTTATTCGCCGTATGCAGCTCGTTTATTTTAATTGTATGATTAATTTTAGGTTCGGACAGAACAAACGTGTGCTGGGTAAAGGAAGGATGCAGTTCTCTCAAACCCAAAGCTTGTTCCAGCTTGCCTCTTGATGTAGTTGATCACGTGAAAGAATTTGACGCCAATAAGTTGAATCTTCACCTCAACACTGGGTGTTACAGCGGTAAAATGAGCGACCTGCAGGCTCAGCTGAACAACGCACCAGCCTCCTGCAACCCGCCATGTTTCCGCATCACGAAGCCTGGGGAGTACTGTTACATGAGCACGCGCAATAACAACTTCTCCAACCGACGTCACATGGGACAGATCACTGTCAAATGAACTGATACACATTTATTGTAACTTGCATGGGTATAACAAATAAAACATTTGTTGAATACACTTATTTTACTCAAGATAACGCATGCGCTGTGATTGGTTAACCCTTTCACTCCCAAGAGTGCCAAACATTAAAATTCAAATAAAATCCCAAATTTCATTTTGTAAAATATGAAAAAACAAATGGTACCATGCAAAAGTACTGCCGAAGAGGTTTCATTTGAATGGTCACACCATAGGATTTCATCAATAGACTCAAAAGTTAGAACAAATGGTACCATGCAAAAGTACTGATGAAGAGGTTTCATTTGAATGGTCACACCATAGGATTTCATCAATAGACTCAAAAGTTAGAACAAATGGTACCATGCAAAAGTACTGCTGAAGAGGTTTCATTTGAATGGTCACACCATAGCGTTTCGTCCACAGACTCAAAAGTTAGAACAAGAGAAAGTCATAACATGACAAAGTCATAGCATGTCTCCATAATTAACTCTGGGAGTGAAAGAGTTAATAGCTATTGACTATTGTACTGTTGCGGTAACTAACTTACTTATCCCCGTTATGTCTGGTGGCAGTGGTGTGATTTATCGGTGCAATAAATCTCTTGGGATGTTGGGAAAATCGCTTTAAAAGCTTGTAAATCTGACTCGCCTTTGGCGGCTTGATTCACAGTTCTTCTCGCGTTTTTCTAACATCCAGGAAGTGGGGCGGAGACCCTCAAACAAGTTTTCGTCTCTTGGAGTATTATTTTTTGGCAAGATAAGGGGAGGGAGGGGGAAGGGGGAAAGGGGGCGCTTTCCCCTAGATCCACCACTGAGAATAACCCGGTTGATAACAATAAACAGTCGACTGTTTTCAAACCGTTTACAATAAAATGAAAATTTGATGGAAATATTTTGCTAAAAAAAGGAGTGTTGACCTGGCAGGGTCTACCCTGCGAACCGGTGAGTTTTACATAGAAAAATAGTTAAAAAGTAAAATCAGGAAAGGACCGCAAACGATAATGCTGTTAACGATACGTTGGATCTGCAAGAGACCTGTGTAAAGTCTGCTCGCAGGGTAGGCAGGATCTTACTGCCTCTAATGGGCAGAATTTTTAAAAACGCCCCCAAAATAAATCCAGAATTTCAAACAAAAAATTCTTTCCCCAGGAATCATTACACTAATCTCTTACTCAGATCTCAGACTCAGCTAGACTCGTGTTTGGCTGGGAGATCTGGAGAGAGGTAGTGACACCCTTCTTTCAGGCAGCTTGTCTCGTCGCCAAGAAGCAATGTACAGTTTCAGTCGTTGCATGCAAGACCAGTTTCACGAAAGACTGCCTCTACTCCGTCACCTTTTTCCCGTGTCTGACCTCCCCCCCCCCCCCCCCCCCTTTCCCGTCATTGCAATCTGGGAAGGCCCCCTGTATGGGCTTTCTCGTGACTTTTCTGTGATTCTTGCAAGAAGTACAACTCGCCTTGAGTGGGGTACCACGGGGAGGGGAGTTTGTGGGGGAGGGGGTGGGGATGCACGTGAAAATCATTGACTGACTAAGCTTTAGAAGCGAGTTCAAACAATTATTTATTTAAGTACAATCCAAGGTATAAAAAGCCAGCTCGGCAAGAATAAAATCCACGTAAAACATTGCTTACCCGGGCCTCCCCGAAGGGGCAAGGTACTGGCCCGGTTCATTTTACAGAGATCTGGGTCCGAGAGAATAACGTGATCAAAACATCAAAACATGGCTGCCACTATAGACGCTGAATGGGGCAGGTGGCCTCGATATTTCCGTTGATATTAGCGTAAAAATGGCTCCTTTTACAAAGAGATACGCGAAGTTCACGGGAATAGCTACCCTTGCAGTTGCCAGTTTATACGTGATAAAGAAGTACGGCCCATGTGTCGGTCGAAGGATCTTGAACAAACTACAATTAAATCACAACAGCAAGGCAAGGCTGTTGGTAGAGCCTTCTTTGAATACACAGTCAAAGGTTAAACGACGAACTGCTGCTTTAGATTACGAATTCCTTTGCCAAGCATGGAAGCTGTTAAAAATACTTTTTCCTGGTGTTTGGACGAAGCAAGTTGGTTTGTTGGTTCTTCATTCTCTTTGCCTTTTTATAAGGACATTTCTGTCGATTTACGTGGCAACTCTCGATGGCCGTATTGTGAGGTCGGTGGTCCAGAAAAATGTGTTGAAATTCGTTTTGCTACTTGCCAACTGGATTGGCGTGGCTATTCCAGCAACGTTCATAAACAGTATGATTCGATATCTGGAAAGCAAACTGTCCCTTGCCTTTCGTTCAGAGCTTGCGAATCATGCCTACGAGAAGTACTTCTCTAACCAAACCTACTATCGTGTCGGAAACTTAGATGGCAGAATGGCGAACGCAGACGAATGTCTGACAGAAGATATTCGAATGTTTTGTAGTTCAGTAGCTCATCTTTACTCTCATCTAACCAAACCGTGCCTGGATGTCTTTGTGATTTGCTGGACGCTGGATGGAATGGCAAGGAAAAGGGGAACTTCATGGAAAATCCCTGTGTCCATAGCAGCTGTGGTGATTTATTTAACTGCCGAAATTTTAAGGAAGTTGAGTCCAAAGTTTGGCACGATTGTAGCTGAAGAGTCACAGAGGAGAGGGCACCTTAGATTCCTGCACTCCAGAGTCATCACTAATGCTGAGGAGATTGCCTTCTATGGTGGGCACAAGGTGAGTACTGTAAAGCCCTGTTTGCACACAGTTTTTGATGCAATGTTTGCTGTTTTCAAGTACAAGTACGCCAAGCTCAAGTGATGTTTACACATTGTAATTTGAACATCATGGTAACTGCTGCATAATAGCGAAATTATAAGGATTTGTATGGGGAAAATTCACTTCGAATTTGAGCATAAAATGAGGAACGATATTTGAATAAAACTGGCTCACCTGGCTTTATTCAAATATCGTTCCAAATTTTACACTCAAATTCAAAGTGAATTTTTCCCATACAAATCCTTACAATATGTAAACATCACTTGAGCTTGGGGTACCTGAGTCAGTGGTGCAAGTTGAATCTTTAAATCAGGTGTGTAAACTAGTGGTGATTTAAATGCAATTTGTTGTGCGATGTTACAGAGGTTTTGAACATGTTTGAAACATACTTTGCAGCAATGTTTGGAAAATCATTGCAAATCACATGCAACTAAATCACTCCAAAGCTTACCCTTGGGACAAAAGTTGCATTGGACAGCATAATAAAAAAAATTGTAACGTGTAAACAGGCCTTCCTTTTTTCACCCCTTCTCTAAATTAAACAAAATTTTAATGAATTGAGGGGTTGTTTTTGAAAAAACTGTGGTGCTGCCTCAGTAAGGCTGTGAGTGAAAATCAAATTTTTTGCGACCATCTTGATATTAGCCCCCCTCCTTTTATGGTGGGACTCAACCTGAACGCCATTTTTCCACCACTTAACAATGGCTTTCATGGAAATATCTTGTTCACGTTTCAAGCAATCCAAAAACTCTATGCTCATTTCATGAATCTATGTTTAGGGGTGTTTTGTAAATTTTTGGGTGATTTTTGGGTATGTTTGGGAGGAAATGGTTTTTCTTAAAGGATATGTAAAAAAAATTAAAATGAAGAGAAATAAGAAATATTGAAGATGTAACGAAGTTTTAAAATTAGAATTCATAGTTACATGTAATTTAATAGATGGACACCAAATAGTCCACTAGCCAAACTGGGGTGCTCTTGCGTGGGTATCAACCATCTGTTGGTCTTCAAAAAATCATTTTCTTTCTTCTATCCCTTCTTTAAACCTTTTAAAATTTCATTCAAATTTAGGTTGAAGTCCCGCCTTAAAACTGGCACTAAATTTATTAACCCCCTCCCCTCTATGTAAGCCCCCACCCGTGCCCCCCTCCCTCAGATAGCAGCGAAACAAATTTGACTGCCATAGCTGGAAATATCCTTCAGAGACGGGATGTTATCATGAATTGTGTCACATGACAAAATACCCCAGGGTTTTTGGAGTATATTTTGGCAGCCTTGCCCGGGGGTTTCCATGCCCGTCCCACTATTTTGAAAGTGGAAATTCCCCTGTTGATGAGGTTGTACATTATTTTGTATTAATTTGTATTTTAAAGGGGCTACATGTATGCCACCTATTTTTAGTGTCACTTTGAAAAGCCAAAAAACATATTTGTTTCAATGAAAACCTAAAAATAATGGTCCAGTTTTGTTAACAAATACTCTACCAGTGCACAGAAACAAGTATTCCTTATCTTTGGCTGCGGATGGCCAGGATGGAAATGGATTGCAACTTGAAAAACCTATTCCTCCCAAGTGTCACAGAAAAATCACTTGCTATTCTGAGTTTCAGTAGCCAATCAGAGCGCACCAACAATGCTATCCACTATTTCAGTATATACTAATCACCAATACCCCATGCCCTGTGTCCAACTCCCTACCCTCCCCTCCCTCCAATGCCATCCCCATGGGTAAGGCAGGTGACCATTACATATTCACCAATACCCCATGCTCTGTGTCCAACTCCCTACCCTCCCCTCCCTCCAATACCATCCCCATGGGTAAGGCAGGTGACCATTGCATATTGGGGGCTCATTGTTAACAGGCAATTGACTAATTGATTGAAATTTGGTCCCACTGCTATAACAACAGTAGTTCAATGCTTGACACGTTTCAGTGAAAATGCAGTATAATTATGCTTGCATTTGACAGGTTGAACTCCGTCTGTTGAAGCAAAGTTTCCATTCCTTAGCACAGCAAATGGAGCTCCTCTTTAGCAAACGGCTTTGGTTCATTATGCTGGAGCAGTTCTTGATGAAGTATGTGTGGAGCGCATCAGGTCTGGTTATGGTGGGATCAAGCATTCTGTTAGGAAAAGGTACATGTAATAGCTGATCAGAATTTATGGCAGTGTGGGTGATCAGCTACTGTATAACAAACAGTACAGTTAATGTGTAAAAATGGATGCATAACCAATGTTAAACATGATTAAAATATAATATAGCTTTTGGCTATTATAATAATACCTATCTGTAGCCTTTGATGACTACTGAAAAATGTCATAGAAATGTAATTACGTGTATATACATGTACAGTAAAAAGCGTGAAAAAATTAAGAAAATGGAATGTAAGATAGACACAACAAAAATCACTTATGAAAGGAAACATTATTTAAGAACAATAGAATATTGTCTAAGTAGCAGCTTTGAGTTTTAAGAACAGCAACAAAGGTTCAAATATTTCCAAGCATGATTTGTTGAACAATCATTTAATTGACTTCACAAACACACAAGTGGTTGATTGATAAAAGCGACTACAGAGTGTGAAAAGCTTTAGAGTCATGGTGCCCTTTGTATACGATTGTGAAGGTTTGTACTGAGTATATAAACAAGAACACAAATCACATCTTTGACCTTTAAAATATAGACACCTCTCTAATCCAGACACTTTGTATGTCTCCGGTTGTGCTCTCTGTATTAGAGAGGGTTGACTGCCCATAATATCTACACTTTCAATTCCCCGGACCTCATTTCATTGGGAGACATGATTTTAATAATAACACATTTTCAATCTTTCATCTATATTGTAGGTACTGCAAAAGAACAACTTGGTATAGGGGAGCAAGTTGTAAGTGAAAGAACAGAACATGTTACAACATCGCGCTCACTCATGGTTTCTGCCGCAGATGCTATAGAAAGAATCATGTCATCGTATAAGGAGGTCTGTGTCCTGAAGTCAACATTAAACACTTTCAGTGGATAATAATGGTTGTAAAACTGAAAAAAAAAATAGTTATCACAACATTCTATTTACTGATTATTTTTGTGGTTCATGATTGATGAAAAAAGGTCTAGGATGTATGCACTCAGCCAGACATTTCTTTAAGGATCTTTGCGTGAATTGGTTTTCATTAATTTTTCATTTTGCCGTTAGATCATAGAGCTAAGTGGCTACACAGCCCGCGTTTCAGAGATGTTAGAGGTCTTTGAAGATGTTCAAACGGGCCACTGCCAGCGACAATCAACTGGGGAAATGAAGGAGAGGAAAGATTCCATTGATGATGCAGAGCACCTGTCTAGTGTGGGAGTGGGGGCTCACGGAGAAGTTGTGGACTTGAGTCAGATGTCTGGCGGTGAGGTGGTCGACACTGAGGGAAACATTGAATTGAAGGATGTTGCTATAATCACACCATGTGGTGATGTGGTTGTGTCAAGTTTGTCTTTTGAGGTAAAAGGAAAGTTGGATTTGTCTTGCCATTTTTATTGTTCAGCTGTTTAGTGAGTCCATTTTTGGTTTTTATTCTTCTTCCAACACGTAAAGTAAAGTACAGTACAGTACGTGCACAAAACTGCAACATTTCAAATGTATTCTTAATTCTGCTAATTTACACGAAAGATCACCCAGTTGGATGATTCAATTTTATCCTTTGACAGTGGATAAATGCCTATCCTGGGGAAAAGAATGTCCCAAAAATAAATAAATAAATAAATAAATAAATAAATAAATAAATAAATAAATACAATGTACATAAATAAAGTTCTGACAAGAACTCATAATTCCTTTGTGAGTAAGTGTTTTGTTTGATTGCGACAAAGTGAATTCAGTTTTCTTAAAATGATCTTGAGTCCATTACAAAGATTTTACTTGGGTACACAAATTGCTTGTTCTGCAATATCGTAATTACCTTTTTTTTCATAGATGGAACCAGGAATGCATCTGTTGATAACTGGTCCAAATGGCTGTGGTAAAAGCTCGCTGTTTCGTATCCTTGGTGGATTGTGGCCAGTTTACAAAGGCTTTTTGGCAAAGCCACCTCCAAGTCACATGTTTTACATTCCTCAAAGGTGAACTACATATACAGTCAAATCTCTTTTAAGCGGTCACTTACATGTATCAAATCCCCGGAAATCGCTCCCCATATTTACTGTCAACTTGACCTCTTTTAAGCGGCCACCTCTATTAAGCGGATGCGGTCACCGTTTAGATTTCCCAATTGGCGAATTTGATTGTATTTCACTTTTATTAAACAGTCACAGGAAGAACTCTCATTTCCACTAAACAAATTGAGTGACTTGCTTCACAAAATTAAGCTATGTGGCCCCAAATCACAGACAACCAGAACTGCTTGTTTCGTTTCATGTTGAATGTTGAATGTTGAATGTGATGGCAAAATTTGACCACCGACGAGAAGTACGTGTAAGCATTTGCTTTTAGTTAGCATTTGGTTCTAGTTAGCAAGGCGATCAATAACTTATAAGAGGCTTCAATCCCTGTTTTAAAAAAATCAACCCACCTCAAAACACTATTGATTGAAAAATATCATTCAGAAAAGGAGAATAAAAATCCTTTTAGTTTGGATATAACCTTTGTTTCCTTGAGTATGTCTGTGTTCCTTTAGTTACCAGTTTTCATTCTTCTGCCTGTTTAGCACTTATTATAGGAGTTTTGTGATTTTTAAGTCTTAACTTTTTCTACTAGGTTTAATGTGCATGGCTCTTTAGAAGACCACTCTTTAGTGATAAGGACTCCGTGGATAAAAAAAGTGATTGTTGTTGTTGTTGTTTGTTTGTCAGACCGTACATGCCTATTGGGTCTCTGCGAGATCAAGTGATTTATCCCCATACATTCGATGACATGCAGTCTCACGGCATCTCAGATGAAGATCTGGAGACCATTTTGGCCACCGTTCACCTACAGTATATCGTTAAACGAGAAGGAGGTAAGCATATGTCAAAATTCAGAAGCATTGAAGAACAGATTTCGATTCCAAGAGCATTTCGTTCAAGAGTTATAGGCGAACGCGTATTAGAAATTTTTAGTAAGAAATGTATGGAGGATGTATGATGCCCGACTAAGGTGCCGCACTCGGGAACCAGCATGGCTACTTTTCGATAAGCGATATTCTTATTAATGTTTGTTGTCAATGGGCTATACTGACCGAAAGAAGTTATTTTTTTTACAATATGAAAAGGGCATTCTGATCAGTTCCCTGATCGAGTAGTTCGAATTTTTCTTTATATATACGGACCACGGAATTCACTTTATCGTATTTTTTGAAAACATGTTCAAAAGAAGCCTTTTTTCCTGAGTGTCTTGCTTTCAATTTTGGCAACCTCAATCTCGTTCCCAGGGTCCTCCTCTGACCCCGGGAACGAGGTTGTGGCAACCTTTGCTAGAATGGCATGAAATACATGTACAATAGGCCATTTCCGAGTTGCCTTTCATATGAAAATAAGTTTTCGTTCACATGCAAGTAAGTTTATTTGCACGTGAATGAAAACTCATTTTCGCACCTAGCCTCGCTTTGATAGAGAGGTTAAAGGTAACTCGGAAATGGCCTATTGATTGTACTTACAGTCAAACCGGATGTTCTTTTGCGGGCAACTTTGCAAACTGGTATTTTGATTGACAGTTCGCTTCGAGCAAGTTGGAAGTTGTGCGAGCAAGTTGCAACTTTCGCGAGCAAGTTCCTATTTCAAACTTGCTGTCAGTTGCCGGATTTCTGAATTGAAAGTACTTGGTTTGGTTACCTTGCAGTATTCCACAAACTCTACGATGTCAGGAGTAGAAACTGTTCGTTCCTTCCAGCCAGGTTTACCGGGAAAATACGACTCGTGTTGTAAAGATCTGTTTACAATATTGGATACAGTTTGCCTTGATAATCCAACAATGCGTGCGATTTGTTCTTGTTTTACACCAGACGACCATTATTCTCCCTCTTTTCTCAACCGAGGTGGTATTATTGCTATCGTGAGCCATAACTGTAAAAGGCCGTGTTTTCGCAAAATTCGCAATTTGCAAAGGACAACAAGTTTGAAATAGGAACTTGCTCGCGAAAGTTGCAACTTGCTCGCGTAACTTCCAACTCGCTCGAAGCAAACTATTAATCAAAATACCAATGTTGCGGCGGAAATTTGCGAAGTTGCTCGATAAAGAACATCCGGTTTGACTGTAACTTTTGTCTTTGTTGCGCTTGCTTGCCAGTAGAAACATGCTTTGCTGTCATAACCTTATAAGAGGGCCGTGTAAGAGCGGTTTTCAATTGAGTGTATCACTCTGGCCAATCACAACAGACGCAGACAATCCATTGAGCCAATCAGAGCTCGAAGCAAAAAAAAAAAAAAATTGGCCTGTGTCAAGCGCGGGAAAACGCGTGTGGCAAAGTCATGATTGGTTTTGGTTTAAATTCTTATTGGTTGAATGAGTGACGCGAGATTTTTTTCCAATCACAAAGCGCAGCAATGTAAAACCAAAGCAATCGCCAAATTACCTTCGACACGTGATTGAAAAGCGCTTTGAATATATAGATTACTTCATGGGCAGTGCGGGCGTACGGTATTTACGCACGAGTAAAGGCATTGAATGAGTGAGCGCAGCGAGCGAGTGAGATTTCTGATACAAACCAACGAGTGCGTAAATGCCGTAAAAAGCACTGCCTATGCTGTATTTTGTTTATTTTAGAGCAGTTTTCAATTGAGTGTCGTAAAACCAAAACCAAAGTAATTACTCTGACCAATCACAGAACTCGCAGACAATCCAATGAACCAATCAGAACTCGAAGCAATAACATGTCGGCGGCGCCAAACGCGGGAAACGCGTGAGAACAAGTCACGATTGGTTTTGGTTTTACTTCTGATTGGTTGATAAAGTGGCGCGAGATTTTTTAGCCAATCACAAAGCGTAGCAATGCAAAACCAAAGCAATTGCGAAATTACTTTCCACACTTTATTGAAAACTGCTCTATACATCAGTTGTGATTGGACGAAACGCGTTTTTCACGTGTGAGAAAGTCGTTTCGACATTCTGATTGGCTGCGAACCCCGAACGGGGTTTTCACACGCTAAGTTTCAATAGAAAATCTCAATAAGTTTCTTAAACTTGAACACCTTTCGTTGAAGGTTGGGACGTGGTTAAAGAATGGAAGGATGTGTTTTCAGGAGGAGAGAAGCAGAGAATGGGCATGGCACGTCTCTTTTATCACAGGTTTGTGTTTAAGGATATATTCCCTTTAACTCCCAAGAGTGCCAAAAACTTCAAAGTTAAAAAAAATCCCAAATTTCATTTTGTAAATATTGAAAAACAAATTGTACCATGCAAAAGTACTGCCGAAGTGGTTTCATTTGAATGGTCACACCATAGGATTTTGTTGACAGACTCAAAAGTTAGAACAAATGGTACCATGCAAAAGTACTGCTGAAGAGGTTTCATTTGAATGGTCACACCATAGGATTTCATCAACAGACTCAAAAGTTAGAACAAATGGTACCATACAAAAGTACTGCTGAAGAGGTTTCATTTGAATGGTCACACCATAGGATTTCATCATCCGACTCAAAAGTTAGAACAAATGGTACCATGCAAAAGTACTGCTGAAGAGGTTTCATTTGAATGGTCACACCATAGGATTTCGTCCACAGACTCAATAGTTAAAACAAATGGTACCATGCAAAAGTACTGCTGAAGAGGTTTCATTTGAATGGTCACACCATAGGATTTCGTCCACAGACTCAATAGTTAGAACAAATGGTACCATGCAAAAGTACTGCTGAAGAGGTTTCATTTGAATGGTCACACCATAGGATTTCGTCCACAGACTCAATAGTTAGAACAAATGGTACCATGCAAAAGTACTGCTGAAGAGGTTTCATTTGAATGGTCACACCATAGGATTTCATCCACAGACTCAAAAGTTAGAACAAATGGTACCATGCAAAAGTACTGCTGAAGAGGTTTCATTTGAATGGTCACACCATAGGATTTCATCCACAGACTCAAAAGTTAGAACAAATGGTACCATGCAAAAGTACTGCTGAAGAGGTTTCATTTGAATGGTCACACCATAGGATTTCATCCACAGACTCAAAAGTTAGAACAAATGGTACCATGCAAAAGTACTGCTGAAGAGGTTTCATTTGAATGGTCACACCATAGGATTTCGTCCACAGACTCAAAAGTTAGAACAAATGGTACCATGCAAAAGTACTGCTGAAGAGGTTTCATTTGAATGGTCACACCATAGGATTTCGTCCACAGACTCAAAAGTTAGAACAAATGGTACCATGCAAAAGTACTGCTGAAGATGTTTCATTTGAATGGTCACACCATACAATTTCGTCATCAAACTCGAAAATTAGAACTCCATTACATGCTCCATAATTGACTCTGGGAGTCAAAAGGTTATGGACATATTATACACAACCTGTTAATTTCCACTAAAAAAAATAAAAACAAACTGCATCATACGAAGGTACTGTATTTTTTTTAACTAATCACAAAGCTTATGGAGCGATTTTTAGTTGAGTGTCGTAAAACGAAAATCAAAGTAATTACCTTGATCAATCACAGCAGAGGCAGTCCATTTCCCGAAGCAAATTCAAGTAGCCGGCACCAAGCGCGGGAAAACGCGTGTGAGCAAGTCACGATTGGTTTTGATTGTACTTCTGGTCGAGAAAGTGGCGGGAGAGTTTTTAGCCAATCATAAAGCGTAGCAACGCAAAATCAAAGCAATTATTGCAGAAATACTTTCAACACTCAATTGAGAACTGCTCTAGTAATGCAAAAGCAAAGTACAGTGGAACCTCGATTTAACGAACCTCTATATAACGAAGTCCTCGGTATAACGAACGATGTTCTTCAGCCCGGCAAAATTACAAGTAAAATGTATGAAACAGAACCTCGATATAACGAAATCCTCGTTATAACGAACACAATCCGGCAGCCCAAACGTAAAATCTACCCCGATATAACGAATAAATGTCAACGCACGACCAAAGATGAATACGGAACAGACCAACAGTGTGTGCTATAGGCCGGCAAAGGTATAACCTGTACAGTTATAAGTGCAGTGCCGCAGTGTTTGTTTGTTTGTATGTTTACAGTGTACTGTAGTTTCATAGAGGCATTAGAGTGCAAATGTTATTTGTTAAGATCCGGAGATACGTGACATCGTTACAAAACAATTCTTAACTATACCTCGATTTAACGAACATTTCGGTTTTTTTCCCGCAAATTCGTTTTAACGAGGTTTTCGATATAACGAATCCTCGATATAACGAACCAATTTCCCCAGTCCCTTGGCACTTCCACTGTAAACACAAATCACTTTCGAATCACTGCTAAAAACCGCTTCATATATGACCAATTGATTTGCAGACCACAGTTCGCCTTACTGGATGAGTGCACCAGTGCCGTGAGTATTGATGTTGAAGGGAGTATCTTCCAAGGAGCTAAAGACGCTGGCATCAGTCTTCTGAGCATCTCCCACAGACCCTCTCTCTGGTTTGTACTTTCGTTTATAATCTTCTTAGAATTTTACTGGTTTATATCAAGCAGACAAGTGTTGAGAAAAAAAGGAAATATGTTTCTAAAAACTCATTTACAACTCATGACGAGAACACAACGGAAATCACTACCGTGAAGGTTTGGATACCCGGTGCTATTTGCATAGATTTTGGTGATTTTATTCCTTCGTTTTCTCCGCATTTAATGATCAGTTTGAGAAGCTATATCAAACACGAGGAAGAGTGTTTCATCAGGTATCCTAACACCTGAAAGTGGGTGAAAAAACTGGGCTATGCCATCATAGGATTGTCGATTAATTTTATGTAAAAGTGTTTTGTGATTTTTTTTGGGTGATTTTTATGAGTGTGCGAGAGAAGAAGAAGGGGGGGGGGGGGGGATGATTTGTGAAATTTAGAAAAATAAGAACTATTCAAGAAGTTTTTAAATTAGAATATGAAGTTCATAATTTTTAGATGGACACCAAAACAGTCCGTAATCAAGCTGAGGTGCTGTTGCGTGGGTAGCAACTGTTTCAGACATTCGCGCAAAACCAAGAGAGCTTGCTCACAAGCTACGGATTTGTAACATGGGTCTAACTTCCGAGTCCGTGAATGAAATGCCACGAACCTCTTGTTTAGCTTGGTTTGCCATGACGCACAGCACGGCACATCTTGACCATTCCCACTTGTTTCTCTTGCAGGAAATTTCACACGCATCTGCTTCAGTTTGACGGAGAAGGGGGCTGGCGCTGGGAAGAGCTAAACACTGCTACGAGGCTCACACTCAATGAAGAGAAACAGAAGCTGGAGTCACAGCTGGCTGGAGTTCCCAAGATGCAACAGAGGCTGCAGGAGTTGTGTTCTCTGCTTGGGGAAGACTCTGTTCTGTGCGTGCGAAAATAGAACACGTGTGATTGGGTTGGTGGGGTCGAATGGACTATGATTGATGCTCCGCTTCCTTACAAGTGTTATGGTCATGGCATTTATATGTAACGTGTGATAATTTATGTTAAAAGGGCGAATTGCATAGATACAGTATTGCATTTTAATTAAAAGATAAATAATTATTTATATTGACTTGGTCTTTAACAATATCACCGTTTATATCGAGTCATGAGCGGTATTCTTCACAATATGTCACGCTATAAATTTGTGATATTGGTTTGTTATGTACTCAGACTTGTGGCAGTCTTTGGATCCTCTCAATCTTCGTTAATTCTTGGAAGGGCACCTTTGAGTGATCGTCGACCACAGAAGACCAAAAAAAAAATTTTTTTTACCACATTTAATTTATTCGTATCGAGATAAATGGTAGTATTATTAAGTAGTAAAAAATATGTTTTCTTGATTACAACCGACAGAATAATCGAGAGCAGAAATATTTTATCGTAGATATTTAACCTTAAAGCTCACAATAAAATTTGCTGTGGAGAAATATTTCTTATTCAAATACTTGTAATGTTTTGTCTTTTTGGATGTAATGGGCACTGATACAGGTTGGTGGGAAGAGGGGAAGGATGAATTTTTGTTGTCGCGTTTCGCTCGCGCGATGATTTCGCTCGTGCACTCTCTCCGCTATATCATTAAAATAAAACAAGAGATAGGGAATTTAAAAAGGAGCGGATAAAAAAATCTGATTAAAGTCGATACTCGCAACTCTCTTCATCTTTGATTTTTATTGATCTCAGTTGACATGGACCCATCTCGTTATTAATAGGCCATTTCCGAGTTGCCTTTAGCCTCTCTATCAAAGCGAGGCTAGGTGCGAACCCTTTCATATGAAAATGCATTTTCATTCACATGCAAATACGTTTTATTTGCATGTGAATGAAAACTCATTTTCATATGAAAGGTTTCGCACCTAGCCTCGCTTTGATAGAGAGGCTAAAGGCAACTCGGAAATGGCCTATTGTGTACTTGATATCAATTATGTTCGATTAGGCATGACACACTACAAATTTCATGAACTGGGCTCGTGCCTATTCCCCTGGAATGGAATACTGGCGCGTTCGATTGAATCAAAACTGAGATAAGGGTGGCAAGAAACCTTTCCTTCTGGCAGAGACGGTCTTCTTTTCCGTTGTATTTTGAAGCGTAAAACTGATACTGCTAGCTGGGGAGAAAAAAGCTCAACTCTTGAACAAGCCTCAATAACAAAATTCTCAAGAATCTTTCTCTTTATTATTCATTTTATTAAAAAGTTTCAGTTTTCAAATAAACCATAAACAATTACATTAGCAATTCAAATTCGCTCAATATACAACCAAGTTTGCAAAAAAAGAAAAAAAAAAACCTGACAAAAATAAAATAATAAAAAGGTAATACCTGGGTTTAAAATCTGTAAATAATCAAGAGATAATGGTAAAATCACCATCGGGAATTAATTAGTAAATTTCACACTTCAACAATTATGGCTTCGTTCTTATAATTCGAAGTCATTCATTAGAATTCGAATATTCTTTTATAAAGCAAAATTTGTGAGTATTGATTATATTTACCACGCAAGACGAAGTATAAAAATTAATGCATATTTGTAATTTGTACTCAAAACGTCAAGGACATTTTATATCATTTTGAAACCTGGAGGGGACCAGCAAAAAAATAAAAGTGCACGTGACGAAGGTGCCTCGTTACAGGGATAGCTGTAATGGACATTCAGGTGACCGCGCCTCAATTACGTAAGAAGTGGGAGCGCGGATGAGCAATCATCATCGAGAGTTTTGTTTGATTGATACGATTAATAAAGATACCGTCCAATGAAATTAGAGGTTCTGAAAAGGGGCACCTGGTTATCACTCACATGTATTGTTTTCAGGGCTAGGGACCATTGTTCTGTTGTTTGTTCTATTGTTGTCTCAGCCAATCCTGTGAGACGTTCCGCATGCCGCCTCAAAATCCGCCATATTTTGACAGGTTTTCCAAACAAACAGATGGAAAAATTAAAACACGATTACACACTTTGAACTCCGGCCATATCTTTTAAATTTAATCGTATTCCTGAAACTTTCACCTCTCATCTTTGTACAAATTAAATTTCTGAATTGTTTTCGGGATTTTCCGAGGTTAAAATCTTTAAAAATCGACGTTTCGGCCAGTTTCACGGGCCTTCTTCAGGTCCTTTTAAAAAAATTGATACATTTTTAAAAGGACCTGAAGAAGGCCAGTGAAACTGGCCGAAACGTCGATTTTTAAAGATTTTAACCTCGGAAAATCCCGAAAACAATTCAGAAATTTAATCTTTTAAATTTGTACAGAAAAGCCTTACCTAGCATCTGAAGCAATTAATAATTCATAAATTTTTGCAATGTAATATTTTACTAAAATTTACATTAGATTTAAACTAATATGTGATAACATACTTAATTTACACTTTTCAACATGTAGATATGGAGCGTTTTCACTCACGTGACCTTCAGTCCCGTGGGACTCAAATGACAAAGACCATGGCAGCCATGTTGGTGTTCCTAACAAAAGAAGTTAATTAAAATTCTTTTGTACGGGAACACCAATATGGCGGCTATGACGTCAAGTGAAAACGCTCTATTCTTCAGTAATGTGTTATATTATATTATGTTAACTCATAAGTGGGTTGTCAACCCAGGTTTCTGGTTATATTATATTATGTTACATTTGCATACAAATTCATACAAAGTTCATTTGACTAGAAATAATTCCATCGTATTTTTTCTACATTTTTATATTCTCTTTGGATATACATGCATGACTACTAGAAAAGCATTTAGAAAACGCGTCTTAAATTTGAGTTACTTTTTACAGGCTTTACATTAATACAAAAATTAGTATAAATTGGTGCGATCTGTTTAGTTTTAATTTTTTCAGTCGTTTAATTGATACAAAGCATTCCTTTCTGGCTTCTATTTGAAAAGTTGTTATTTCTCGAACAAATGTAGTAGAAACATCCCTTCTTATTAAACTGCAGAATCATTCCGCCAAAGGATGCTGGTGCATTGTTCAGAAGTGAATCCATTTTGGTTGTCTTTGCTTCCACGGAATCTTTATTACACGGGCTGGTATTGCTCTTGCGCAGGCAGCTGTAATATCCTTAAAAATTAATAAAAAAAGGCGGATTGTTAGTCGAGCATAGTTAACCCTTTAAATCCAAAGAGTGTCACAAATCAAAATTCAAGAAAAAAATATTTCATTTTGAAAAAATATTACCAAATGAATGGTACCAAGCAAAAGTACTGCCGAAGAGGTTTCATTTGAATGGTCACACCATAGGATTTCATCAACAGACTCAAAAGTTAAAACAAATGGTACCATGCAAAAGTACCGCCGAAGAGGTTTCAATTGAATGGTCACACCATAGGATTTCGCCGACATACTTAAAATTTAGAACTGGACTGGGTGTCAGTAAAACGCGGGGTCGGATTAGGATTAGGTATGGGATTAGGCATAGTGTTAGCATTAGGTAAAGGGATTCTATTTAATCCCATACCTAATCCTAGACCTAATCCCACCCCGACCCCGCATTTTACTGACACTCAACTGGACTACATTTATCCATGATTGAAAAGGTTAATGAAGTTCCACCCAAATATCGTTTTTTCTTAATTTCCATGATATATCGCTAAAGGCCACCAAATATGCAACTGAATTCGATAAAAAGATTGTATAGAGCAAAACAGAAGCAGTAGTTTGGAGAAAAAGTGCAGGATTACAAGGATGGAAGTGGATTACAGTTCATATATAATCCGACGGGGTAATGATATTGTCTGATAACCCTTATTCAATTTTTTACCACGTGATGTGTCACATCAATGAGAAAGCTTGGAGATTAAGTGGCCGCTTATGATGTTAATCAGGTATACCTGCAGTTGCCAAGCTGACAGCAATGTCCTCTGGTTTGGGGTTTTTTAATTCCAAGCTTGTCCACACTGCCTTAGCTCCTTGAAACATTTTAGACATCTCCCATGGGATGGGATAGTTGTCTAACGGATCGCGTGTTTCCACTATGTTATTTCTATCAGTACCTGTAAAACACATCAAAATAATTTACTTCACCCCTTGACAGTAGTATCCGTTATCTACTCATCCGTTATTTGGATCGCTAGGCTAGGTAGTAGTACTGATTACATACATAACGCTCTCTTAGCGCGTTTAATAGGACTTTAAATCCGAAGATTCTTGTGTCCGCCGATGTGTTGGTTTCCTCAGACATTATACATTTTGCTCTGCATTGTCTCTCTCTCCACCGCCCAGGGACGGTTTGTCCAAAGTGTCAAACATTGTTTTATGTGGCTAAATGTACTAAAATTATTTGTACTAATTTGTATTACTAATTTGTATTACTAATTTGTATTAATTTGTACTAAAATGAACATGTACTAAAATTATTTCATTTTCGACTTCCCTTAACCCAAGGTTAGCGCTGCCACTTTGAGTTCAAATCTACACGTTCACAAAAAAGGTTGGTGCAATTTTTTTTTACCCCCGACAATTTCATTTTGACAGCTCTCAAATTGTTAATTAAATTTCACGATGAAAACGCTTTCAAACAAGAGAAACAGAACTTAGATAGACTACGAGTAGTCCCTCCTTTTCCCTCAGGGATAATAGAGCGAGCGAAGCGCGAGCGCGCGTGAGAATCACTCCACGCGAGAAAGGCGATTTTCACGCGCGCTCGCGTTTCGCTCGCTCTACTATCGCTGAGGAAAAAGGAGGGACTACTCGTGGTCTAGAACTTTGATTAACATTCATCCCCGATTAGCGTTAGCCGGCTTCCGAACAGCTGCGGGCGCAGGTATATAAATAGGTAGCCTCCTACACAGGCCTTCTTTTGGCTCGTCACGTTCGTTGAGGAGGAGTGCCGTGACGAGCTAAAAGAATGTTTGTGTAAGAGGCTAATAAACAGGCAACGGCGACATAGTGCTGGGGGTGGGAGTATCCCAAAACTATTTTGTTTGAACGCTAGTAAACCGACAAGCGAAGCAAGCATGTAACAGGGTTGTGGCCCAGCCGGATCCCCTGCTCTGCTGTTTCGTTTCGTAGTCACATGTCAACCTGAAAAATGAGTGTGTTCACAAGCCAGGGTGAAAGGTAAAGACTGGACTGGAGTACTTTGGTTTACATTGCTACGCTTTATGATTGGTAAAGAAATTTCTAACCAATCACAAGTAAAACCAAAACAAATTGTGACTTGTTTGCACGCGTTTTCCCTCCGTTTAAGAGCGCTTGGCGCCGGCTACCTGTATTTGCTATACTATGAGTTCTGATTGGTTCATTGGATTGTCTGCGACTTTGTATTTGGCCAGAGTAATTACTACGGTTTTGGTTTTAAGACACTGAATTGAAAACCGCTCTATGGAAAAAGGGATATCTAAAGTATGATGGTTTTACAAATTAAAGCTTGCACTTACCACCCTTTCCTTCACCAGCATCGCCAGCCTGTCCATCACCTGCAGGGCTGTTGTTATTATGGGTGTTGGAGCCTGCAAACAAATGGTGCACAATAATAAACAGTTAATGACTGGTCCTGAGGGAAACAGTGAAATTCGAGGGAAACAAAACTCACTGTTTCCCGAGGGATCAGTCATTAAGTGATTTGTTATATAGCAACACAAAAAAACCAACATAACACAGATTGAAAAACGCGCTGAGCACTCTAGGTAAACATCAATCGCATCATAATCATGCCACCTTTTGTCACGGTCTGATCACGTGCGCCAGCGGGCAACAGTGCAATGTTACCCGCTGACGTCAAAATTGTTGCCCGCTTTCGCAAATGTTGCCCGCTTAGGACAATTGGCGGGAAACAGTTTGTTTGTTAGATGTCATGTGATCATGAATCAACCAATCAACGCGCGCGTTGTATTGAGAAAAAACTCCTGGCTTTATAAGAATTGCTCATATAACCTCATGCAACACTCAAGGGAGTTTAAGAGAACCCAACCTAGTCTCGACACCTTCTCTTCTTTCAAAATGGCAGGCCGGGCGTAGAATGGCAGGCACTGGTATATTTATAGGGCGAAATTACGAGGATGTGAGCGCGAGGTGGCCACCTCTCCCTTCGCGCGTTCCCTGTGCGCGCGCGTTCTCGTAATTTTGCCCTGAAAATAAACAGGTGCCTGCTATGCAGGCTATAAAGAAATCAGTGGAAATGGCGGCCAAAATACTCTAACAATCGTGGACTATTTTGCCACGTGTCACGCGCGTTCTCGTAATTTTGCCCTGTAAACAAACCCGCCCCTGCTACGCAGGCTATAAAGAAATCCGTGGACAAGGCTGCAAAAATACTCCAACAATCGTGGACTATTTTGCCACGTGTCAAGCGCCATGCGTGTCACGTGCTACGCGCAACGTGCGCGCGCGTTCTCGTAATTTTGCCCTGTAAATAAACCGGTGCCTGGTACGCAGGCTATAAAGAAATCCGTGGACTGGGCTGCAAAAATACTCCACAATCGTGGACTATTTTGCCATGTGTCACACGCCGATGAAATGACGCTTTTGGAGGTTCTTTTTAGCGCTTGGCAGCCGTGTTTGTTTTGGAATGCCTTGAGGAAGAAACATGGTTCTATTAAGGTGTGTTGTCTATGGTTGTACATGTAGCAACACACACCCAAAAAACGGAGGAACCCAGAAAACGTGAGACTGGCATTCCTGTATTGACGTCACAGCCGACTATCCCCAGTCTTTCTTCTTGCGCGGTATTGTCCCGGAATTTTCACGATACCTAAAACCTTTTCTCGCATGTCTTTTCAGAACACCATGTACTTCGATCAAGCAAACAAAAAATTCGTCATATACACTAAGACACTTTGAGGCTGTTATATCAAGAACTTTCCATACCTGCCCACTGAATATGAAGAACATCAGTTTCTTTTTTTAAAGTTAATTTGTTGGGAACAAAATCGTACTCCACGGCAGGATAAACCTGAAAAACAACAATTTAATACTTATGAAACTGACGGAAGAAAATAACTTTGTTTATAATACTTAAATGGCAGTTTTCCCTACCCGTGTTTATACTTCAACTCGTGTTTTCCCCCACCCTTTTCTATACTTCTTGAAATCCCTACCCTTTCATATACCTCCAGCCTGAAAAAGACACCCCTTTCGGGCGGAGCATTCCCGTCTAGCCCATTATAGGGAGTACCCCCCCCCCCCCACCCTCGGGAAAGGGGCACTGTCTCGCCTTAATAAAAAGAAATCGCTCATCTTATTTCAATATTGTACACTTGAAATGCCACCAAATACACAACTTCATTGGATAATAAGATTCTATAAAGCAAAACAGAAGCAGTAGTCTGGAGATAAAGTGCCGAATAAAAAGGATTGAAGTGGATTATAGTTCGTCCAATTTGATTTCGTGACAGGCGGTCACCCCGTTCTAGTTAACGTCTCTGAAATGGATACCCCGTTCTAGATCAGGAGTCCCAAAATTACGACCCCGTCGGGTGGCCGTAATACCCGTATAGGTATTTTGGGGTAGTACCCACCCCGGAGGATAATCATCTGGGACACTGTTGAAGCTTTTCGTGCGAGCACTCTCGTAAGCCAGCAGATCCCCTAAGCGACTACCCTGATATTCAAAGTAAAACCATACCCCGCAACCACCTTGTGAGAGCTCATTCTTGTACACAACAAGCTCTAGTTGCGCCCGCCAGGCTTTTTCGACATGTCAAGGTGACACTTATGCCAACTCTCCCGGATACGGAACGAATCTCCCGGTCTCCCGTACGGGCCACCAAATCTTCCGGATAAAATCGACTTTTCTCTACAATAGGCTAAGATTTTAACCCAAATTTTCCCAAAATCCCCCCCAAAAATTTGGTCCTTCATCATATCTTAACTTCACAAACGCTTTTCGGGTCTCAGGAATGCAGAAAATGACACTTTTAGAGGGTAAAGCCAAAAAAATTCTCCGGACCCCCCTAGATGCTTGCGACTACGTCGCTCGATTCACGCCAAAAAAAAACTCCCTATTTTCAATCTCCAGAGGTTGGCATCTCTGAGGTGATGACTTGTGACAGCCTTGAAACTGTAATCCTGAGTAATCAAATTAAAGGCTCCTACAGTGTATGAGCCAACTCGTGAATACGAAACGCTCTAAGTAAAAGATTTTTCACCGAAAAATTCATAGCCTGTTCCAGGCGTTCAGACAGTGGGGAAAGCGCGAATAGTTGGGGAAGGCGCGAAGAAAAGCGAGCGAAAAAAAAGCGGGGAGATTGGGGAGAGGAAGCATTTTTTCCGCTCGCTTTTCTTCGCGCCTTCCCCACTATCTGAACGCCTGGAACAGGCTAAAAAATTCATGGCGGCAAGACATTGTTATAAGCTTATTATGCGGGGTTATTTGCAGCAGTGAGGTCCGTGTTGAGAAAATCTTTGCCAGAGACTTTGCCAGAGACCAGAGTACACTGTACGGCTTGAGGGTATTACAAACTTAGATATGCGCATGCAAGCCTCGTGCACTGTGACTGGTAAGCGGATCGGAGTTGAAGAAATTTTTGTGTCTTACCTGCACAATGTTTCCTCTCTTTCCGCGAACATTCAGATTGAAAATGTTCTTGTCCTGAGGTGCAGGACCAGTTAATCGGGAACTCAGCTTAATGATGTGCGATCTGTCCTGAAACGTTCTTCCATACTGTGCTGTATTTATGGCCAGTTTCAATGGCGATGAAGCGCCAATGTTCACTGCAGGATTCTGCTGAATCAACCTGAAAGACATTAAGCAAGATTTTACTTGTAAAATGGTCTGCAAAGCCCAGAGTATCAGTAGTATGTCCAGTGTGATCTGTTCTGAACTGATGCCAATAGCTACCTGCAGTGCGGTTTAAAAATTAACGCATGATTAACGTCACTAGATTTGACACTAGAACAGACAGACAATAGACCAAACTCACTGACAAATTCGACTAACAATACATTGACTAAAATTACACGGATTGAAACAGACCAATTATGGCCAATAACATGATCATGGCTTACACCAAAAGAACTAGAACTACTGATACAAACGCAATTGCAAAGTCTGTTACTTTCCATGCTCACTTTGAAAATCGCTCTTACAGTCATGAACTTACTCATTGTTATATGAAGAATTAGTTTTCCAGCCATCATAATCATCAGTTGATATGTTATATCTGAAACAAAGGAGTAGTACACATTAAGTTTGTGAAGCATAAAATATATAGAAATCCTCTTTAACATTAGCATTCTTGATCAGGAAATAGTCTGGCCTAAAACACACTGAAATGCTTGTGCATTACGTAGCATGCTGTCCAGGGGGTGGGGGGGGGGGGGGGGGGGATTATGAACATCACTATTATTATACGACACAGCATTTTGAGAGTGCAATTATACACACCAAAACGAGTGTACACGTAAAATAAACCCATACGAAACTAACAGATCTGCTAATGTACATGTATGCTCAGAGGCAAGAAAAGTACTAAACAGATATACATGTACATGTATCTTCCTATATATGTCCCCAGCCATGTTACACAACTACATGTAGACATGTAATCTTTACTACCGAATGTACGGCACTGTAACATCAACAGTTACTGTACACAAACAAACTGGTGCTGGTACTTTTAATGTGCAGCTGCAAAAAACATGAACACTTCAAATGATTTAATTTTGACATGTTAATTTATAATATAATTTCAGGGCTTGGAATAAGTCTCGTTGAGTTGTCCCGGACAAGATGATTTTTTTCTGTGTGGCAAGTAACTTTTCTTGCTTTAATACTTGCCCGATGGGCATTAGGCCCAGGCAAGTCATCCACTGACTAAATAATGATTTCAAAGCAAAAAAGTAAACTGCTAAAGGGCAAGCAAAATTTGAGTTGCTTGACAAAGGGTAAGCTGGAATCAAAGTTTTTTCAAGCCCTGAATTACATACTAGCCATGCACCTATAATGACCTCAAAGACAAAATGAAACCACATCTATCAGTGTTCTGGGGCAATTTGTGCGCTTACCTTATTCTAAATACACACAGTTGATTGTGACCAGAAGGAAACAAAGGAATCGTCCAGGTAAAGTTGGGTGTGATCCCTTCAGGTGTGTTACCAAGGTGATTGTCTCTCGTCCAGGGTGCTTGACCACAGAAAGGCTCATCAAGTTTCACCAAACACATTGGCTTGTCAGAGCCATGAGGGATAGCCCAAGTATAACGCCCCTTGCCTTCTGAGCGACATTTTTCTTCAGTATTGTATTGTGGTGAAGTCAATTTCTCCAGAAAATTTGTAAATGTCATCCATTTTCCACCATTGTCTGAGCAATCTTTGGCATTGTTATATTTTGACCATTGCTTGCGCTTTCCCCCAGGGTAATACTCCATGCACTCTCCTATTTGTAGTCAAACATAAAATATTAATGTTTCCTATATTATTTAGGAATCTTGTTGAAAAACATCTTAAAAAAGGTCCAACAATATTCCAAGGCTGTGCTCTGTAGTGCCTGGCAGGCCCAGCTGCTACTAAGTTTTGTCTTTGGACAACAAGGAAAACTTACTCTTTGCACAAAACTGAACTTAAACTGGGTACCCTGGATTTCATAGTTTGGATCTCTGGGTTCCCTGTGAGTTTTGTTACAGTACAGCCTTGGACCTCACAGCACCATTGTCAAATTCAAAATTATAGAAGTCGAATGGCATTTAAGGATAAAGTATGATTCTCGCATAATACTTTGAAGAGAAATCTTAAGCATTCCATGAGGTAATATTAAAGTTGTTATATTTATTAACTAAATGTAAAAGTGACAATTTTGACCTTGAAATTCAAATTGTGAACTCTGAACCAACTCAAGCAAAGCATTCTCACTGATTTCCTGATTTCCCAGCTTAGTCCGTTGACAGAGAAACGATGGAAAACATCCAATTGGCGAGTGGAAAATGGCCGTGCGAAACTAAGGGCGGCCATTTTCCGCTCGCCAAATTTTTTTTCGTTTCTCACTTGACAGACTTAGCTGGGAAAGCTGGGGACTGCTCGTAGTGTTGATTAGCAAATTAAAGAAATTAATCAAGCAAGTGTAACTTGTTTGCAACAGTCGCTTGAATTTTGAGGAAAAGTAATAGGCCATTTCTTTGTATTGCGAGAGCTTGTTAGGAAGGGTTCCATGCAGTGGTGGGTCTAGGGGAGCTGGGGCCTGGGGGGGGGGGACCACTGCCCACTATCCTTTCCACCCCCCTTTCAGTCTCTGACATTTTCACTCCCCCTCCCTTATTCACCACCCCCCCCCCCCCCCCCCCCTTTCCAAGGAGTTTGGATCCAGGACCAACCTTTTTGCTCAACATTAAAGCTGTGCTTCTTGTAATATTCGCAGCGCGACACATCACTGGTCAGCACTGCAATGTCCTTCCAGTCTGTGGGATGCCAGTATGGGTAATAATCTCTCTCTTCTGGACACTCGTATCCTCGCCGTGTCCCTGTGGGATTCTGACGTGTGTAGATGCTCTCTTTACCAGCCAGCTTTTGGTCAGCAGTAAACAGACCTGAGAATAGTAATAAACGATTTAATTCAAAGTTGCGGGATAATTTATAAAGTTTTTTTTTTCAGTCCAAGGGTATTTAAGAAAGAAGTCTGTCAAGTGTGATCAATTCTGGGTTACTGCAGCTGTACAATGTAGTTCTGAGCAGAACTTTTGAGCGTGGTTTTTGTTCAACATGATTTACATGTGAAAAGCAGAAACTTAGCTTTGTATTAAAAAAAATCAAATTCAACATCACTTTCACTCAATTAGGCCTGACAGTGGGCGGCACGGTGGTCTAGTGGTTAGCGTGTCGGACTTTCAACCTGAAGGTCGGTGGTTTGAGCCTGGTCTCTGCCGTCGTGTTGTTTCCTTCGACAAGAAACTTTACTCCACACTGTCTCTCTCCACCCAGGTGTATAAATGGGTAGCGGCGACAAAATGCTGGGGGGAACCCTGCGATGGACTAGCATCCCATCCAGGGGGGAGTAGCAATATTCCTAGTTGCTTCATGCTACGGAAACCGGGTTAAGCTCCGGCCATGTGGGCCATCGTGGCCCGAGTACGACTTTACTTTTTACTAGGCCTGACAGTGTACTGTAACTTTTCTGTATGTCTTTTGACAAGAGACTAGACAAGTTTAGCTCACCATATCACCAAGATGATTGTACAAGTATACTGCACTTGGATGTGATAATTTACTGCAGCTTTCCAGAAGAACAATAGAACGATTAAATTATGTTATTCGTAAGAACCCGCTTTATACAGACACCCCATTAATACGGACAGTTTCCGTGGACCCTTTGGTGTCCGTGTTAACAGGGATTGACTGCATGCACAAGTTTGTACATGTACATGCTACTCGGGGATATGTTAAGCACAGGGTTTTACAGTGCGATGAGAGATCCTCACCCTGATTCCGCTCCCTGCGTCTACATTTGTCATACCACTCCCAAGATTCATGCATGCCCCTATCCTTGTCCATATCTCCATTTTTGCGGGTATTATACTGTGGCTGTGTCTCATCGGCATTCTTGGAGGCTGTGAACTTGGGAGTTTTTGTATTCACACCATTGCGTAGTGTGTCCACGGTAACCTGCACAGGAGCCAACTGACACTTAAACTGCAACACAATGTTACCGTTCATCTTGTGAGGGTTTGTGTCATCATTTCCACCAGATCCATGCTGATTGGTCCACTCGAATGTGAGATATGATTTGCCTTGTTTGGTTCCACTTTGGAAAAAATTCTGCAAAATATTGTCAGTACCATATTTTTAAAGTGCCAGTTTGATCAAATGTTTAAATTTCATTTTTGTACATTTTTTGGAAATAATGTATTTATGCAGTAACATGTCCAAACCGTTTTTCAATCTGATTAAGGGTTGCATGTCTGACTGTCATTAAATTTGCATGTTCCTCAGAAGTTTCAAAAGATAGCCAGTGAAGTGACGTCAGAGGCTCAAAAATTCCACTCTCACAATCACAATTCAATCACTTTTATGTACAACAACAATGGCAGCGATAGTGGTACAAGACAATTAAAGGATCAATACATTGATACATTGACGCATTTATTTGCCTTTCCTGCAGAACAACAACTCCAAAGGAGAAGAGTGCAAAAACAAAAAACAATGAAATTTTTAAATATTTGATAGAACTGACACTTTAAAGGGGCTATGTCGCAAGGTGAGTCTGCGCAATGAGTTCCTGTCATGTGACGTCACCTGACGTCACACATGTCAAATTTCTATTGTTCCCTCACGGATCGCGGCAAGTTTTATCGCGCTTGCAATCGTGTCGAACCACGCGAGGTAAACAAGCACATGATCGATTTCGCTTTTAAATTCCTCCCCAACTTCCACCACTACTGGAAGACATCGAATTGTTCGAAGGTACGACTAACAAATCGCAGAAATAATTTACTAAAAATCTAGCCAAGTAAATACTCTAACTAATTTGTAAACTTGAGATCTATCCTTCCATGCAATACGACGGGATGGAACAGATTGCAGCGAATTCGACAGTAATGGCCGCCAACTTGATAAAAAGCCACCGGATGTTTTTCAAGTTGTTAGTACCCAGTACTCACCCGCCATCCTCGCGACATAGCCCCTTTAATGAAGTGACCTTGGAATAAATTTTATAACTCAGGTTCTTAAATTATGTGACATGAAAACTGGAATAAATACAAACCCTACTTTATATCTACTGACAGGAAGTACAGTACAGGCATTACATGTATGTTAGGAAGAATGTATTACAAATGTATGAAAATGTGGAGGGTCATCATCATCCATTGTTGGGTACCATGAAGAGGTATGCGTTGGGGGGCCTCAAAATCAACATAAAGTAAAGCCTGTATTACTGTAAGCAGACACCCTCTATTAAGTGGATACCCTCTAGCCCAATGGTATTTGCATCAGCTGGTTAATGTTAATGTGGGCATAACACAAAATCCATTTTCCGCTGCTTCTTTTAAACGTGACACAAGCAGTTTGCCAGCCATGAGTCTGAAAACACTTTAGATTATGGAGTGCAGATACATGTACAGTGTTCCCGGCAAAACGATGCTGCAAATATGACATCTTTGACAGACTTATTCACTCAGAATGTGAGTTATACATGTAGATTTCTACTGTCCATTTTCAGCTGAAATTTGTGTAAATAAATATGGCTTAAGGAGGCTAGAAAGGGTTTTCAGCTGCATGCCTGCGCGATATTCACTCATCATGCATTGACGCATGCGTCAGCTGATTTTCCTATCAAAAAGTAGCACGCACAGCTCACTGGAAATGAAAATACTGCGTAAAATCGCGCAAACCGGAAATAAGTCATGCATAAAATATTCCCCTTTATCTCAAAAATTTGCTTGGTGACCTATGTTGAAATTTTTCATGCAAGTACATGTAGCATTCAACATGCATGTCTTTGGAGGGTTATAGTTACCATGACAACAGATATGACGTCATGAATGGTCTTGAAGGAAACGTTAACAACCCTGTCATAAGCTTATCTATAATTTGTTTCAGAGACTAAGACCATTGAATTTTAATGTTTAATTGTTCCGACATGTACATAAGCTGTACGAAACCTGTTCAAACCTCCTTTAGGCATTTTTATACTCCTCAGATCAGTTTTAAAAGCTTGAAAAAAAATTCTCAGCCCTGTTAAACACCACTTCTGTATTTGCTCACTGAATAACCTCTATATTTATTACACTGTACCATGTTAAACTGTTTGGCAGCAGTAGTCGCTGCTTTGTCTGTCTTGTCTCCAACATTGTATCCACCACGGTTGTTATTCTGAAAGAAAAGGATTTACAGATAATACAATGCCATACCACTTACAACACGACAAAAGTTTTCAAGTGTGGCCGCAGGGTTCGAAATTTACTTCTATGTCCAGTTGCCCTTGGGGCAACCACAAGGCTTGGTTTGGTTGCCCATAGAATATTTTGGTTGTCCAAGCTCTTGCCCCAGTTCAAGCTAAGAAACTAATACAGGAGCCAAATAGTGAGTTTTATTAATTTTCACAAGAAAATGAAATAAAAATACAGTGAACTGTATTCAAAAGAGTGTCTTAATAAAATGTTTTGACCAGCCTGTGTCCGACTGAGAGTTGTTTTTAGTCCATCAGTCACGCAAACCTTAATAATATTATAAAAATCAACACAATTACAGTATTGCAACGGGAAAAAAACTTGAAAGTTGGAACCTCGCATAAAGCCACTTCTTATATTATAAAGCTTGCCAAGAAACTTATTTCAAATGTCTTCAGAAATGCAGGCTTCCAAATGCAGATTTATCTTTCTAAAACTGTCTGCAATAACTACAAAACATAGCGTTTCCTTTCGTGTAAAATTCCAGCCAGGGTCTTCCAGTATTCCACAACTCTTGAAACGTACGAAACCTTTTTTTTTAGCTTTCTTGCGCCTCGGCTAATTCTGCTGTAGATTTTGAGACACCCGTAGCATTCCTTTGATCATCATCTTTCTTTGTGGCTTCCGAATTGTTGTTATCGTCACTATCCTTCACTTTCTCACGGCTGAAGTAGCGGAAGACGCTCGTATTAACTAACATTATTAAAGAAAGAATCACTTAAAAAGGTTTTAAAGGAGAACAGGCAAACAACAAATTGCCGTACTTCAGGGAACAAACATGGCGGCATCACAGAGCAGATCTCACTCGTGCATCATGGACTATACAACCGCTGGTTGGTATCAACATTCAGAAAAGAGAAAAGCCTTCCAACAGTACGTGATATTCGACTATTTCTTCCGCATTTGTTTTACTTTCGACTAATTTTTAGGTATCGTGAACTCTTCAAAGACAACAAGCTGTTATATTTATTCAACTTTATTAATAGGGACTAGTTCTATGGCAGATTGGGGGCAACCACTCAGCACAATTTGGTTGCCCCATCATAATTTTGGTTGTCCGGGACAACCGGACAACCGTTAATTTCGAACCCTGAGTGGGTGATCTGACCAGTATGGTTTATATTAGACAATAAATACTATTGTATGAATTTATGTGACAGTAAACAGAGTTGTTTTGCTATACATGTACATGTATGGGATTGCTTAATTAATAACACATGTGCATTGCTAATTTTTTCAAATTTTCTGGGTTTTTTTTTACCAAAATTTTACCCTCCATGCATTTCATTAAAGATTATAGTATTCCATAGCCAACTTTTTATTGTTGGACTTTGTTGCTCTTAATATTTATTTGTGATTTATTAAATTATATCAATGTGATATTGTGACACTACATGTACAATCTCTTAAAGAGGCTAAAAAGGGTTTTCAGCTGCGTGCACATGCGACGTGCACTCTTCATGCATTGACACATGCGTCAGCTGATTAATTTCCTATTAAAAAGTAGTGTGCGCAGCCCACTGGAAATGAAAATAATGCGTAAAATCGAACGAGCCAGAAATACATGTAAATCATGCATAAAATATTCCTTTTTAGCTCGAAAGTTTGTTCAGTGACCTATCCTGATTTTCTGCATTCAAGCAGTATTCAGTATTTCCTATCTTAAACAAAAGTTTGAAAAAAAATTATCTAGTAGAATTTTTTTCTTATCTGACAACAACCTTTTTGGAAATTTCTTAAATTCCACTATATAGATTTTTGTTATAGCGCCAAAACGAAAAGAAAGTAAGTTGTGCTTTCCAAATTGAGAAAAAAACTAATAGGTCACCGAATTAGTTTCAAAGATAATTAGCGAAAACTGGGTTTTAGAGGCTCTTTTCAGAAAGCTGTACTGTTGCCATGGTAATGGCTATGCTGTCATAAGCACCCTTAAAGTATTGCCTGATAATAGTGTCATATAGACATCCAAGAGTTGTCCATATCACTGGTTGCATTATTTTTTAATATGTCATCATTTAGACACTATTGAAAGTTACCCTTTCGAGCCTCCTTGATAGATCTTGATCATTGTTGTCACTTTAAATAAAATTTAGCTTGTATGTATGGAACAAACAGCAGAAATGAAATACTTTCAATGTTACATGTACATGTACATTAAAAAAATATATTCCACTGACAAAAAAAAAAATTAATAAGCCTTTGGCATTCCATTTATAATCTGACCCCCATACATTTCATGTGACCCCACACCATGGGATGAGGTTTATGGGAATTGTTGTCAACATCACTAGAATTGAAGTAATCTGCAAAAATAGAAATCTGCCCTGTAAGAATGTAGAACAAAAATCACCATTTTTACCCGCCGGATATTTTTTTACCCGTCGGATTCTGCAAAT
Organism: Cladopsammia gracilis; assembly: GCA_022457155.1. NCBI lineage: Eukaryota > Metazoa > Cnidaria > Anthozoa > Scleractinia > Dendrophylliidae > Cladopsammia > Cladopsammia gracilis. Next base: position 81,890 of record JAJGOT010000910.1, read on the forward strand.
TCACTATTTTTACATTGTACCCGCCGGATTCTGCAAAATATTGATTCTAACTGTTAGATTGGATTCTATAAACATTCTAAACAATTCTTGCAGGAATCTGTAAATCGGTAAATAGCTAATATCTGCTTTCAATGTAAAATTGTCCTGTAGGAGTCAGAAAATTTTCGAAAATTGAGCCAGTAGGACAAGTAGGAACCGGCAGAATAATTAGTTATGCAGCTTAATGATCAGCGATGTGTTTCGCAACGTTAACGGTTCATTAATATTATCAGTAAAATGACCCGTGAAAAATTAATTTACCAAATGCAGAATCGCTTTTAATGTACAAAAAGTGGCAATACAATACCTGGGAATCAAAGAGCCTGTTGGCATTTCGTCTCTCTGCTGATTTTTCGTTCAAACGATTGTTGCAGCCTCGAGGATTGTGCATGTAGACATCTGCATCGCAGCAATACCACAGAAACACAAACAAAACACAAGTCAAAGGTTTCATCGTGATAGAGCTTCGTAAGGCTCACAACAAAAGCCCAAAATTCTGACAGAACGGAATGACAAACACACTTTTAAGCTTAAGCTTATATGCGATTTCGAAACAGTTTGATCCACTTTCTTTCCTTGCACAAGGCACGAAAAGCCGCGAATATGTTATCATTACCAAATATGGTTTTACAGTCTTCACTTCCGGATGTCAAAAACAGAAGATGACGTTATCGCAAAGGAAGTCCGATGTTGGTCCACACGCGTGTTGTACACGCAAACGTCCAGCCCTGACTCGTCCCCAGTGGTCTTTCTGGGTAAGACGCGGGAGACGCGCCACTTTCGCTTTCTAATATTAATTTTTCATAACACTTACTCGTCGCCAATTTGAGCTGTTGAGCTTTTCTAGTCACAAAACACGCGCTACTTGAAGACTAAACGTCATTTTTTTAATTCCTTCAGGAGTTTTTTCGGGAACTTGGAGATTAGGAAGTTGATGATTCACCTCGTTTACGTGAATGTATAAAGGTCGTGTTGGGGGCCGACATCCCACAATGTCAATCTGGCCAAGGAAGAGCTCTCTTCGTCACACACGAACATCTGCGGTCGAAAAAATTAATCAGCGTTCACCAATCTCGGGCCATTTAGGGATGAACCATTAGACAAAATTTGACCTTGTTGTCATAGGAATTGAATTGAATTCGTGGATGTCCCGCTTGTCTTTTTTTTTCGTACAGTTTGTGTCCATCTTTAAATTTCACAAAATTGACCAACCCGGGGGGGGGGGGGAACACTCCCTTGGACTATCAATCAATCAATCAATCAATCAATCAATCAATCAATCAATCAATCAATCAATCATCTTTATTTAGTCACGGAAATGCTCTTCCAGAGAGCCATGCAAAAATCATGCAATAAAAAATATAATATTAAATAAATATGGTCATTAAAATTATACTAAATTACAAATGTGATATAAACGATTTCAGGCTTGTCTGTCCTTTGATAGTATTTGATAGACTATTCCAGAGAACCGCCCCTCTATAGTGGAAGCTATTTTTTGGGTGTTTCTTGGTGTTGCGGAAGCCATTGTTGGTTAGCTTTTGTGTTGTGGTGTGGGTATTGTTCAGTGATTTTTGAATCTTTTGTTTTACGTCACTTGGTGATCACACCATCCGCAACACCAAGAAACTACCTATTTTTTCCAGCCTCAGTATTACGGTCTTGGTACAAATAAATTATCATGGTGTTGAGTTTCTTAGATTGTAAGAATACATAGAGTTTGTACTATTAAAAATTTGAGCCAAATGATCAGGTACATTTCGATTTTTCAATTTATACGTTATTATGGCTAATTGTCTTGTCCTTCGTGTCTCAAGATTATCCCACCCAAGTTCATCCAGTATCTCAACTGATCGTCTATCGTAGTTAGAGAAGGTTATCACCCTGGCAGCTCTGTTTTGGAGGGTCTGGAGTATGTTACACATCCCTTTCCCACAACTCCCCCACACTATACTATAATAATCGAAATATGGTAGTACAAGGGAGTAGTACATCATAATTAATGTATGATAAGGTATGAGAAGCCTTACACGTAACAGAACTCCAATCCCTCCAGAGGTTTTCTTAGCAATTTTGTCTACATGATCTCTCCAAGTTAATGATTGATCTATTTCAACACCAAGATATTTATACGTCTCATCCCTTACAAGGGGTTTGTGATCGACATGAATATTAAACTGGTGCTGAAGGTGTTTTCCCGGGGGGGGGGGGGGGGGGTACTTAACAAAGTTTTGTACGGGGATGCTCCGCCCCAAGGTCCAAACCCTGACCCTTTCATATACTGTTTTTGACAGAAAAGGTACCCCTTTCATATACCTTTCATTGAAAATGGTACCCCTTTCATGCACCTTTCATTGAAAATGGTACCCCTTTCATATAGCCTTTATGTGCGTCATTTTGATATATTTTGAAAGGCCCTTTTATAATATTTAAATGGCAGTTGTCCCTGATCTTTTTTATGCTTCAACTCGTGTTTTCGCTACCCTTTCCTATTCTTCGTGAAATCCCTACCCTTTCATATACTTCAACTCGTGAAATCCCGACCCTTCCATATACCTCCAGCCTCAAAAAGGTACCCCTTTCGGGCGGAGCATCCCCGTATAGCCCGTTATAGGCAGTAAACCCCCCGGGAGGTATTTTTTCCTATATTGACTAGCTACAGGCATATATTTTGTCTTTACCACATTTAGGCTAAGTTTATTCGCTATTAGCCATGCATGTATTTCATGTAGATCATGCATGATTCATTTGTTGTTCCAGAATGTACTCATCAGCATGTGCAACAATTAAACTAGTATCATCTGCATACATCCGCACTTTAGAGAAGAGGTTACAAGATGGAAGATCATTTATGTAAACAATAAATAGTAGTGGCCCAAGAATAGAACCCTGTGGTATTCCGCATTTAATTGTACGTGCAACTATCTGACAGCACACCATCGACAAAAGGCGTACCTTTTATAGGCTGGAGGTATATAAAAAGGTAGGAATTTCACGGGCTGAACTGAAGCCGATAGAAAAGGGCAGGGAAAACTGCCATTTAGGTCGCACGTAACGGCTAATTCGTCTATTAAAGTATTTTAATGTTTATACTGAAGTGAAAAGTGAATAAACGTTGCTCAAATGTAAGTTTAAAATGCTTCTTTGGTTTTCCCTTTGTCATTTAATACAACATATCATGCATCAGGGATGTAAGACAGGCATATAAGCCGACTAGGTATATGAAAGGGTTCCCCTTTTCTCAAAAACGGTAGTATAAAAGGGTAAGGGTTCGGACCTCGGGACGGAGCATCCCCATACAAAACTTTGTTGAGTTCCCTCCCCCCCCCCCCCTCCCCGGAAAATGAACTCAATTTTTTATTTGTTGACCTACATTATTTGTAAAATTTCCTGTCGAACCGTTTGTTTGTACCACTTTATTTGATTTAGCTTTGAAGATTAAGGAGGAGAGACCTTTGTAAGTTGAAAAGCTGTAGAAAAATAAACCGGCATGGCAGACATGAGGGTGGCGAGATTGGGTGACTGTAATTCGCCGGAAAGGGACTCGAAAGCAACATAAATCGGCTATCCATCGGCCGCCGGCCAGCACCGGAATAAAGCAACTGACGTCACTTAGACTGCTTGTGGTCTGTTTCTCTCTCGAAATAATATAAATTTGTGGCTCGAATTTAGCACGGTGCGACAAATTGGACGAGAAGAATCCTCCCGCCAGCTTTTGCCCAATTTTGGTGAGCGCGCTCATGGGGGATACACACTCGACGGACTAAGAAAAGCAGTGTAGCAGGTGTATTTTAAAGCAGACAGTGTACAAAGCTTATGGGGTCGTGTGTATAAAATAGAGGTGAAAACTTACGTCAGTAATAAAAAAATCAGATATATAGATACAAAAATATTGCAGAATAAAAGCGACAAAGAAAAGACGTTTATTTTTATTATTAGTCTAGTAACACTGAAAAAGCTTCCAGTAGCCGCTGTACGGCTGTACAGGTGTTTTGTTTAGTAAGCTTGTAGATCGGCCATGATACCTCAATCCCCCCGAAATCGGCATCCCGCAAAACGCCTGTTTTTGATCCTTTAAGGACGGTGCCACCTAATGGCAAGGTATTTTGCCAGGTTTTTGACTATGCGGGAAAAGTAGATCTTAGCAAGGGCTATTGGAATCCAAAGAGAAAATTGGGGGTAACCACGCAATTTTCGGAGATATTTAAGCTTCAATCTGGAAAAAATGCTGACATCAGCATTTTTTCGAAAAAGGGAAAAATAGATCTTTCTTTGCGGATTTCCTTAGAATTCGCCTTTACATACACAAAAGCAACAATAATTCTATAAATCTCTAAAACACATAACAAATGGTAACATAACAACTACTGTTTATGTGTTTTAAGTTACAAAATCATCACAACGGAGCCATTATCGGCCCTGACAGCTTTCCCACGTTCGCCAAAAATACGGTCTTAATAACGTTTGCCCACAACAAAAAATTAATGGGGTACTTAATATGCTTACCACTTCCATTTTATAAGATAAAAAGTAGGGGTCACCACGCGTTTTTACAAGTTATATTTAGATATTTTCAACTTTTATGGAATCACTTTCGGGGTTCGCGACATTTTTTTCTATGCCCTCCCTAGTAAGTTGAATATTGTGCGTGTCTTTTTCGGGGGCATGCTGGGATTTCCACTCGACGGCTTACCGTTCAAAAGGCACGATAAAAAGACAAACATTGTCGAATTCAAAGGAAATCTTTTTGTAGATCTAAGGTGCTCTTTTGAGAAAGATTTTTTCGGGGATTTCAAGGTCAAACAGCACAGTAAAGGAGTAAAAAGGCAAAATCGGTTTACTTCCATTGATCTACAGTGGATCTACGGATTTATTATGTTCCTTCGGGCACAAGAACTTTACATTGTGTGCATCTTCTTCCGATCCATTACCAACTTGAAAACATCAGTGCTATATCGAGGTGACTGGTCGGCTGCCGAAAAACTCTAGATTGGCAGGTTAGTCTTTAACGGTTATTTGGAGTCAAAATTTAAGAAATATTTGTTGAAAAGTGCTTGAGTTTTGTAATTTCATTTCGCCGCGTGTTTATTTTCTTGTGAAGCTCCTGTAGTTTTCATGGATTCTCTGATAACTTTAAAAGAGTTTACACTTTAATGTAAAAAAAAATCGTGAAATAATAAAACACTTGTTTTTTTGCCTAAGTTTACGGCTTTATTTGATCTAAAACGATAAGATTTCTTTTCAGTTTATCATGGCAAGTTTTTCGCCTATCAAAATTTGCTCTAATGCAAAGAAGTTGAGAACTGACACGATGCGACTTCGAAAAACATCACTTGGCTATAATAGAGAATAAAGGAAATCAATTTAACCTAAATGCACAAATGTGTTTACGAAAGATTACACCAAAAACCATGCTTGCCAGCAATCCAGGGAGGGAAGACTTAAGTCGGATGCTTCCCGGCTTTGGAGCAGCCAGTTTGCTTTAGTTGCTGGCTTCAGCCTTGTTTTTTTAATATATCTTCATCAATTGTCAAAAACGGTTTTTTCGAAACGCTTTGCTCATCACAAATCTCCTTTTCGACGTTTGTTTGATTTAACTGGTCAGGAACAATTGTTTTTCTGCTTTTGTTATATACTTTTTCATTCGCAAAAATGGCCACTGGCAAAAGATTTTTGCAGATAAACAAAAAATTCAAACAACGCGAGTTTGGCCGCCAAACAAAAACTTGCAGTCAATTGAAATAACAACATGCCAGCCTTTCCTTGGATTTTATGCCTTGAGGATGCTTGTTTTATGTATAAAAAACACTAGTCTGGTTTGACTTTCTTCGTAAAGAATAAAGGCAAAACGTACGCGTTCTGCTGATCGAGGCAGCATCGCCAATTAGCTCAAAATAGTTTCATTACCGAGGCTGTGTCGTTTGCAAAATAGAGAAAGAATTTACACTTTTAGGCTGCAGAAGGTCAATAAACATATTTTTATAGATTTTTGAGAACTCTATTTATCTTGTATTAAATATAAAGTTTAGAAACTGAGCCAGGGAGTTGACAGTTGACATGAAAAGTGGGCGGAACTTAGTCTTTACCACCCGCGTTCGCGTTTAAAAAATAACCAGTGTCTCGCGCGACTATCGCGCAATGCATGCGCAGAACGTATGCGCAATAACAATAGGTGGCACCGTCCTTAAGCTAGCGTTGCCGGAATTCAGAAACAAACTTTCGAGTTTGTTAAATCATGTCAACATCCCCAGCTGGCGTTGATAAAACTACCGGGTTGCTATTTAATTTTCATCGTTGGGGATTTCATGTTTGATTGCTTAAGCGGGAACAAACTACAAACATTTTACGTGCACGTAGATAAACACTCAGTGCAAAAAGAGGTAAAAAATCTGATGACAAAAAGAACAAAAGAAAAAATATATTGTATGTAAAAAAAGAACGATCCAAACGTGATGTTTGTTAAGCTGTGTACGTTGTTCTTATTCAGTTGACATAACGCTTAATACGCTTAGAAAGCGGTGAACGAGGCAAGTTTGATTTATATTATAATCCTAGGTGCAGACGAGTCCCCTATCAGTGCCGGCTGAAGCAAATTATTAAGGAAGGAGACGTACGTTATTTATCTAGTATGTAGCTAGTTGTCTTTGAAGCCCTTAGTCATCCAAGTTTTACCACGTTTCTCGATAAATTTTGACGTTCAAACAAATACCGTGTAGCAAGAAAGTTTTGTAGTTTAATTTTAATTTTTGCGAATTTTGCGGATTGCCCTCGACTCGCAAAAATGGACTAAGTTCCCGCAAAAAAAGAAAAACTCTCGCAGAATAATACTCTGCAAAAATTTACTCCCTTAAGTCGAACAAAGAACTCTGCTTTTTAATGTAAACTTGCGTTACTTGGACGATATCGGAAGTAAAGAAGAACTATTAACATTGATTATTAATAGGAAACAACAGCCCTAGGCGTTTTTCATTTGCTTGATTTTGTCAGTGTTGCGTCCGTACTCCTTTAGGGCATCACTCGCTTCGAAGATTTTTAAATAGAATTCAGTGAAGAGACAGTGAAACGTCTCCAAGTAGAGTGTACCGTAACTCAACAAGTAATACTAGTTGAAAACATGAAGTTTCCCTCCTTGTTAATGTTGCGGCTGCTTGAACAAGAAATCGCAGAAATTGGTTCCCAGTAGAAATTTCAGTCATCTCGACGCAAAAACTTGAGTAGTTCCCGCAAAACAGGAAAAAATCGTCAATTCGCAAAATAAACTGACTCACGCAAAAATCATTTCATGCAGTGACACGGTATCTCAGTTGAGAGAGGCAATTAGCTCTGAATTAATGAACCTTTGTATAGGTGTCCGAGAAAATTGTAGCGCCATATCAACATCACCTTGTAATTTCCCAACCCTCTTCTTGGTCATAACGGTTTTCGCGACTTTCCAAACATCTCATCTAGACAGTAATCAAATCTGAAAGCTAGTGAGTCTGCTGGTCTGACTCACTAATTGAAAGGAATCCCCTTCTTCGGTTGAATCGCTTCGTTAGAAGTTTGCTATTCTAGCTTAGTATTGCCAAGCTGGTTCGCTTCCAATTGTATTGCTAGATGCGTGGGATTAAGAAAACAATTTAACGGATGCTACGAGTACTAGTGTCCGAGTTGTATTGTATCTCACTAAGTATCTGTGCATTTTGTATTGTATCCGTATCGCTTTGTTTCACTGCAAGTAGTCATTTTTCTACTTAGCACTAACTTAAAGATAAGACAATCGTATTGTTTTCATTTGTAAACTGTAGTTTGAAAAACTGATAACAGAGACTATCTCAGAAATGAGGATGTGATATTGAATAAATAACTAACGTCAATAAGAAACTATACTTGCAGGAGTTCATTTTATGTTCTGATCTTCAGTTGTATCAATTTTATTTATGCAGCTGTCAGCTTCTCAGAATCAAGAAAAAAATAATGATTTGTTTCTTTGTGTTTATGTTCAAACACTATCAAGTACGTGATCCACTCTTTTATAAGGGACCCTCGGCAGCAACCTAAAACTCTAATAGTACGATTGTGAACACGGTTGAAGTGATAAAGTGCTGACCAAGTTCGTAAGTACCGCCGACTTACCGATAACTCGAACTTTCTATAACGCTAACTTTTCGATAACTCGATCTTCCTATATAATTCAAACTTTTCGATAACTCGAACTACAAGCCGTTTCCTAAGTTGGGATTTTCCTGTATACCTCGAACTTTTCAATTACTCGAGCCAAATTCTGTTCTAGCTGACGAAAATTTTGTTTCAAGTTTGCCCTCGTTGGGATCTTATAGAAAACTAACTCAAGAACAGTCACGACTGAACCTGTCTTTTGTTCGATATTTTCAGTTGATTTCGACAAAGTAATGAATTTGTATGATGTTAAAACAATGGGCCTTTTCAGTTGTCCGTTTTTGTGATGTCAAGGCCTGCAAGGCTTCCCTACCTTCGATAACTCGGACTGTTTTCCATTTCCTTTGAGACTAAGTTCGAGTTATCGATATTTTGCTCAGAAATTTCCGCACAAATTACATATACATGCGATCCGGATATCGAGTACGTATTTGGTATAATATTCTGCTTGGTTCCTCGGCAGTATCTTTAATAATTACATGTTTGATTTTGTATAGAACTTTATGGCAAAGCCCGACTTGAAAATTAGAAAAATACTTGCTATGTTTGTTAGACCGAACTAGTCAACTGAATTGAAATTTAATCAGCCGTCTATACACTCGTTTTTTTTTATATAAGAACGTCGATGCTAGGAATGGCCAAAATTTTAAGAACGTGCTAAGAACATAACCCAGGCTGAGATTTTGTCAACAACGTCTTCATTCTGTCCCTTGTTTTTTACAATTAGCTAACTAAGAATAAAATTAACTGTCAGAGAAAAGTCTAACTGAGCCCAAAATACTTGGATTTTTTTTCGACGTAGTCATTTTTAAAAAAGCAAATCAGTATAATAACAATTAGGAAATTGGTAGAACTTGGCCTATATTTTTTCTTTTTTCATTCACAATTATGATTTACTGAAATACTGGATAGTTTATCGTAAAAACATTGTACGAAACGTTTTCAGGTTCAAATCCGCAAAAGAAATTATAAGAACGTTCAGATGTCCCAAGTTAAAAATGCGCATCCGATGTCTCACCCATGCATGATACAACGTAACTTATACCAATGCAATCAGCAACTGTTTCTCTTTCGGTTTGAGAGTCGGGCAGAGAGAATCAAATCGTAACAGCTAGGCCGAATACGGCACAAAAGGCTTCCTTTGCAATGTTGTAAAAATAAACACTGAACTGAAAACCGCTATACTGGCTATAGGCTGAAGAAAATTGTCGATTTAGATGGCGTCTGAATCCGGCGGCACCGTGCCGAATTCAGTTGTCCTCTCTGTAAAGTTTCGTGAGTACACAGGCGGAATAAGTTGATAACATCTCCGAAAAATTAAAGTTTCTAAGGACGTTTGTCTGCTACTGGCTTTTAGAGTGTACAGGCGGCTGGCAGCTGTCCACAGTTCATAGGTCGATTTACACGGTACAACTTTGTCGCATTTTTTTTGCAGTGCGCGCTGCTTGCGTCAGGCGAAAATTGTATACAACTCGCATCATATAACATTTCATGTGGCTACCATTGTCGCATTGTTGTAAAACATGTTTCAAAATCCTACAACTTTTTTCGTGTTGCATGCAACATTTGTGAGCGAGTTGTAGGCTGATTTAGACGACGCGATTCCTGTCGCCGTTTGTACGGCGTGATGAGGTTGCATGCGATGGTTGTAGGCAAAAGTTGTGCCGTCTAAATCAGTTTTCTTTGGAACGTGGAACTTGTTATCCCGCAAACGTATACCCCAACCGTGGTCCTTGGTACTAGGAGGGGGGTGGGGAAACTAACAAGTTATCCCTCGAACGTACAAGCAAACTTATACCCCAGCCGTGGCCCTTAGTACCAGGGGGTGGGGGGGGGGGGGGGGGGTGGGGAGGGAAGTTATTCATTACAAGCCCATTACAAGTTACAATATTTCGAAAACATTTAAAAAATATCATGGGTTATGGCGGTGCTGGGGATCTATGACGTCATCCAAAATGGCGGCCAAGATGGCGGTCATCTTGGATTATATTAAAAATCCAAATTTATCCTAAAAAGCGGAAATCGAAAATAATTTTAACAAGAGTTGTAAAATATGATATATTTAAACATTTTGCTGCTTTTGGTTGCATTTTTAAAATGGCTTAACCTCATGCTACTTAGGATGCCTTAAGTTTTACTGAACATCAATTCTTTGACATATTTTTTGTTGTTTTGTGTATAAATATGAACAGGCCATGAACACCATTATCGTTTGGGGCTGTCTGCTGGCCGTTTTGTTCGAGTCCTGCATGTCAGATATGTACCTGCATTTTCCGCCAGGGTCCAACAATCGACTGAACGGTAACCAAGACAACGTCAGGAACGCGGCGAGACTTTTTGACTCCCAGGTAAGCCACCATTATCAATGCATCCCATAGAGTGGACAACTGCTAATTTCCTTTTATTGTCAAGTACACGAAAAAACGAAAAGAACAGAGGATATGGAATTCAGTTAAAACTCCGTTCATATCTCTCCTCCTTAATAACAAACGCTCGTTTGAATAATAAAGCGCGTATTTCGCTCTTTTGGGCAAATATTTCTTATGTTTAAACATAAAGGACAGGTTATTTAAACCAAGTCTAACTTAGACCGCGGTTTAAGAAAATTAATGGACCTCCATATCTGTTTATAAGCTGGTTATTTTTACTCAAAGTTGAATTTCTTGAATTAATTGAAATCTAGGAGTTTTCCTTCAAAAAAAGTTCATGGTACTTACAGTTCATACAATTGTTCAAACAAATTATATGATAGCGTTTTTGAGTCTATCCGCTGAATTTTTTAGCTGTTTAAATGAAACGAATCATAAACAGTTCCATCGAGTTGCTCTGCTCATACCTATTATGAAATATGAACGGAAACGTTGTTTGACCGCCTAAAATATTGAAATGAACCGAAGATCATTCAAAACATCAATTTAACCAAACATAATTACGACAAATTTCAAAGAGGCAATCTCACGGAATTTTGCTCCTTGTGGTCAAAAATGTACTAAATATATGGCGAAGTACTCTCAGAGCATGGATATGAAAATGCCAAGCGATTGCTCAAAGAGAGAATGAGTAATGATCATAAACGGATTTAACGAGTTTTCCAAGACACCAAGGACTTCAGAGTTTCAATCCACTTTCATACATTGCACGAGTATAGTATGTTAACAAAACTGAAACATTATTTTAAAGTCTGTTTTGATACAAATATGTTTTTTTTCGTAAGATGCTAAAATATGTGACATTCCCCTTTTAAATTCACACTTTTTTTTTAAAAAAAAATTGACCATTTGGGCCGGTTATTTGAACGAAGTTTAGACGGCGCATGTGTAACAAAACCGCGGTCTAACTCAATTTCAATCTGGCCAACCCTAATATTTTAACGCTATTTACTGTAAACAATGTCAAGTAGGCATATGGCACAGACTAGAAAAACTTTAATCTCCTTAAAATAGCAATGGCATCACACCGTCATTTAAAAAATGCATCAGTCGAATGTACAAAATCTTTTGCTTTTGTTAGAATAACGGCAAGGCTGGATACAATGTTGGAGACAAGTTGGATAGTAATCCTGGAGACAACATTCAAGAGTTTAGACAACTACCAATGGTAATTATAACTTAAAATCAGGGGCTTAAAATCTATAGTAATTGCTTGACTGCTCAGACTTGACTGGCGCACTGACTGATTGGCTGATTAATTGACTGACTGATTGATTGATTGATTGATTGACTGAATGTTTGTTTGTTTGATTGATTTACTGAAGGACTCGCAAACGGACGAACTGACTGAAAAGACCGACTTACTGCCTGATTTAATTAACTGACGGAAGAACTGATTGATCTTATTAATTCCCGCGCATTAATTGCTAAGCTGATCGGTCGATCGATCGATTGATTCATTAATTGATCGATTCATCTATCGATGTGATGATAATGGCAATGGCTATAGTAATGGTAATGTAATGGTTATGGTAATGGTAATGGTAATGGTAATGGCAATGGAAATGAAAATGGAAATGGTAATGGAAATGGTAATGGTAATGGTAATGGAAATGGTAATGGTAATGGTAATGGTAATGGTAATGGTAATGGTAATGGTATTGGTAATGGTAATGGAAATGGAAATGGTAATGGAAATGGTAATGGTAATGGTAATGAAAATGGAAATGGTAATGGAAATGGTAATGGTAATGGTAATGGTAATGGTAATGGTAATGGTAATGGTAATGGTAATGGTAATGGTAATGGTATTGGTAATGATAATGGAAATGGAAATGGTAATGGAAATGGTAATGGTAATGGTAATGGTAATGGAAATGGAAATGGTAATGGTAATGGAAATGGTAATGGTAATGGTAATGGAAATGGAAATGGTAATGGTAATGGTAATGGAAATGGAAATGGTAATGGAAATGGTAATGGTAATGGTAATGGAAATGGAAATGGAAATGGAAATGGAAATGGAAATGGAAATGGAAATGGTAATGGTAATGGAAATGGAAATGGTAATGGAAATGGAAATGGAAATGGAAATGGAAATGGTAATGGAAATGGAAATGGAAATAGTAATGGTAATGGAAATGGTAATGGTAATGGTAATGGAAATGGTAATGGTAATGGAAATGGTAATGGTAATGGTAATGGTAATGCAGATGGTAATGGAAATGGCAATGGCAATGGTAATGGAAATGGTAATGGTAATGGAAATGGAAATGGTAATGGTAATGGAAATGGCAATGGTAATGGTAATGGTAATGGTAATGGTAATGTAATGGTAATGGTAATGGAAATGGAAATGGAAATGGTAATGGAAATGGAAATGGAAATGGTAATGGTAATAGAAATGGAAATGGTAATGGTAATGGTAATGGTAATGGTAATGGTAATGATAATGATAATGGTAATGGTAATAGTAATGGTAATGGTAATGGTAATGGAAATGGTAATGGAAATGGAAATGGAAATGGAAATGGAAATAGTTATGGTAATGGTAATGGTAATAGTAATGGTAATGGTAATGGTAATGGTAATGTAATGGAAATGGTAATGGTAATGGTAATGGTAATGGTAATGGTAATGGTAATGCAAATGGTAATGGTAATGTTAATGGTAATTGTAATGAAAATGGTAATTGTAATGGAAATGGTTATGGTAATGGTAATGGTAATGGCAATGGTGATAGCAATGGAAATCTAGAAAATATAGCAATGGCAATAGTAATAGTAATAAGAGTATAGTAACAGTGACTGACTGACTGGTTGATTGTTGTATGAATGGTTCATCGTTATTGGTTGAATCATGGTTGGTTGATTGATTCATTGATAAATGTTTTGATAGGAGTTTTACATGAGTGGTTGTGACGCTAAAGCCAAAAGCGAAGTTGAAATCATGTGGACAAATCAACACGGAACAGGACCTAAGACTGATGACAGAGTGGAAACACAACTTATTTTACAGTACATGTGTCAACCGTACCCTGAAGGAAAGATGGCTTCCAATGATGTTAACAGAGAGTTTGAATACCACACTATTCGTAACGGTCAAACACTCAACACTCAGGGCTTTGCAAACGGAGCGAGAGAGAGTGCTTATGTTAGAAAGGACCGCGGACTTCATGAGCCAGCCAATTACTACCAGGCATACATCCGAAGAGAAAGAAATATGGGTACAGTAACAAGCACTATACATACCACAAATAACCTTTGGAAAAAACCCTTGTAAAACAATTAAGTATTGCAATATTAATTAATTGACACCGCTATTCTTTCCGAGGGCCTGGAAGTCGATTTCCTGGCAATAGTAGTCAGACTGGGTCGTCAGACTAGTATAACATGTACTAGGCCATTAGGCCATGAAGACATGGTAATTAGGATCGAGGTGAAATTTTATTATTTGAACGTAGATATGCAGTAAAAAGTGTATTAAAATGCGCATCTCTGAAACATCCATTACAATCTGCAGATCGGTTGTAATGGTCCATTAAATGACTCCAAATACACAGCATCAGAGCAGCGCTTTCACAATGTCCTCTTTTTAGGCGATCGACTATTCTTTTGCATCGAAAGCCTTACGCACTGGTCAGCGGAATTACCAAGAAAAGTTTACAGCTGAGTGATGGAGTGATGGAGTGAGCGAGTGAGTGAGTGAGTGAATTTGCCATTGTCTCCAATAACCCGTTCATTAGTTTCGCGTATTCACGGGTTAAAAATTAAACCCAAAGATTTTTAAACTGGCTAACCGTATAAAGAACCTCGCTAAAAACTAATGGTAATCGAAACGTGTACGTATACAAAGGACTTATTAAAGCCACCGACTCTGCGTAAATGTCAATTAACGCTGGTCATTTTTCGTTATTTGGATCGTCAAACGTTTTGATCATGAAACAATACTTTGTTTATGCCATAGGCTTGTTTACTGCTGACCAAAAGTTTGAGAAGAAGTATACGGCAATTTACACAAGACAAAACGCAGCAGGGACAAGAAGGGGCTTTGAAGTCCCTGAGGAGCGTGATTACTATCCCTACTGGGGTCCCACTCCGTGGAAGGACATTGCTATCATGGTCAGCGATAAGAAGACCGAGAATTTGATGAAGGAATACGTCAACAGTCCTCATTATGGACATAAATGTAAGTCTATTTCAGGGTACCTTTTGTGACGGCTCTTTAGATTGCGTTCGAGTTAACATATAAAGTCCGCAATTCATTATTCATTGTTTCTTATTATCAGAGAAAAAAACGAAATCTTTTTTGTCCGCTCCAAGAATAATACTGCTGCTGGCCTATAGAGATCGATGACTCTCGAAACAAGAATGCTGGGAATGGACAATGTTTATTAGTTCTATTGCCGTCGTTTTGTTTCCAACAAGTTTGATAAACCAACAGCTTCCATTGTTCTCATTCTCGAAGATACCTGACGAGTTTCGGAATGCATATCTAGCAATAACAAATTCATAGAAACAAAAAGTAAATAGGACTGGTTGATTTTTCCTGTAACTGTAAAAAATAATAGCAAATTTTGTTTATCATTTCATCGCCATTCACAGACATGTGCATTATGCCAACCAAACTAGCAGGAAATACAAACTGCCCACCAGCGAACAATAACATTCCTGCAGAAAAATGCGTTGCCAAATACATCACCATGGAGACATGTAAGGCTGCTGGCGGGACTTGGACGAAATTCATCACTAACATTGCGGAGAAAACCGCTGGAGTCTTGAGTACCTGCCATGGTCAGGGTGACATGAAGCTAGCGAGAGGTGTACCGTATGAGCCACACAAGCTGTCACAAGGAGCTGATCAAAAAGAACAGTTTGTTCTTCTTCACAAACCCCCTGATGTGATATATGCTCCTTCCACTGTTGTTAATCACAACGGAATGAACATGGAGGGCAAGTTTTCGTCGTACAAGTGGAAGGTTCCTTGCTTTCCCACCAACACTACTCAACGCTGCGTGATACGTATGAGGTAAGTCAAAATTACATGAGGTCACAAACACTGACCAATCACCAATCGTCCTTAAAATAACCCCGGCTAGGGGTTTCCTTGTTTTGAAGTCCGCTTAAGCGATCATAAAATCACTTGTTGAAGCAGACCGTAGGTACTCACCTACACGGGGATCTCTTCCCACAGCGCTTGGAATTCCTTTGTAAAATTGACCCACTTTTATTCCCATGCTATCTCTTACCCCTGTGGGATCGAATAACGATCTCATGGCGAAGATCCCACAAAACGCATGCGCATCGAGGACGCGCGAGGTCTGGAGGTCGTTTTTTCTGGGGGAAGGGAGGGGACACTTCGTGACGCTTACATGACGTCACGGACAGAGGACACTTCGTGACGCTTACATGACGTCTCGGGTGCGGCGTGGTGAGAGCGGGATACCGCTGACCAGAAATGACCTTTTGTGGATCGCGGGCTCAGGCACCGGAAGTGAAATAACCCATGACATGTCAATCAAATAGGGACCTGTCAATCATTTGATGTCATCCCACGTGATCTGTCAATCATATGACGTCATCACAATGCTTCCTCCTGATTGGCTACTTCCTATACCGGGGCCTCTTACAGGGAACTAATAAAAACTTTGCAATTTAAGGTGATTCCTCAGTATTGCACTGCGCATCCTGTACTGCGCATAACACACGTAATAGTCCTTTCTTGGCAGCCCGTTGATAACAACACTCTTTTTAGTGAACGGTTTTTAAAACACGCAGCCGGAAATTTAATTGTCTTACGAGTATTTTTCAAAAGGAGAATTACCATAATTTATAAGCAATGAACGTGCGCGGTTGAGCAAAATGAGCGCGCGCACATTTTGGAGGATGGAATGTTTTTTATCAAAGGCCCGCAAGCTTGTTAGAAAATACGACTGTCTTTTTCTCTCTAACGAGCATGGTGACCTATATTTTTTATTGCATCATTTTGATGTTAAATTAATGCTTTTTAAGTTAAGAAAGTTAAAAAAAAAATTCCTCGACAGGAAAAAAAGATATCGATAAAAACGTTCTCAAATCAGTTACTCGTGGGAGCAAATTGATGACCTTGAAACCATGGACGCGAGGAACGTTTTGAGTCCGTGTCATTTGAAGTTGTATGACGTTTTTATAAATTTTATTTTAAAGTGTTCCCATATGGTGGAGACTTTAACCTATCACGTTTTTTGGAAGAATTGTAAACTTTGCTTTCACGGGTTACCGGGAAAAGAAACATGAACCGATCAAATAATGACGTGCGTGATCGGTATTGCTAGAGGCATAAATGGGGCAACATTGGTCCATTATATTTCTTTACCGAGCATGGTGACCTATCTTTTTTATTGAATTTTTCGAAACAACTTATGGTAGGGAGCTGTTAGGGAAAATTAAAAAAAAAATCGTTCGACAACTTTTATTTCTGAGGAATCACCTTAATATTTTAAAGGGAACGGGAATACAATATGACGATGCCATTACGTGACAAAGTGAACGTAAAAAAGTAAAAACGTAAATAACGTTACAATTAAAAATTAAAAAAAAAACATACAACGCGGTTATATATACTTAATACGGAAATGGAATCAAAGGGCTCTAAGAACCATCTCGTGAATACGGAAAACAGAAAGATTAACTCCACAGATCGGTTTTAATTTTCCATACTGAGTTTGAAGTCAAAGAATTGAAGAGTAAAACAGATTTAAACACGAAGTTCCGGTGTAAAAGGAGCCTGGCGTGGCCATTCTCACCTCCAGTCGTCAATCAACCGGTAGATTCTGCATGTATCGGTCACATATTACGTAAAACAAAAGGAACAAAGAACGACAATAATACAAATGCAAAATAAGACCAAAAATGCAATACCTCACAAACAATAGAAGACAATGAGTGGTTCATAGATACCGGTACATACAGAGAGACCCAATCAACCATTGAAGCATAAACAACTGAAAAATAACATGCGTCATTAATAAGACCATTGCTAACATAATTCGGAAAAAAACTTTATGAAAGTTATATCAGAAGTCTTTTTGAACTTCTACTTGCTTAGGTAAAATCTTGGTTTAATTCGATTTTTGAAGCAAATTATATTTAAAGGACGCGCAAGTTAACCAAGACGCCTTAATTTGCATTTCACACCCAAAAGGTGTGAAATGGGGGAGCTAAGCCTTTTTTACTGGAACTTCGTGTTTAAAATGACCAAAACATCTTAGCATGACATAAATACGCATTGTGTGAAACGAGACAACTGGATGATGTAATACACTGGGGACTTAAAAAAAGTTTACACCTCAGTGATTGATCGAGTGAAAATTTGCATATTTGCCGCCGTATGCTGTATCTCGTTCAACGCTGTACGCATTCACGAGATAAAAAGGAAAAAGCAAAGATGTCATGTTTCATCTCTTCTGTTTAGTCTGACCACTATCAATAAATCAAACTGCTTTGTTATTTCAAAGTTGATTTTAGATCCTTTATTAAGGGGATCAGGGGCTTCTATATTTCATTACGGTGGTCTTAATTTGCAAATACATTTACTTGTTTTTACTGGCGAATGAGAATGAGTATGATAATGCATATGTTGTGGTTCAAATTTTTCTTTGATTTAAATTTTTTTAAACCAGTTTGATTTTTATTTTCTTTTGTCTCAGAATATGGTAATAAATCTGAGACAAAAGAAAATAATAATCAAACTGGTTTAAAAAAATTTAAACCAAAGAAAAATTTGAACCACGACATATATGTTATACAGGCTGTTGAATATAGGATTTATATTTTGTTGCAGATATAACATCACTACTGACGACGTTCCACGCGAATTTGATGCCAGTAATAACAACAAGTAAGTGATATCTTTGTAGATCGAGAACATATAAGACATGGGTGCCGGGGAGATATTAATGATTGTAACTGCACCATGACCCTCGTGGTAGTCTTTCTTTCTCGGTACCATTTGTCATTTTAGGAGTCCCAAGCGCATATTAGAGAGCTTAAGTAACCACGACGGCGACAGCAGCGAGAACGGAACAAAACAATGAGCGCAAACGTACCAATGCTTCTGCATGTGCGATTTCGTTTTAATACATTTCTTCACCGTTTCCTGTAAATGCTAGGTTTTGTGAAGAACATGAAAGCACAACAATTGATTTTCTTTTTTTTTTATTTAAACTGGGAAGCCTTCTGACAATTTCAGCTCCTGGGCAATTAAACAAATTGAAACAGTTCCCTGGCGTTGCCTTCGTAATTGCTAAAATTGCATATTGTTCTAAATCTGTGACGAGAAATGATACGGTCTTTGTCCTTGCAGTGTTACTGGCAACCCGAAAACTAAAGCTACGGACGGTAAAACCGATCTACAGATCGCCTTGAACACTGCCCAGGTCGGGCGAACATTTCAGGACAGAAGTCACGTGATCTTTCTTAAACCACGTCATTATCTACCTGTGAAATACCAGAAGTCCAACATATACTACATCGGAGGAATGGGAAAGAGAGGAAACATCGTGCAGGCTTATCCCGCCATGGAATATCGCTTCACTCCTGAGCGCATTTCAGTTACAACAGATGATGTGGTGTGTTTTGTCTGGTCTGGTGAGAACTATTTTTCGCTTGTAAATTGTCCATTGTGGGAGGGTTTTTTAAGGCTAAGATTACACAACCTTTCAACTCTGTTTTGGGCTTCAGTGTACCACAAGATCAAATAGGACGCAACATTGATGCCGGACAAGAACCTAACAGAAAGTGTGGCTGCGTACATGTCAGTCATTTACTTAAGATACCAAATAACATACAAAAGAATATATACCGTAAATCCTCTATTAAGCCCCCCACTCAAATAAGCCCCCCTTTTTTGAGCAAAAAATTCATTTAGCCCCCACCCCCCCCCCCCTCTTTTAATCCTCCCCCTTTTCCTTCCCAAACCAAACAATCAAAAATATAACGGCTGACTGTATAACCGGTGCATTTGTACCGTTCCAACTCGGGCACGAATTCATATACACAGACACTTTAACAAAGGAGCCGAACATCAAAGTGAGCGTAGACACTGTGATTGATATGGGGCGTGACGAGTAGTCTTAGGCCCAGTTCAAACGTCGAACTTCACATGTGCCGAACCTAATGCAAATGAGCAAACTCTATTGTTCTTGCTCATTTGCATTAGGTTCGGCACATGTGAAGTTCGACGTTTGAACTGGGCCTTAATCTATTTTTAGTTCATTAGTCCGTCTTCTCCTTTAAATCTTCTGCTTCAATAGTTTTAAATAAAACTCAATCGCAAATGCCAGTGTAAAGATTTAAGGTGAAATCTGACACCGTGTGCGGCTCGAATGCATGCAAATTTTACTGTTGAAATTCTTGGAGAAAAAGATCGATAATCGAACAGTTAATCGTCGCCAAGGACCGATGATGAAAACATTTAACATTCCTTTTAATTAACAACAATCTGTGACTAAAAAGTGCTGCGACATGTGCGGGATGAAAAGAATATTTCCCGGGAATATTCATTTAAAGTTGAAAGATGTTAACATAACATCGAGACGGCCGTGACCAAACTGGTCCGCAAGCAAGCTCTCGGGCTCGGGTTCGGGATTTCGGGTTATCCCGAAACCCCGAGCCCGAGAGCTTTGGGCACTTTAATTTGATCACGTAACGAAACTGTTTAACCAAATTTTCATGCTGACAGAGCGCAGTACATTCTGACTAAACAGGCTAAACAGGGTGCATTCTGGTTAAACGCAATGCATTCTGGTAAAACGTGATGATTTCAAGAATTCATGCGTCTTAGCTTCCATACTTTCTCTTAAATCCAGATTATGTTGCCGAGTGCCCGCTCGCTGCGCTCGCTTAGCTTCACAGCAACTAAAAATTGTAACATGAAATTACTAGTATTAATAGCAAATTGCCTTCTATCTTTACTTTCCTGAATCCATGTATATCTATATCTTTTTTTTCGCTAAACGTAGGAAACATTTTGTTTATTTAATGTGACGGTTTCGGAGTATATTCTAGTTGAAGAGAAAATAATGCGCAGTTTCTTGGTGTTGCGGATGGTGTGATCACCAAATGACGTAAAACAAAAGATTCAAAAGACACTGAACAATACCCACACCACAACACAAACGCAAACCAACAATGGCTTCCGCAACACCAAGAAACACCCAAATAATGGGACAGTATGTGAATTCAATGAAGTTATTTTTTGAAGTCACGGAAAGGGAAGTCTGTTTCCCGAGACGTCCGCAAACACCTTAATTTCCACTAAGGAAAACCATACTAAGTATTCATTGCACATTACACCACAATGCATGTTGGTGCGCTCTGATATAGTTCCGATGACGTACAACTGATTTTTAGCGGACGTCTTAGGAAACTGACTTCCGTTTTACACAACGTCTAAAAATGACTTTTGTGCAATTCACATATCCCAGCCAATGCCCTAACTTTCACCCTCTGTCCACTTATTTTCTCTTGTCAGGACCTAAGGCTTACTCTTCTATTTTCGTTTCCATTTTTTAGGTTCAAACAATAACCAGAACAACGCTGGAGAAGGAAGAGCGCGTAAGAAACAGAATATTTTTTCGGTGTCTTTTGCGGTGGAATAGTAGGATAAGACAAGTTAATTTCATACATGAATTCAATCATTTAGTATATCGTTATTTACCTGCATTTCCATTTTAGGTACGGATCGCACCAACGTGTGCTGGGTAAAGGAAGGATGCAGTTCTCTTAAACCCAAAGCTTGTTCCAGCTTGCCTCTTGAAGTGGTTGATCACGTGGATAAATTTGACGCCGATAAGTTGAATCTACACCTCAGCAAAGGGTGTTACACCGGTTCGGGCAAACTGCAGGCTCAGCTTGACAACGCACCAGCCTCCTGCAACCCGCCATGTTTCCGCATCACGAAGCCTGGGGAGTACTGTTACATGAGCACGCGCAATAACAACTTCTCCAACCGACGTCACATGGGACAGATCACAGTCACCGCGACTCCTCAGTAACCGAACTTGCTGTTACTTTAAAGAATACTTTCACTTCTTGGAAGTGTAGGATAAATCATAATATTTATTATAATCTTTGGTGTAACGGAAAAGGTTATGATGCTTAAGCTTGTTGCTGTCATAAATAAAAAAGGAAGATAATGTACTTGATTGCAAACGTTCTCACTTTTTATTACTGATGTCAAAAAAAAATTCAATTTTAGGAGCGGACCCAGACTTGCTAAAATTGAGGTAACCTGGACTGAGAAAAGAGGAGTTTCGAAATTTAAATACATGTTCATCCTTCAATTCTGTCCTTGTTTTCTTCATAGAAAATTTAAAGGGAAGGCCCCACCTTGCTTGCTAATACACCGAGCCAAACTTAAGCAGATTTGGCACATCGGGTCAGCTGCACGCAAAAAGTAATCTTTAGGGTACTACTTTTGTGTTTTTAATCTGATGGAGCTCAAACTTTGCAACAAAACAATCGTATCTGTTTTCTTTATTTTGACGGCTTTTGGCGGGAAAAAACGTCATAAAATTAACTAATAGCAAAATTGTTCTTTTTACCATGTGACAAAACTAATGTATAATTTTGAAAGAATATATTGACACCAATTTAAATATGAAAAAAATAATTTTTAAATGATTGCGATTAAAAAGATATTGCATGTCGAAATTTGCCAAATTTCTAAAAATAGTAACAAAATGGCGGGAATTTCAAAATTCAGATCTTTATATCTTTTAAACCATCTATCTCAATAATTTTTCACACTTTTTTGTCTCAGCATGAAAATAAAATTTTGCTGCTAGTTATATGACGTCATTTTCCCGCCAAAAACCGTTAAAATTGAGAAACAAAAAAACATACGATTATTTGAACTTGCAATGTCTGTTTTGTTGCAAAGTTTGAGCTCCATCGGATTAAAAACACAAAAGTAGTTTCCTAAAGATCACTTTTTTGTGCAGCTGACTCGGTGTGTGGAGTTTTGGCTGACACAATTCACCAGTTCACTTGTCCCTAGCTAAAGCAATTCCTATGGAAGATAGTTTAAGAACCTTTCTACGCCAAGGCCATAATAACCAAATAACCGCACGCACGCGTTGTTCTAACTCGCCCTATTTTTTACTTGTCAGTGGGGTAAAGAGTTGCACGTGAACTTTGAGTCGTGGAAATTGGTTTGCTCCCTGGATAGCCAAGCCAAGTCACCAAGTCAAAATCAATTTATACTATCATATAATTATATATAGATAGGTTGAGCCTACTGAGCGTCGCTCTGTGAATAAGCTTAACTAAGATGATCAGAAACGTAACTAAGGTGAAAGGTCGGAAGCACAAGAATTAAGATTGACGAAGGCTATTTTTCAATTTTAGCAATTCTCAAAAAACAGTATTACGCGACCGTCTGTACAGTACATTTAGACCGTACAAAAGTTCACAAAAACAACTTTTTCTCCGTCTAGAATAACTAGTACGACTACTTTCCGAATAAAATACTCTTGTTGCTTGTCAAAAACTGCCCGAGAAACTGATTTGAAAATCAAATTGCAAAAATACACAAACATATTTGCATAAGGCGATCACGCGAGTGAGAACAGAACTGTACTATAAAATCCAAGTCTTGTTTTGTTTACATAAAATCGCTTTTCAATCTATATAATGAATGAACAAACACAAAAATGGACAACACAATCTTCTTTCGGCAAATTAGTTTATGTTTAAAAGCAAAACACGTACCATTTATAGCGCATTGAGATAAAGGTGCCTTCGATGAACTTCAAGAAATCGATACAACTGAATATAAGCACGTTTTTAAAGCAATTCTCCAAAACTAACAATAACACGAAGAAAAAGTCAATCACAGATTGATATCAACATAAATTCCTATCGAAAAATGTAATCTGTTTTACCTTTAAGTCCCTCGCTTGCTTGGAAAAAGGTTGTGAAATTCGTAATGAAAACAAACAACTCGGATGTTGTGTGGCGTCATGCTTGCTTGCTTATTTCGAGCGAACTCGAACTCCATTAACTAGCTTCATCCATTCCTTCCGGTTTTCCATGATGCTCTTCAGTTCAGCAATGCTCAAACCGGTATCATTTCGCAGCTGGTCTACATATGTTGTTGCTGGTCGTCCTCTCTTTCTTGCGCCGTGCTTTGGTTCCCAGAGTAGTAGATCACTTATCACCTCATCCTTTTTTCTCCAACAGTGTCCTATAAACCGCAGCCTCCTGATCATCAGTGTATCTGTGATCTTGGGAAGGTTTCCGTACAGTTCTTTTTTGGTTTTGTGCTCCTTCCAGGAAACTCCAAGAACTGCTCTGAGCATTCTTGTGTACGTACCATCTAGTCTATTCCTCATCTTTCCAGTCATCGTCCAGCATTCAGCACCATAAAGCAGTACGCTTTCAACTGTGGCCCGAAAGAAACCAACTTTAAGATGATTTTGTAGGTTTGATTTCCACACTTTCATCATTTTGTTGAGTGCACTCCAAGCTTGTCCAATTCTTATATTCATGTCCTTTTCACTGGATTGTATCCACGAACCAAGATATTTGAAGTTATCTACTTGTTTTAATTTGTTCCCTCCCAGTGTGACAAGATCTCCTACAGGTTGATTGTACAGCATGAATTCCGTTTTCTTGTAGTTAACATGCAGACCCACTGTTTTCGCAGCAACCTCCAGTCTTAATAAGAGAAGTTGTGCCTCTTCAAGATAGTCAGAAATTAGGGCAAGATCATCCGCGAAATCAGTGTCGGTGATATATGTTGCTAGGTGACGGGAACTCTGTCGTGGTGTAAGCGTGAACCCAGTGTGTGTTTCTCTGGTAGCTTCTCTAAGGGCATAATCCAGGGCTATGATAAATAGGAAAGGTGCGCCGGAGTGTGTCTCCTTGCAGAACTCCCGCAAGAATTTTAAAGAATTCCGTATCACCATCAGGAGTTATCACCTGTGCTTCGGTATCCTTATAGAGTATGTTGATGGCATCCACTATCTTTGTTGGAATTCCATATGCCTTCAAAATCTCCATCAATTTCCCACGATGTATCGAATCAAAGGCTTTACTGAAGTCTACGAAAGTCAATATTGCAGGTAGCTGTTTTTCTTTTATTCCCTCTATGAGCCTACGCAGAGTTAAAATTTGCGGTAGTGTAGATCTACCCGTACGAAATCCATCATACGCGCATGTTTTGCGACGTCATACGCGCCCGCGAACTAGCCCTGTCCAACACGTCCGCGGGTGGCGGGCGGCACACGCGCCTGTGAAACATTCCGCTAGCCATGACCATGAAAAATAACGGGCACAGGTTTAGTTCTATGAGTATGGGGCTCCGCGCAGGCCTTCGGCCAGCAGAGCTCCGCTGCTAGTAGTAATAACAGATTAAAAGAGTGCGTTTGATGCCGGGGGGAGTCTCAGCACGAGAACGAAAGCGAGGCCTGAAGTACAGTTTCAGCCGAGAGGTGCCCATGAAAAAATAATATTATTAATGTGCTAATTTGGTGTCGGACCAAAATCTCAAAAAGCCTGCCTTCGCGAGATTAAAAAGACTAGAAAGCCTTCTCCTATCGTCGAATGCGATAAAGAGTAGTATACCTAGCAGTTAACTTGTCTTGAATTTTTTATAAAATTACTCATGGACACATGAAGTAAGATCGTCACTCAATAAACTTTTATAAATACGCACATTTATAAATAAACAATACACGACGTGACTTTTGATACCCTACCTATTGTAATTTTAATATGTTATGGAGCTGTCAGAGATTTTATTTCTTCATCAAACACTCGAAAAGGATTGTTGTCAGGGAATCCAACACTGGACTCAAGTTTCATTAACAAATCTCGATATGCGTCATTTTTCCAAATCTCTTTTTGTTGTTTGGTACAAAAATAATGCAAGATATCGACACCGCAAATCGGCCAGGTAACGATATCTGATGGCTAAGAAAACAGCTGTGCTGTCGGTGGTGTTAATTGTCTTTTGAATCTCCTCACAGTTCACTTATCACTCGGTACTTCAGTTTTTTGCGCAACATCCGGCCCAACAATGAATAGTAAAACTGTCTTGCAATTTACCAAGACTGAAATGAATGATCAAAGCAAATTCCAGGCAGTTAATATTGAAAGCCTAATTAGGCAAATTGTTCTTTTTTCGTCGTCAACTACATTGTACAGCGTTAAAAGCAGGGCCGTAGCTAGAAAAAAAATAAGGACTGAGGCAATATCCATGGTTATTTACTGGTAGTGTATTACTTTCTCCTGAAAAAAAAACATCTTCTTTCCCTGGAAAAAAAAAAAAGAAAAATGACTGAGGCAAGTGCCTCGGTTTGCCTCATACTGGCTACCGCCCTGGTTAAAAGGGCCAATTTTAGAAATGCCTTCATTTTATCAGTGAATCAGTGCAGGGCATGTGAAGTCTAGCTGTTAATCAGAACACACCGCGAAAAATACAGTCCACTAATTGCTTATCTGAAAACTATAAAATTTTAAAATATGCAAAAACGACATAACGTGAATAAAAAAGTAAATTAAAATAATACAGCGTTGATTGTATTGTAACTGCCGGTTCATACCGAAACAATTTCTGTATTTTTGGTTACGTAATATAAAAAAAACCCAGGAGAACTCGGCTATTCACAGTATTTCTAATTAGCACTGCTACCGAGTTTTCAGTTGATTGTAGCAAAACCAAAACCAAAGTAATTAACACTGGCCAATCACAACAGACAGAGACAATCCAATGAACCAATCAGAACGCGAAGCAAATACATGTCGCCGGCGCCAAGCGCGGGAAAACGCGTGCAACTGTGGCGCAAGAAAAAAACCAAATCCATTGCGAAAGTACTTTCGACACTCAATAGGCCTTTATCACGCGGCTTCCATGTTGACTCCCCGGAGAATAAAATGCTTTGTTTTTGCCCGCCTAACCTCGTTTTCAACTTTTTCACTGCGAGGCTAAGCGGGATAAATCTTTTGTTTTTATACAAAATGGCGGGGCGTGATAAATTGCGAACCGCTCTAAATATTCATTATTCAAAAAAAGCGTTATAAAATCTTGCGAGGCCCAGCTGAAACGAAAAATAACCTAAAACTCATTCTACGCTGACGCGCGCGGGATCGTGAAGTTTCCTAACATTTGAAGTTTGATGCAAAGGTTTGTGTCCAAGTGGAAGGTATGCTTTAGATAAGAATACATGTATGTTCCGACTTATAATTGTGTTCAGCACCAAATTTTCCTACGAAACCCGGGCCACTCCCATCCTCTAAATTTCATCCCAGTCAAAGTATCATGCGATGAATACAAATACAGTTTTTGGCCGAGGACCATCAGCGAGAGAAACAATTTACCATCTGATTATAACATCGATTGAAATCGACGGATTGCTTCGAGTCAGCAGTCAATACCCGCTTACCTGTTTGAACTGTATTTTATTCTATCTTGTGTTAGTTAGCACTGCAAACACCCCTGTATTTTATATATTTTATCGTATTGCTTGTTTCCAAGGACCACTTTTAATTTAATGATTATGCTACCCTATATCTCTAGTCACATAATTCAAAGAACAGCTACATCCGTTTTTGTTTCCTGCATGGCAGACGAACTATAGAAAGAAATTTAAATGCGATTGAAGTCAGTGAGAATGGTTTCGTCGAAGATAAAATCAAGAACTAACAGCTAAACCAAGTAATTTGCCTTTTTTAAAAGCCGGCTTATTTACGTTGTAAGAATTTGTTTTCAAGTTGCTCATGGTCGGTTTGCTGCCGTTTTCTTTTTAAACAGACCATGCAGACCTTTTTCGTTTGGGGCTGTCTGGTAACTGTTCTTTTCGAGCCTGTAATGTCGGACATATACATACACTTTCCACCAGGATCAAATAACCGACTGAACGGTAACCAAGACAACGTCAGGAATGCCAATAGACTGTTTGATTCCCAGGTAAGAATGCACTTCATTCACACATTTTTATCATACGTAGTATGCAATGTAGCTTTTGAAGCATCCGACTAAAAAGTAATTGGTCAACTTTTTGACTGCCAAAGTTAGTTATCTCGACTCTGATCATTATATTCAAAGGAAAGCCATGAAGTCAGGTTAACTTTCTAACCGGTTAAATCACTCTGCAATTTTAGGTGACTTGCAGACGCACCATTGTTAACAAAGAACAATCGCTCAAACTAAAAAAAAAAGAAGCAAAATAGTTATCAAATAGATATAGAACTCAGAGGATACATGTATTAAATTATGTTTTCCGCAATGTTAGGGCGAGAATATTTTGTTGTTTTTCTCAATATTTTTCGTTTTAATTTATCTTTTTCAGAATAACGGCAAGGCTGGGTACAATGTTGGAGACAAGTTGGATAGTAACCCTGGAGACAACATTCCAGAGTTCAGACAGCTACCAATGGTAAGCATGACTTTTCCATTCAGTGTCCATTTAAGCTGTAAGTACAGGCAGCTCACGTCACGTGAAAGCGAAGGATTGGGCTTCCTGTGTCTCTAATAGATCTTTTCAGTGTAAACTCCACCATCTTTAAAATGGCGAAAAACAGTGCATGGAAACAACAGTGTTGGTAAGGGAAAAAGGTGGAATCTGATAAATAATGTTTGTCAAATTTGATATCTGAAACACTTTTTATTAATGGTAAACTTGAGAAACTAGCTAAACTAAACGAAATTCCCGTTAAAATTAGAGAGGTGTATAACGTTTTTTGCAGTAAAATTTTACGGGGAATTTTTACAGACAAGTGTATATATGGAAAAATCCAGGTACAACTTTCAAACTTAAACACAAAAATCTTTAAGATCATTGATTTAAATTTCTATGTAACCCCATTATTTATTTAATTTGTTTGTGTATTACAACATGAGCGGCCGTGTTTACGTATCAGATTTACAACCACGAACCGACTGATTGTACTGAACTGATTGTATATTAGATCTGTGATTGTACAACATGGACGTGAATGTTGTCAGACATGCATCTGAATGTTAATTTCCATCGTCTATCTTGGCTATACAAATCATTTTAGGCGAGTAAATCGAAGGAAACGTTTATGTAAATTGCGAGGAAATCTGGATCGGATTTACAAACATTTATTAAACATTATTCTTTGTATTGCCCTTATGAATTATTAATGAGTGCTTTAATATGATATAATAGGAGTTTTATATGAGTGGTTGTGACGCAAAAGCCAGAACCGAAGTCGAAATCATGTGGACAAATCAACACGGTACAGGACCAAAGACGGATGACAGAGTGGAGTCACAAGTCATCTTACAGTACATGTGTCAACCGTACCCTGAAGGAAAGATGGCTTCCAGTGATGTGAACAGAGAGTTTGAATATCACACTATTCGTAACGGTCAAACACTCAACACTCAGAGCTTTGGAAACGGGGCGAGGGAGAATGCTTATGTTAGAAAGGATCGCGGACTTCATGAGCCGGCCAATTACTACCAGGCATATATCCGAAGAGAAAGAAATATGGGTACAGTAACAAGCACTATACATACCACAAATAACCTTTCTGAGGGCCTGGAAGTCGATTTCCTGGCAATTGTAGTCAGACTGGGTCGCCAGACTTGTATAACATGTACTAGGCCATTAGGCCATGAAGACATATGGTAATTAGGATCGAGGTGAAATTTTATTATTTGAACGTAGATATGCGGTAAAACGCGTATTAAAATACAAAGCATCAGAGCAGCGCTTTCAAATTGTCCTCTTTCTCGGCGATCGACTATTCCTTTGCTACGAAAGCCTTACGTACTGGTCAGCGGAATTACCAAGAAAAGTGTACATCTGAGTGATGGAGTGAGCGAGCGAGTGAATGAGTGAGTGAGTGAATTTGACATTGTCCCCAATAACCCGTTTATTAGCTTCGCATATTCACGGGTTAAAAATTAAACCCAAAGATTGTTAAACTGGCTAACCGTATATAGAGCTTCGCTAAAAACTAATGGAAATCGAAACGTGTACGTATACAAAGGACTTATTAAAGCCACCGACTCTGCGTAAATGTCAATTAACGCTTGTCACTTTTCGTTGTTTGGATCGTCAAACGTTTTGATCATGAAACAATGCTTTGTTTATGCCATAGGCTTGTTTACTGCTGACCAAAAGTTTGAGAAGAAGTATACAGCAATTTACACACGACAAAACGCAGCAGGAACAAGAAGGGGCTTTGAAGTCCCGGAGGAGCGTGATTACTATCCCTACTGGGGCCCCACTCCGTGGAAGGACATTGCAATCATGGTCAGCGATAAAAAGACCCTGGATTTAATGAAGAAATACGTCCACAGTCCTGAATATGGACGTAAATGTAAGTCTATTTCAGGGTACCTACCTTGTTAGTAATTTCGCCTCTTTTGTGACGGCTCTTTAGATGCATTCGAGTTAACATATAAAGTCCACAATTCATTATTCATTGTTTCTTATTATCAGAGCAAGAACGAAATCTTTTTTGTCGGCTCCAAGAATAATACTGCTGCTGGCCTATAGAGATCGATGACTCTCGAAAAAAGAATGCTGGGAATGGACAATGTTTATTAGTTCTATTGCCGTCGTTTTGTTTCCAACAAGTTTGATAAACCAACAGCTTCCATTGTTCTCATTCTCGAAGATACCTGACGAGTTTGGGAATGCATATCTAGCAATAACAAATTCATAGAAACAAAAGGTTAATAGGACTGGTTGATTTTTCCTGTAACTGTAAAACATAATATAACAGCAAATATTGTTTTATCATTTCATCGCCATTCACAGACATGTGTATTATGCCAACCAAACTAGAAGGAAATGCAAACTGCCCACCAGCGAACGATAACATTCCTGCAGAAAAATGCATTGCCAAATACATCACCATGGAGACATGTAAGGCTGCTGGCGGGACGTGGACGAAATTCATCACTAACATTGCTGAGAAAACAGCTGGAGTCTTGAGTACCTGCCATGGTCAGGGTGACATGAAGCTAGCGAGAGGTGTACCGTATGAGCCACACAAGCTGTCACAAGGAGCTGATAAAAAAGAACAGTTTGTTCTTCTTCACAAATCCCCTGATGTGATATACGCTCCTTCCACTGTTGTTAATCACAACGGAATGAACATGGAGGGAAAGTTTTCGTCGTACAAGTGGAAGGTTCCTTGCTTTCCCACCAACACTACTCAACGCTGCGTGATACGTATGAGGTGAGTCAAAATTACATGAGGTCAAACTGACCAATCACAGATCGTTCTTAAAATAAACTACATCGAAAAAAGCGAGGGCGTCCTTGACAGCTGCATAGACAAAGCAGATACCCTGGTACGAGGCTTACCGTACGAGGATCATTTATTATCTCAGGGAGCGGAATTGAAAACGCAGTATGTTGTTTTGCAAGATCCCCCTGAAGTAATTTATGCTCCTTCCACTGTCGTAAACCACAACGGAATGAACATGGAGGGCAAGTTTTCATCGTATAAGTGGAAGGTTCCTTGTTTTCCTTCCAACACAACTCAACGTTGCGTGTTACGCATAAGGTGAGTCAAGATCTAATAACCAAACTGAACCACCTAACATGGACTTTATGTTGGTGTTCCAAAGATCAGTTTTCTTTCTTCTATCCCTTCTTTCAAAGTCTTTCTATTTTAATTTATTCAAATTTAACTATAATGCCCCTTAATCTTGTAGAAAAAAGCTGGAAACTATTGTTCCCTTAGTCTTACGATCACTTGTATTTTTACATCCACTGAAGATATTAAAATTACAGGCCATGTATTATGTACACAAGTGAAGCCATTAAAGAAGTACCTAAGGTTTCCTTGCGAAACAACATTTAAGAAACGAAAGTACGTGGCCGACCAAAGTTCACTAAAGGAAGAATTCTGTTGCAAATGTTATACAGTCGAACCTCTCCAGGACGGCCACCAAAAAGACAGAGTTTACTGGTCTTTGTACAACGTGGGGGGAGCATGGTTCAACCGCTCTTCTTCCCCACTCAGTTTTATTTTGAAGCTATTTACAAGATTTACATTTTGGGAGGCTATTTAGTTATGCTTCGGACACAGTTTGATTAACATTTATATTTTTTTACACAACTTGTGATGTTTCATTTGAAACCTAATTTTGATAGGCATGTTGTTATGACTTAACACTTTTTTTTTTGGTATCTTTACAGTCTATTTTAGAATCCTTTATGCAATTGAATTTGGTTAATTGAAATATTCCATAAATAGAAGTGATTTTCTTGGAATCATAAAATCCACGATGACAAATCCAAGATGAGGGGCTTTACATATTAATGATGTTATTTTACCCCAATCGACATAATTCTCGACTTGTAACCAAATTCTCTTGCAGAGGATCCGACATGCTATCCATTGACGACAAGAAACTGACTGATCGTGACAAAGCAAAAAAACCATGAGGATCAACACTCCAACCCTCCCCCCCCCCCCCCCCCCCCGCACCCCCCTTAGTACCACAGTGGGTGTCTGCTTGGCAAGTTCGCTTTTAAAAGGCAGCATTTTATTCGTCGTTTGGTGGTTACAAATCAAGCACCAAGTTTCCACTTTTCCCAAAACTAACTTTCAAACGCCATAACGTTACAAATTTTAATTCCTATTGCTTCTAGACTTTCAGATTTAAGTTCGTTTTTCTCTATATTAATGTCGGTGACACTTCAATCAACATTTTTTGCGCAGGTACAACATTACAACTGATGATGCTCCGCGTGAATTAACTGCTAAAGACAACGACAAGTAAGTCGCTTCTGAAAACTTCGACTTTTTGACATATTAAATAATCTAACAGTACAAATATAAAAACACTAAAGAAAAAAAAAGCTGAAAAGAGGGAAAGTCTTGGAAAAAAAATCCAACGCATGAAACAGGAGCGCCCAGGAACAGGAGCCAGCAGAAAATATCCGATGATAATAGCAGTTTGAAGCAGCTATTAAACGATAAAGGAATTACTTTCATTTCAAAGGCCAAACAATCATAACTTGTTACTTACTGTTTAGTTCTGCTCAAGTTTATACACCACATAACCATACCACAAGCTCAGAATGAAAGATCCGGCTCCATGTGGAACAAGAGGGCAAGGAGATTAACGGTGTTTGCAACTGTACCCTGTATGGGTTAATAATGCAGCTGCTTATGACGGCAGTTCTCTTAAGCCGAAGTATTATTTCTTTGTTGACAAACAGCTACTGGTGATCAAAAGTTTGATCTACCTGGTAAAGTAAAATAAACAGCACCACAGGAAAGTACTGCTCAATAGCTTTCATTTGAGTGGTCACACGTTAGGATTTCATCCACAGACTCAAAAGTTAGACCACCTTGTACAGCATAACAAACAGCACCACAGGAAAGTACTGCCCAGTAGCTTTCATTCGAATTCCGGGTTACACTTTAGGATTTCATCCACAGACTCAAGTTAGACCACCTTGTACAGCATAATAAACAGCACCATAGGAAAGTACTGCTCAGTAGCCTTCACTTAAATGGTCACGCTTTAGGAGTTTACCCACGAACTCAAAAGTTTGAACCACCTCAGTGTACAGCAAAAAAAAAAATATATATATATACAGGAAAGTACTACTGCTCAACAGTTTCCATTAGTCTGGTCCGGTACACTTAAGGGTTTTATTCACAGACTTAAACGTGAGAGGCTCATGGCACTCCTTTTATTAGCTTTTCTCAAGTCAATCTCTAGAAAGAAAATAAATAAACAAATTTCTCTTTGCAGGCTTAAGGGTAACCCCAAAACTAAAGCCACTGACGGCACAACGGATCTTCAGCTCGCCTTGAACACTGCTCAGGTCGGCCGAACATTCCAAGACAGAAGTCACGTGTTCCTACTTAGGCCAAGAAGCCTTCTTCCTGAGAAATACCAGAAGTCCAAAATTTACTACATCGCAGGAATGGGAAAGAGAGGAAACATTGTGCAGACTTATCCCGCCATGGAATATCGCTTTTTTCCTGAGCGCATTTCAGTCACAACAGATGACGTGATCTGTTTCGTCTGGTCTGGTAAGAGAAATAGTTCATAACTCAGTTTAGTCAAAATTAATAAACCATTTAAAAGGAAAGGTCACACGACACATCGCCGCAGTATAGCCAGTATCGTACGCATGCGCACAGAATATCAGAAGTGAAGGAGGCAAGTTTAATGGAAGAAGAAGAAGAAGATATCACAAGGGCAGTGGACTCTTACGCCTGGCTATGATGGGTCCTAACTAGAACGAAACAGCTGTCTGTGGCTGCCATCGCGCCGGTGTTATGGCTGTGCGCATGCGCAAGCTACTGGCCACACCGCGGAAGTGTGTCGTGCAACCATTGCTTTCACGTGGTTTATTCAGTTCAGTTAGTTCAGTGTTGTGAGCTTGCATAAGTCTCACAATGTTTGGGTGTTTCTTGGTGTTGCGGAAGCCATTGTTGGTTAGCTTTTGTGTTGTGGTGTGGGTATTGTACAGTGTCTTTTGAATCTTTTGTTTTACGTCATTTGGTGATCCCACCATCCGCAACACCAAGAAACTACCCAATGTTTTGACTCAGCTGTTCAGTATGGACTAGTCGGTCAAGGACTGGTTACGAAACCCTTCAAACTTCATAAATTATACGACAGATGACGCAATTTATGTTGAATGCACGACTGCCATGCGCAATCTTTTGTTTTAAAGGGGCAGTGTCACTAGAATCTTGCTGTTTTCTGGTCCAAACTGTACTGAATATCTGTACTGAATATCTGTACTGAATATCTGTACTGAATATCCGTACTGAATATCCGTACTGAATATCTGTCATCTGTACTGAATATCTGTACTGAATATCTGTACGAATATCTGTACTGAATATCTGTCTACGTACCTTTGCTGATGCTCTTAGAACACCGAGAGGAAAATATCACGTTATTTCGTCAAAGGGAGATCAATTTTCACTCAGTTAAGCGAACACAAACGGAGAACTGTAAAGTAGCGCTTCTCATACACAATTGCTCTTGAAAAATCAATAGGAAGATATCAAGTGAGATAGTGAGTGTGAGTATTAATGCAGTAAGCTGAGATTAATTTATTTCACTGACTTCGTTTTGTAGGATCAAACAACAATCCAACAGGAAGAGCTGGACAAGGAACAGACCGTGAGTATCCAGCGTCAAGTCAAATTTGATTTTAAGGTAACATTGGGACTCTCCCTTTTCCACCGATACATATGTCTCTATTGGAGTCATCTTATTCCAAACCTTAAAGAGAGCAGACAACACAGCCATTTGAAGCTCTGAGCTTCCGTGGCCTTCACCTGAGTTGTTCCGAGCCATTAAAAAGTACTGCTGTCTGAGCATTGGACTGAGTTAAAACTCTACAGTTCGATTTTCCAGGTCTTTCTCAAACCCCAAACTGGTCTCAGTGAGATGCATGCCTGACTTTGCTAATGCGAGATACAATTTATAATACTTTCTTTTTCGCTCTTTTAAGGGGGGGGGGGGGGGGGGTAGTCTCCCACGCAGCCGTTATTTGTCTCGCCACGCAACGCTCCTCCCCACTAACGGCTGCTCAAACCTGAACCACATTCCTTTGCCATTGTGTTTGCGATAAATTCAGCGAACCAATCATGTATCAGCTAAATGAAAATGACGTCAGTTTTCGCGCGAAAAAAGGCCGGTGGTTTCCGGTTTACGTGTGCCAGACATCGCAAGTTACACTAACCGCAGACTTGCGCTAACATAAAAAAACGGAATGAGTAATGAACTGCTACTAAGCAGCAAATAATTCCTACTTAAGCAGCTACTACTAATCTTGCAACTTTTTCAAAGTGAGCCAAAAAAACTCCATTGTTATGCCAAGAACTAGCAAATAAACGACTGCATAACTAAATAATCTAAACGGCTCTGAAGAGCGTAAATTCCTCCTGTCAGTATCACAGCTAGAGATTTTTTTCCTAAGATCAAAGAAGCGACAATATTTTCGAAACATTTAGAACAACAGGCCTGTTATAACTTAATTTTGATCTAAAAGGAAAAATCTATCAGGCACGTACTTGGGGTAGACTTATTCTAAAGCTGGGTTAAAATGCTTTTAGCGAAAAGCAGGATTTGTGCTATGCCTGTCACCTTTTATAACAACCACGCTTCTGTTGAGCCATACACGACAGAATATTCGCCTTTCTCGATCTTCGAACCAAAGGTGAGACCACGACAACGATGTGACCCGTCTGTTTGCTGCTGTTTGGAATCATAGTCAAACACGAGCGGGAGAGCTTGGTAGATTGATGATTTTCCGAGGCCCGTCGGCAAGTAAACAAATAAGTCTTTCTTGTCAACGATTATTTTAGGAATGGCCTGCTTCTGGTGAACATTTAGATCGGGTATTTTAAACATTGACGACACTGCACGAAAACCTTTATTCAGCGTCGCCATCCAACTGTGTCAACGATAAAACGCAGGCTATGATTGGACGAGTCACGCGTAGAGAATTTGGCGCGAGCAAGTTCCGAAAATGGCACTGCAACTGTGATTGGCTTAAATCTGCAAAGGAATGTGGTTCAGGTTTGAGCAGCCGTTAGTGGGGAGGAGCGTTGCGTGACGAGACAAATAACGGCTGCGTGGGAGACTAGGGGGGGGGGGGAAGTGGGGGTGAACCTTAACTACAGTTTTAGAGTCGTTGTTAGGGGCATTATTTCATGGTTAGCATTTCTAACGTGTCATAAACTGCCGATATGGTGGGAACTATGAAACTAAACACAAGACATCACCAAATCGGCATTACACATGCGTAACTAGTGCCAGTCGCCAACCGCGCGTAGGAATGAAAACGTGCAAAAAAAATTAAAAGGAAAAGAAATAAAAATCGGATTTTTTGGGCGAATCATAAGGCCTTTGCAATAATCCATAAGGCCTTTGCAATAATCCAGGTGTGAAATGACTAGAGCATTGACTGAAAGCTTATAACGTTGAGAGACTGTTTCGAAAAGTGCCTAGTTAGATAGTACGTAAGTACCATAAACTTCTAATGTATCACGCAACTGTTATTTACTAAGCTAAATAACACCTTTATCTTATAACGAGCAAGAATTATTTTCGCTCTAAATTCAAAGAAAGTGGGAGCCAAAATCTACACATGTTTTCATTTCAGGCACGGATCGCACCAACGTTTGCTGGATAAAGGAAGGATGCCAATCTCTCAAACCCAAAGCTTGTTCCAGCTTGCCTCTTGAAGTGGTTGATCACGTGGATGAATTTGACGCCAAGAAGTTGAATTTGCACCTCAACAAAGGGTGTTACACCGGCGCCAAAGTTGATTCTCTGCTGAACAACGCACCAGCCTCCTGCAACCCGCCGTGTTTCCACATCACGAAGCCTGGGGAGTACTGTTACATGGGCACGCGCAATAACAACTTCTCTAATCGACGTCACGTGGGACAGATCACTGTCACCGCCGCCGAGGTTATAAGTAAAAGAGATCGGTTTGTACAAGACTCCAGAATCTCGGAAGAAATGGAGTTCTTTCGAAATTTCTGGAAGGATGAATAAAATATTGTTGCTTGTTTTCAGTGATTTAGCACAGCACTGTAGCACTATGGCATGCATTAACCATGCACTTTAGCATGTTATCAATGCATTGTAGCATCCATTAACAATATATAATCAACAATCTCAGGAATACTTAGGAACAACAACTGTCAAGAAAACAACATTTTCTTTGTCGTTAATAAAAGAAAATTGGTTCACTTTATTGAAGTTTTTATTGAGCCGTTAGTAACGCTACTTCCTTAACTACTTTTAGACATTTGCTATTATCATTCGATGCATTTTTTCTTCCTTTTCATTGGCCGAGAGCCCACCACGTGACCTGCAAATAACTACTTACGAAAAATTCTGTTCATGCGTACAACGGTGCAAAGCTGTTTTGCTGCGAATAATTGTTAAGCTGCTCCTGTCCTCTACAATAGTAGCCCGATTTCTGCTGTGTTTTAGCAGTTATGAATGAATATTAAATTGAAAAAAACAAACTCGGTGATCGAAAGATAAAGCAATTATTGAACACGGCTATCGCAAAATATCGTGATTTGTCAGTGTCTCGCCGTAGATCAAGCAGTAGCAGTAGCAGTAGATCTGCTCGCCACTGACAAATCAAGATATCTTGTTAAACCTCGTCCAAAGTCATGCAAAGAAATTATGAACAACAAACAAAATTTTATTAGAGATATAAACTTAAATACAGTTACCCTGCAAATTAGCAAAAACGCTATTCGAGGCAGGGAAAAGTAATGTAATTGAAAATAATAAAGGTTAGACAATATAACAATACCGAAGCTGATCTGTAGAGTTACAGATTGTTTTAAAGCTTTGATAAAATCATGATATTGGTGGCAGACACGGGAAATAAATGAAATATGCAAATTATACCAATTTCATTTGTTTAATATCACAAAGTATTTGGGGAACATCAATATAGTCATCTGTTTTCTGAAGTCATCTGTTTTATGAAGGTACAGTGTAGTTGGTTAATCCGGCCGTACTTCCCTTGAAGTAATTTTTGTTATGGAGTTCATCTGTTCAAAGCACTCGAATACAGGACAAATATATTCCCTTCACACGCCTTTTTCCAGCAATTGATTCCATCAAGGCCAGAAGTTCTCACAGCACCCTCCACAAAATCATTGTATCGACCAGTGAAAAGTCTTGTCCTTGAAAGCGGAAAATCATGTTTCAAAATTAAGGCCCGGCAATACTGAATTGTAAGCCTGAGTGTTTATTGCATATCGTCCGAGTAAAGTCACTTGGTTGAACACACCTAATACAAAAAACGTCACCTAATTACAGATTACGGAGCAGAAAACTGAAAAATGCCATCCAGGCTATTAAGAGCCCTGTGCGCCGCCTGATACGAAACTCCGAAAATCCCAGTGGGACAAAAGACACAAAATGGGAACTTAATTAGTCCCCAACCAAACACAGTCCCACAAACCTATAAAGGTTAAAGGTAAAGGTCGTAAAGTACAATCATGGAAGTCTAGCGAATAAAAATAATACAAGTTAAAAAAAAGTTCGAGATGAGATGAGATGAATTAATTACAAACATCTAAGTATTACTGATACTGAAACAGATACTGCCAGGACTGGTACTGATATTTGTAAGTGTCTGGTTGTGCAAAACCGCTTGACAATGTGCTAAAAGGCTAAAAAGTTGTAATTTGGCGAGAACAACTTTACATCACTTTATTTGTCCATATATAGAGTATTCACTAAAATATATGCGGTTTTGAGACACTTTGGGCTCAGACGTGGGTATCACGTGACCTAGATCAACAGTTCGTATTTGAGCTCGTTTTTTCCTTTTATAAGTGTTTTTCGAGCCATTTTTCCTCTGCAGAAGCCCCCAGGCCGGCATTAAGCTGGAATGTGGGTAGAGGCAAGCCTCTGAATGAAAACAGAGGTGAGAGGTGGTTTCATGCAGACTGGGACGCTAAAGATGCTTTGCAGCAAACTTGACGGATGCATGAGTGAAGTTGTCTCTCTGGCCAATCTGTGTACGGATTCCAAGACCTACCAAGGCTATTTGGCCAAGTTTTGACTTGTAAAAATTGCAATCGGTGTGGTATTTCGCTGGTAAGACTGGGTGGCCCGACACTTATAATAATTACTTGAAATGGAAATGGTAAGAGTTCCCTTTTCGAGTTATGGAGGAATTACCCAGAATTCTTTTCGGGCATGAACGAGGCAACGGTTGTGTTCGCGACACTGGCTTTCATCAAATGGAGGAACAAGGGCCGGCGGATAAAGTGAGAAGGAATTTTCCAGCCAAATACCAAGTTCTGGCCTTGAGGTGTATTGTTAACGCAAAGGTTTTTGTGAGCAAGTTTTTATCTTAAAAGATTGACACTTTTTTGTTGTTGCTCTTGGAAAAGCTGGATTTTTGGAATTTATTGCCATACGAACGGTTCACTGCAATGGAAA
The DNA here is from genome assembly GCA_022457155.1 of Cladopsammia gracilis. Taxonomy (NCBI): domain Eukaryota; kingdom Metazoa; phylum Cnidaria; class Anthozoa; order Scleractinia; family Dendrophylliidae; genus Cladopsammia; species Cladopsammia gracilis. The sequence continues at coordinate 121,468 of JAJGOT010000910.1, forward strand.
TCGGGAATCATTGTGGGCGTTTTAGCGTTTTAGGCTGTGATTGGTGTCACACCAACCAGTCGACACAATGAACACACTTTCAGATTGTTGTCTCTTAAGTTCAACAAGAAACAAATATCAAAAGCAGCAATGGTATTTGGCAATGGTAATGGCAATGGTATTAAAAGCAGCAATGGTACGGCTGTAGCCGTAGTTAGGCCTTAAGGGGTTAAAGGAAATGTTTAATAACTGAATATCCGGAAGGAATGTTCTGCTTATATGGATGTATTTTTTAAAAGGCGAATAAAAGCTTAAAAGAACATTCAGTAAATATAATTCTATGAAAACATCAGTAAGTTGTCCATTTACGTCATACAATAAATTTGTAAAAAAGTGGCTATGAAGCAACCTCTCTTCTCTTCGTCGCGATCGACTGCGAAAGACCCTGGGAAGAGTTAGAAAACGCAAATTAACTTTTATAGATATTCAGTAAAATCCGGTCTATGTCGAACATTCTTCAGGATAAGTCAGTTAAAAAATACGTGGCATGAGTACTAAGTTCAGGCCTCTTAGAATAAATTAGAATTATTTACTGTATTTATCCTACTGTTATTGACACAATGTGTTATCGTGTGTAACTCAGGAGTGTGAATAATCGTCGTTGGTTATTAATAGGCAATGAATGCCAAAACATTTTGTGGATTTAGAGGTACACCTGTACATGTATCTGCTGAGGCAGACAAAAGCTATTGATATGGGTGTTCTTTGATGAATGGCCATCTCTACGTTATACCACTTCGGTGAAATTGAGAAACGGCTTCCAGTTTAACCCCTTAAGCCCTAAAAGTGATCATGGCTAAATTCTCCTTGTAATATCAATGCTTAATCAATCTAAGATGTGGGAATTATGGACATGATCAATCAAGACTTCTCTTGATATATTTTGGGTTGGTTATTATGCAAAATATCAGTTCTTTTTGATTGGTTAAATCTTCGATTTTCTGTGCATTTTTTGGAAGACTGAGAAAATAGCAACCAGTGGATATAATCTTAAAGTATGGTGGGCCCCTCTAGATATTCCATTTATTTCAGAAAATACGAATGTGGAATTCAGAAAATACGGCTTTATACACAAGGCTATTATGAAAACATAACAAAAAGAGTGGAAGGAGCTAAAAATATCTACAAACAAATTTACGCCTACTTTTTATGTTATACATTCTGGCTTATTACATTCTGCAATAAAAGCCCCGACATGCTTACAAAAAAGACTTTGTCTAGCGAGTGAAAACGGTTTTTTATTGGCTTTGAGGTTTTATTTGCCAGGTCATTTAGCACACTTACTAAAGAATTTTTGTGAATCAATTTGTACTCACTGTGATTACGATCATCATGATATTCAAAACTGCACCGGTTGGTTGCGGAACAAAGGTTTCTGTTTATGAAGACGACTACCAGTATAAACAAAAGGTCTTGTTATGGATATTTATTAAACCTGACCATGGGGCTGCTGTGCTTTTTACAATGGCTAAGTTAGCATAAAAGTAAACAATATTTGTACAGAAGTGAACTGCTAGCCAGCATTAAGGATAAGAATATTTTGAGATTTATAATAACATGAAGTTACTCATAGAAATGTGAAAAGTAGGAGAAAAGTATATCAAGAACTGCTTTGACAATATTGAAAAAGGCAAGAATTAAACTCCATTTTCTATTTTGGAGTTTTCTTTGTTCTATTTGTTTTAATACTGTGATATAAATATTAATTATCTATCCAGTTGTCAGCTGCTCTGCATTCCAATAGGGTTTTCCGATTTAGCTGAAATTTGGAGGAATTGGAAGACATTTTTTCGCTCATTGAAAATGTAATTGAACCCACTGACTTAATTTGTCCATTACATTTTAAGGGAATAACTGGGAATACGCGAAATGTTCGTATTATATCGAAGAAATGCAAAATTTAAGTCCTAAAAGTTATCTTTATCGGTGTTGTTTTGTCGCTTTTGATGCTTGAAACGGCGAATCTTGAACAATTATTCGCTGTTTCAAGTGTTAAGGCCCAGTTTTCACTAGTAAACGCAAGCACATATAACTGGTGAATACTTCCAGCTCGCTTGTATTTGCGTTCGTTGTGCTTGCTCTTATGCTTGCACTACTTGTGGCTTGTGGAAAGCTTGTGGAAATGCAAAACGGACGTAGCATCTCTCGTGAGATTGTAACGACGTTCGATTAACGACGCGGAAAACGTTGCTCCGTTTCCGCTAAATCGGAAAACCCTAATGCAAATAGCTGCTATTAAAAGGTTGACTTCAGGCCAATGTAATTCAGTTAAGCTTAGTGCAGCATTTTGGCCATAACTGACAACACTAAAACAATTTCATAACTTTCCTCAGCAGGAATATCCGCAAGGGATTAGCGAAGGTATGATTGTTGTATATTGAAAATATATTTAACAGGTCTGTGTCAAAATTTGTCTCAATATTAAATAATCTTTTTTTTTTTAATTTTAATCCATAAAATATTTATTCCGTTTACTGCATTAAGTTTAAACAAATTTAAATGTTAGCTCGGAAAACGTAGCGTAGTTACACGATCCTCTCTAACTTGCTTAATATCGACAAAAATTAATGATCAAAATTTCAAGTCTTTTTTTTGGAAACTATGGACAAACTAATCACCTTGACCAAAATGCAATTTGTAATAACTTTCATTGTGGAGACACGGTGGTCTAGTGGTTAGCGCGTCGGACTTTCAACCTGAAGGTCGGTGGTTCGAAGCCTGGTCTCTGTCGTCGTGTTGTTTCCTTAGACAAGAATCTTTACTCCACACTGTCTCTCTCCACCCAGGTGTATAAATGGGTACCGGCGACAAAATGCTGGGGGTAACCCTGCGATGGACTAGCATCCCATCCAGGGGGGAGTAGCAATATTCCTAGTCGCTTCATGCTACAGAAACCGGGTAAAGCTCCGGCCGTGTGGGCCATCTGGCTCGTGTGCGACTTTACTAAATAACTTTCATTGGATGGAATGGTCACCGTCTTTTTGACCCCAAAGTTTCAAATCTATAAGGGGTCCTATAAGAACTACACTCGACGGCAGAGAAGTTCGTTAAGGTTGTAAACTAATATTTTAAAATATTTTCTATCTGAAGACATCTGAAGAATCTTAAAAAAGGCTAACAAAAGGCTAAAAAAGCCAACGTTTCAAAAATTGTCATTTATTTTCGCTTTTATTAACTTTCCTAAACAAGGTGTAGGAACGACAGCGAGAAAGGGCAAAGAGAGAGCTTAATGCTCAAAATATTGAAATTTTTCGTGAATGTAATCATAACTCACAGTGGTCTTCGTAGCCTGCGTGGCAGTCGCTACGGTTTTGGATCGCGCGCGCAAAGCGTCTGGAGAGAGCGTGGGACGCTCTTGATCCCTTCCCACGCGCGCCCGAATCCCTTATTCTCCTCGCCTATCTAGGGCCTGACACGCAGGCTATGGCCTTCGTTTGGTTATGATTTAAGTCGAAATATCAATCGTCTTATTTACCCTGGCTATTCAAAATTGCTTTTAGTTATTTCATTGATAACAGTTCAGAATTAAACAGTTGGTCAGTTTATTTGTCTTCCACGAAATGCCAGAGCATTCCAGGTTGTTTTTTTTAGAAATAAACAACTGTCTAGTAGACACTTCTAATACATAAGCTCTGAACAGTGGAAAATTCTGAGGTGTTTCGACTCCTATTTTTAGTATTTAAACAGGCCATGCATGTTGAAGACCCGCCTCGAATAGCCCTTGCTATTAGGCCATGAAAATGAGTTTTCATTCACATGCAAATAACTTTTATTTGCATGTGAATGAAAACTCATTTTCACATGAAAGGTTTCGCACCTAACCTCGCTTTGAAAGAGAGGCCAAAGGCAACTCGGAAATGGCCTATTGCGGGCAAAACCTTTGTGAACTTATAATTCAACTTGAAGCAAAACTTGTTGTTGTTAAGACCATTTTTGTTTGTGGCTGTCTGGTGGCTGTTCTTTTCGAGCCTTGCATGTCCGATGTGTACATGCATTTTCCACCAGGATCAAACAACCGACTGATCGGTACACGAGAGAACGTCCTGAACGCAACAGACGTTTTGATTCCCAGGTAAGGTCACGGTTTCATCAATACCGTAAAGGTAATGTTACTTTGGACAATTCGCAACGATGATTTTTAGCGCAACAATGTTGCGCCAGAAGTTGCGCTAAAAGTTGATGCCGTGTAACGTTGGTGCATGGATGTCTTTCTTCGAAATGTTTGCGTTGCGAGTTTTTGAATCGCTTCAAAACGTCGAAGAAAACCGTCCGCGCACCCATGTTACACGGCATCAACTTCTAGCGCAACGATGTTGCGATAAACATCGTCGTTGCGAATCGTCCTGTATATCATCACCTTAAGGGGCCTAGTTATATTTATACAATGCGCTTAATTCTGTGTGCAGTTTGATTGGTCATTATCTATGATCTACTAGAGTACAATTGCACATCTGACTTCATGGAGAACTTCTTTCACTGAATTCTCATTTCCACCATGTATATGAGGGCTACGCGGCTCACGCACCATGCTTTATTGGATCTAGATCTAGAGCCATTTTGTGAATGGTTCAGATTGCGTCAGATCTGATTTGATTATTCAAATTCCACATACAGTTTGCATTCAAAGCACTTGAATGACTATGTAGAGGAAATCTTCCTTCTTAATCTGGAGCTGCGTAATACAAAAGGAAAAGCTTTGCTTTCTTCATAGATCATAAAATCAAGCAGGAACTTCACGATAAATCACGTTATAGCCGTGTTTACACAGCGATTTATGCATTACTGCTTTCTATCGGGAACTGATTCAACGCTACGGCTAAAGGTATAACTTTTGCTTGCGACTCATGCGTTGTTTGAAGCTGGCGCTGCTCGTGACATGCCAAGATCGAAAACAGTTCCAACTGTTTAACTAATGTTAATTGTTTGTCCGGCAAGCATTTTGAAACTTGCTTTTAAAAGCATTAAAAGAAATTCAACAACATTTCAGGTAGTTTGATTTCCACACAGTACAAAAACCGCGTGATGTTTCGTAACTTTATTGCGCAAACATATTGCGTGGAACAACGTAGCGTTTGAATCGGCAAACGAACCACATTCTAATAATGCTCTATATAATGGTCTTATGACGTAACAAACTGGGCATATTTTGGACTCAAATTTTGCCCGGTTACTTACTTTATTGTGTATCCATTATGACATATACCAGGAATTCTATATGAGTGGATGCGACGCAAAAGCCAAAACCGAAGTCGAAATCATTTGGACAAATCAACACGGAACAGGACCAAAGACGGATGACGGGGCGGAGTCACAAGTCATCTTACAGTACACGTGTCAACCGTATCCTGAAGGAAAGATGGCTTCCAATCATGTGAACAGAGAGTTTGAATATCACACTATTTGTAACGGCCAAGAACAGAACACTCAGCTTTTTAGAATCGGGCGAAGTGAGAATTCTTACGTCAGAAAAGATTTTGGACTCCACGAGCCTGCTTATTATTTCCAGACTTATATCCGCAGAGAGCTAGCTAGAGCGGAACAAAGGTAAGAAGTAATAGCTATGTTATTAGTAGAGTAATTACCCATCTTTAACTGTGCAGACCCCTACCTCCGCTAATATTTTATAGGGTGGTCTATTTTAGATGTTTAAGCGAAGAATGTAACAACGTCTAGTTTCAGTCTTTTTATTGTTTAAGTTTTGCAAATGCATAACATTTGTAATTGTTATGCTGTCTTGATATTTTAAAACTGAGCCGGTTTTTATATCTGTTAGGGCTGATTTAGAATACACGGTACAACTTTGTTGCATACGACATACTTGCACCATGCTTACGACATGCTTACCACATGCTTACAACACGTCGTAGGATTTTAAAACAGGTTTAATTGGTGGTTTCACACTGCAAGCTAAGTATGCTTTAAGCAAGAGATTGACTCAAGCGCACTTGAGATTCCCAAGTAACTCTTCAGAAAATTGTGGTTCACACCTGATGAGAAGTGTATTACTAATAGAACATAAGCTGACAATCACTATAAATTTTTTGCGCCGCTTCACGTGCCTATTAGTCGGTTTCTGTAGTACCTTCTCAAGTGTGGTGTAGATCATACTTGACGGCGTACGTCGACTCCTTTGAAATAGACACCTTTTTATGGTCACAAAGTAGGCTTCAAGTACGTGCAACCTTTCACATTCAAAGTAGGCTTCAAGTACGTGCAATCTTTCACATTCAAAAGAGGGTTCAAGTACGTGCAATCTTTCACATTCAAAGTAGGCTTCAAGTACGTGCAATCTTTCACATTCAAAGTAGGCTTCAAGTACGTGCAATCTTTCACATTCAAAGTAGGCTTCAAGAACGTGCAATCTTTCACATTCAAAGTAGGCTTCAAGTACGTGCAATCTTTCACATTCAAAGTAGGCTTCAAGTACGTGCAATCTTTCACATTCAAAGTAGGCTTCAAGTACGTGCAATCTTTCACATTCAAAGTAGGCTTCAAGTACGTGCAATCTTTCACATTCAAAGTAGGCTTCAAGAACGTGCAATCTTTCACATTCAAAGTAGGCTTCAAGTACGTGCAATCTTTCACATTCAAAGTAGGCTTCAAGAACGTGCAATCTTTCACATTCAAAGTAGGCTTCAAGTACGTGCAATCGTTCACATTCAAAGTAGGCTTCAAGTACGTACAATCTTTCACATTCAAAGTAGGCTTCAAGTACGTGCAATCTTTCACATTCAAAGTAGGCTTCAAGTACGTGCAATCTTTTACATTCAAAGTAGGCTTCAAGTACGTGCAATCTTTCAAGCCAAGCCAACAAGTAAAAGTCTATATATACTATACCAGTAGTAATAACAGATTAAAAGAGTGCGTTTGATGCCGGGGGGAGTCTGAGCACGAGAACGAAAGCGAGGCCTGGAGTGGCTACCAGTTTCCAGCCGCGAGGTATCCCTGAAAAATGTGCGGGGCGGCTAATTTGGTGTCGTACCAAAATCTCTAAAAAGTCTGTCTTCACGAGATTAGAAAGCTTTCTCTTATCGTCGAATGCGATAAGGAGTTTTGGTTAGTATACTTAGCAGTTGACTTGTCTTGAATTTTTTCTGACTCTTGATCAAGTAAGATGTCAATCAATAAACTTTTATAAATACGAACATTTATAAACAACAGACGACGTGATTTTTGATACCCTACCTATTGTAGTTTTAATATGTTACGGAGTTGTCAGGGATCTTCTTTCTTCAGTCAAACACTCGAAAAGGCCTGTTGTCAGGAAATCGAACTGACCTCAAGTTTCATTAACAAATCTCGATATGCGTCATTTTTCCAAATCTCTTCTCGTTGTTTGGTGCAAAAATAGTGCAAGATAGCAACTAACACCAAAATCGGCCAGGTAACAACATCTGATAACTACGAAAACATTCGTTAACTCATAGTTAATAAAGTGTTATGGTTATGAAAACTGAGAAATGTCTTTGTTCTATGTTTTTGTTAGTGTTTTTCGGCCTTGACCGCGCGCAACACAATAGATGTTGAACTTTTGTTCGTTTGTTCGAGCAACTGACCTATAGAAATATGTGCACGGTCAAGTACGGCTCAACATAAATTGTAGCTCCTTTGTTATCGCCATTGAAGTCTATTGAAGTCTGCAAGGTTTCTTCATAACCAGTCCCTTGATTAACTATGGTTTACTCTCACGCTGTGCTGTTGGCGTTGTTTATTGTCTTTTGAATCTTCTCACAGTTCACTTATCATGTGGTCCTTTTTTGCCTAACATCCGACACAACAAAAACACTGAAACTGTCTTTGCAATTGACCGAGACAGAAATGAATAATGATCAAAGCAAATTCCAGGCAGTTAATAAAAAAGCCTAATTAGGCAAATTGTTCTTTTTTTCACAAGAATTTGGTTTTATCGACTGAGTCGATAAGGTAAATTAGCCACCGTAAAAAGATTACGGTGGCTAATTTACCTTATCGACTCAGTCGATAAAACCAAATTCTTGTGCTTCACCCCCACCGACGCAGCACCACAGTTTCTCTAGAAACTAACCCCATTCATTTGTTCTTTTTTTCGTCGTCAAATACAGCGCTAAATATATTAGAAGGGCCAAAGTAATGCTTTTATCAGTGAATCAGTGCAGGACATGTGAAGTCTACTGAGCTGAACGAAACGCGAAAAACACAGTCCACTAACTTACCATCTGATAACAATAACATTTTAAAACATGCAAGAACGACGTAACTTGAATAAAAAAGTAAAAATAATACAGCGTTGATTGTATATTCTTGCCGGTTCATACCTAAACAATTTCTGTATTTTTGGTTACGTAATATACAAACCCCCAAGAGAACTCGACTATTCACGATATTTCTAATTAGCACTTTCTTGCTACCGAGTTTCAGTTGAGTGTTGCAAAACCAAAACCAAAGTAATTAACTCTGTCCAATCACAGCAGACGGAGACAATCCAATGAACCAATCAGAGCTCGAAGCAAACACATGTCGCCGTAGCCAAGCGCGGGAAAACGCGTGGAAGTGTGACGAGAGATCGTTTAGCCAATCACGGAGCGTAGCAAAGCAATCGCGAAATTACTTTCGATACTCATTGGAAATTCGCTCTAAATATTCATTATCAAAAAAGCGTTATAAAATCTTGCGAGGTCCAGCAAGCTGAGACGAAAACTAACCTAAAGCTCAATCTACGCTGTTCAAGTGGGAGGTATGTTTTAGATAGTAATATGTCCCGACTTATAATTATGTTCAGCACCAAGTTTTCCTACGAAACCCGGGCCACTCCCATCCTCTAAACTTCATCCCCGTCAAAGTTTCATACGATGAATACAAATATAGTTTTTGGCCGAGGACGATCAACGAGTAGAACAATTTACCATCTGTTTATAACATTGAAATCGACGGAGTGCTTCCAGTCAGCAGTCAATACCCGCTTTATACTTGTTTGAACTGTATTTTATTGTGTTAGTTAGCGCTACAAACACCCCTGTCTTTTATATATTTTATTGTATTACACTTCTCGTATTGCACTTCTTTATTTTTGAAATGTGAACATTTCTATGGACCACTTTTAAATTAATGATTATAAACTACCCTATATCTCTAGTCATATAATTCGAAGAACAGCTACATCTGTTTTCGTTTCCCGTGGCAGACGAACTATAGAAAGAAATTCAAGTGCGATTGAAGTCAGTGAGAATGGTTTTGTCGAAGATAAAATCAAGAACTTACAGCTAATTTGACTGACACAAACCAAGTAATTTGCCGTTTTTAAAAGCCTTATTTACCGTTGTAAAAATTTGTTTTCAAGTTGCTCAAAGACAATCAGTGGATATAATTAAGCATGGTGGACCACTCTAGGTTTTCCATTTATTTCAGAAGCAAGAATGCGGAATGCGAAAAATACGGCTTTTAATACACAAGGCTATTGAAAACATAACAAAAACAGTGAAGGGAGCTAAAAATATGTACAAACAACTTTACGCCTACTTTGAATGTTACATTCTGGCTTATTACATTCTGCAATAAAAGCCCCGACATGCTTACAATAAAGACTTTGTCTAGCGAGTGATAACGGTTTTTTACCGTCTTTAAGGTTTTATCTACCAGGGTCCAGTTAGCACTTACTAAAGAATTTTTGTGAAATTTTATTCACTGCGATTACGATAATCCGTGATATCCATAACTGCACCGGGTGGTTGCGGAAAAAAGGTTTCTGTTTATAAAGACAACTGCCAGCATAAACAAAGGGTCTTGTTATGGATATTTATTAAACCTAACCATGGGGCTGCTGTGCGTCACTGACCATTTTCGGGTAGTGGTGTGTCATTGCGACGCCGAAAACCTTATCCAATACCAGATCATGTTCAGTTATATTTTGCAAGCCTAGTCACCAATAATCACTACCCTATCCCACACTCGCTATTTTCCAGAAATGTTATCTTCATACCACTGATCAGTTTCCACTGGAAACCATTCCCTTCACAGCGGCACATACCTAGACAGTTTATAAATGAAAGAACCCTCCTCCCGGGTGTCATGTTCATGACGCAGTCTCGCAGCATGTGCCTAGGGGTATACCAAGGGGTACTGATATTTGTAAGTGTCTGATTGTGCAAAACCGTTTGACAATGTGCTAAAAGGAGCTACTAACAGCAGGGGCAGTTATTAAAGGAAGTGTTTAATAAACCTTATAATTGAATATCAGCAGGAATCCTTTGCTGTGCAACTCAGGAGTGAGAGTAATTATGGTTATTAATAGGAAACGAATGCGGAAAAAATGTTTGTGGTTTTACAGGTATATGCTTTGGCGGACAAAAGGTCTTGGCGTGGCTGTTCTTCGATGAATAGCCATCTCTGCGTTATACCGACTTCGGTGAAATTGAGAAACGGCGTTTTCTTGTTTTACCACTTAAGCCCCAACTGATTGATCATGGCTAAATTTCTCCTTGTAATCTCAATGCTTAATCAAGATAACAGGTCACGAGAATTAAGGACTTGATCACCCAACACGAATTCTCTTGATATTTTTTGGGTTAATGTACACCTAATGCCAGAAAATATATTTCGCTAAAATATATCCTGTTATTATCCAAAGTATTTCTTCTTGATTAAATCCTCGATTTTCTGTAAATTTTTTAGAAGACTGGGAAAAAGACAACCAGTGGATATAATTAAGCATGGTGGACCACTCTAGGTTTTCCATTTATTTCAGAAAATACGAATGCGGAATGCGGAAAATACGGCTTTTAATCACACAAGGCTATTGAAAACATAACAAAAACAGTGGAATGAGCTAAAAATATGTACAAACAATTTTAATTTACGCCTACTTTTATGTTACATTCTGGATTATTACTTTCTGCAATAACAATAAAAGTCCCGACATGCTCACAGTAAAGGCTTTGTCTTGCGAGTGAAAACGGTTTTTTACCGGCTTCGGGGTTTTATCTGCAGGGTCATCTCACATTTACCGAATAATTTTTGTGAATTTTTACTCACTGTGAGTATCAAGATATTCATAACTGCACCAGGTGGTTGCGGAAAAATGGTTTATGTTGATAAAGAGGACTGCGGCCAGCATAAACAAAAGGTTTTGTTATGGATATTTATTAAACTTAACCATGGGGCTTCTGTGCCTATTGCAATGGCTAAGTTAGCATAAAAGTACAAAAGTGAACTGCTAGCCAGTATTAAGGATAAGAATATTTTGAGTTTAACATGAAGTTGCTCATAGAAATTTGAATAGTAGGAGAAAAGTATATCGTGAACTGCTTTGACCAAATTGAAAAAAGGCTAGAATTATACTCTATTTTCTATTTTGGAATTTTCATTGTTATAGTTATTTTAACGCTGTGATATGAATATTAATTGTCTATCCAGTTAAACTGCTCCGCATTCCAATGCAAATAGCTCGTATTAAAAGGTTGACTCCAGGCCAATATAATTCAGTTAACTTGCAAAACGGAACCGAAAAGCTCAGTGGATACAGCGGTTTGGCCAAACTAATTCACAACTTTCCTTTGCAGGGATATCAGCAAGGGCGTCGCGAAGGTATGTTGTCTAATGAAAATCTGTTCGACAGGTCTGTGTCAAAATTTGTCTAAATAAATAAATAATCTATATTTTTTACTTCAATCCTTAAAATATTTATTCTGTTTATTGTTTATAAACAAATTTAAATGTTAGTTCAGAAGACGTAGCGAGGCTAGTGTTTAACAACAAATGTTGCAAGATCCTCTCTCACTAGCTTAATATCAACACAAAATCAAAATTTCATGTCATTTTAATTTGTAAACTATATATGCAGGGCCGTAGCCAGTATGAGGCAAACCGAGGCACTTGCCTCAGTCATTTTTTCTTTTTTCTTCGAGGAAGGTAAGGATTCTTTTTTGAAGGAGAAAATAAGACGCTACCAGCAAATAACCATGGATATTGTCTCAGTCCTTATTTTTTTTCTGGCTACTGCCTTGATATGGACAAACTAATATGGACAAAAATGTAATTCTCAATAACCTTCATTTGACTGGTCACCGTCTTTAGGATTTTATCCCATAGTTTCAAAGATATAAGAACAATATACTCGACGGCAGTACTTATGAAATTAAACTTTATTAGCCATTTGGGAATTTGGCAATTTAAAGCGTGGAAAAGTGGCGCTTTCCGTGAAAACAAGTATGCCGGCACTCTGAAATTTCGTCTGTTCGAAATCAAATCTGAAAGCTAGTGAGTCAGCTGGTCTCACATATGACTAAAGATGAATTACACTAACTGAAAACGTATGCTCTACAAGTGCTTCTATTTCTGTATTTGTCTCTAAAACACGTATCTATTATCCCTCGTACGTACACGCAAACTTATACCCCAACCGTGGTCCGTGGTACTAAGGGCCGGGGGGGCGTACATAACTAACAAGTTATCCCTCGAACGTACACGCAAACTTATACCTAGACTACGAGCAGTCCCTCCTTTTTCCTCAGGGACAGTAGAGCGAGCGAAATGCGAGCGCGCGTGAAAATCACCTCACGCGAGAAAGGCGAGACGCGCGGCCTCGCCTTTCTCGCGTGGGGTGATTTTCACGCGCGCTCGCATTTCGCTCGCTCTACTATCCCTGAGGAAAAAGGAGGGACTGCTCGTAGTCTAACTTATACCCCAACCGTGGACCGTGGTACAAGGAGGGGGGGGGGGGGGAAGGGGGCATAACTAACAAATTATCCCTCGTACTTACACGCACACTTATATCCCAACCGTGGTCCTTGGTACTAGGGGGCGGGGGAGGGGGCATAACTAACGAGTTATCCCTCAAACGTACACGCAAACACGCAAACTGATACCCCAACCGTGGTCCTTAGTACCAGCGGGGGAGGGGGGGGGGCATAACTAACAAGTTATCCCTGGAAAGTACACGCAAACTTATACCCCAACAGTGGTCCTTAGTACCACCTAGGAATGCAGAGGTTTACAAGTGCGCTGTCTACATCCATCTTAAGTTTTAACATCATCAATTCTTTGACATGTTTTTTTATTGTTTTGTGTTGAAATATGAACAGACCATGAACACCATTATCGTTTGGGGCTGTCTGCTGGCTGTTTTGTTCGAGTCTTGCATGTCAGATGTGTACCTGCATTTTCCGCCAGGATCCAACAATCGACTGAACGGTAACCAAGACAACGTCAGGAACGCGGCGAGACTTTTTGACTCCCAGGTAAGTCACATTATCAATGCATCCCAGTGGACAATTGCTAATTTCCTTTTATTGTCAAGTACACGAAAACTAAAAAAGCAGAGGATATATGGAATTCAGTTAAAACTCCGTTCATATTTCTCCTCCTTAATAACAAGCGTTCGTTTGAATAATAATAAAAGCGCGTATTTCGCTTTTTTAGGCAGATATTCCTGATGTTTAAACATAAAGGGCCGGTTATTTAAAAGAAATCTAACTTAGGCAGTGGTTTAAGAAAATTGATGGACCTCCATATCTGTTTATAAGTTGGTTATTTCAGGAGATTAAAGTTTTTCTAGTCTGTGCTATATGCCTACTTGACATTGTTTACAGTAAATAGCGTTTAAATATTAGGGTTGGCCAGATTGAAATTGAGCTGGACCGCGGATTTGTTAAATATGCACCGTCTAAATTTCGTTTAAATAACCAGCCCAAAAGGTCATCTTAAAAAAAAAACTTCATGAATTTAAAAGGGGAATGTCACATATTTTAGCATCTTGCGAAAAAAAACATATTTGTATCAAAACAGACTTTAAAATAATGTTTCAGTTTTAATTTTGTTAACAATAACTATACTCGTGCAATGTATGAAAGTGGATTGAAACTCTGAAGTCCTTGGTGTCTTGGAAAACTCGTTAAATCCGTTTATGATCATGACTCATTCTCTCTTTGACCAATCGCTTGGCATTTTCATATCCATGCTCTAAGAATACTTCGCCATACATTTAGCACAGTTCTGACCAGAAGGAGCAAAATTCCGTGAGATATTTTCTCTTTGAAATTTGTTGTAATAATGTTTGGTTAAATTGATGTTTTGAATGATCTTCGGTTCATTTCAATATTTTAGGCGGTCAAACAACGTTTCCGTTCATATTTCATAATAGGTATGAGCAGAGCAACTCGATGGAACTGTTTATGATTCGTTTCATTTTAAAAACTAAAAAATTCAGCGGACAGACTCAAAAACAATCATATAATTTTTTTGAACAATTGTATGAACTGTAAGTACCATGAACTGTCTTGAAGGAAAACCTCTAGATTTAAATTCAAGAAATTCGACTTTGAGTAAAAATAGCAATGGCATCACACTGTTTTATCTCAAGTATAACTTGAATCTATCAGTCTATGAAAAATGTGGTATAAGATCTCCTGGTTTATTTCTTTTAAAAAGTATACTTCCAAGTTTGATCATCAACTCGAATTACATCACTTTTCAGCTGCAAAACGGACTATTATACTATAATACTTCCCCGTTATTTCAAAAATGCATCAGTGGAATGTACAAAATCTTTTGCCTTTGTTAGAATAACGGCAAGGCTGGATACAATGTTGGAGACAAGTTGGATAATAATCCTGGAGACAACATTCAAGAGTTTAGACAACTGCCAATGGTAATTATAACTTAAAATCAGGGGCTTAAAATCTATAGTAATTGCTTGACTGCTCAGACTTGACTGGCGCACTGACTGATTGACTGATTAATTGACTGAATGTTTGTTTGTTTGATTGATTGACTGAAGGACTTGCAAACGGACGCCGGAACTGACTGAAAAGACTCACTCACTGCCTGATTTAATTAACTGACGGAAGCACTGATTGATCTTATTAATTCATTAATTGCTTGACTGATCGATCGATCGATTGATTCATTAATTGATCGATCGATCTATCGATGTGATGATAATGGTAATGATAATGGTAATGGTAATGGTAATGATAATGATAATGATAATGGTAATGTAATGGCAATGGTAATGTAATGTAATGTTATTAGTTATGGTAATGAAACGATAATGGTGTTGGTAATGACAATGGTAATGGAAATGGATATTGTAATGGTAAGGGAAATGGTGATGGAATTGTAATTAAGCTTTTACACAAGTTGCTCGGCAACTTTGGCAACTTTTGGCCTTTCGAGCAACTTTTTAGTAGAAACTGATTTTTTTGAGTTGATAAAAAGCAACTTTTGAGCAACTTTTTCGTGAAATGAGCAACTTTTGGGCAACTTTTGAAAATGTTAAGGGCAACTTTTGAGAGATATCCGAGCAACTTGTCTTAAAGCCTAATTGTAATGGTACCGTGTAATCAATGTGATGATAATGGCAATGGCTATGGTAATGGTAATCACAGTAATGGTAATGGTAATGGAAATGGTAATGGAATTGTAATGGTAATGGTAATCACGGTAATGGAAATGGTAATTCAAATGGTAATGACATGGAAATGCAAATGGCAATGCAAATGCATGGTAATGAAATGGCATTGGAGTAGAAATGGAAATGGAAATGGTAATGGTAATTGTAATGGGAATGGGGATGGAATGGAAATAGGAATGAGAATGGAAATGGGATGGGAATGGGAATGGTGATGGAGATATGAACGGTGATAGTAATAGAAATCTAGTAAATATAGCAATGGCAATAGTAATAGTAATAAGAGTATAGTAGAGTAATAGCAAGCATGTCTTTATTTTGCTTAAGTATGTTTTTTTTCTGACTGACTGACTGACTGGTTGATTGCTGTATGAATGGTTCATCGTAATTGATTTGTAGTTATTGGTTGAATCATGGTTGGTTGATTGATTCATTGATAAATGTTTTGTTAGGAGTTTTATATGAGTGGTTGTGACGCTAAAGCCAAAAGCGAAGTTGAAATCATGTGGACAAATCAACACGGAACAGGACCAAAGACAGATGACAGGGTGGAAACACAGCTTATTTTACAGTACATGTGTCAACCGTACCCTGAAGGAAAGATGGCTTCCAATGATGTTAACAGAGAGTTTGAATATCACACCATTCGTAACGGTCAAACACTCAACACTCAGGGCTTTGCAAACGGATCGAGGGAGAATGCTTATGTTAGAAAGGACCGCGGACTTCATGAGCCGGCCAATTACTACCAGGCATATATCCGAAGAGAGAGAAATATGGGTACAGTAAAAGAAATAACCTTTGGGAAAAAAAAAAACCTTTGTAAAACAATTAAGTATTGTAATGTTAATTAATTGACACCGCTGTTCTTTCCGAGGACCACTAAGTCGATTGCCTGGCAATAGTTAATAACTATAGTCAGACTGGGTCGCCAGATTAGTATAACATGTACTAGGCCATTAGGCCATGATGACATATGGTAATTAAGATGGAGGTGAAATTTTATTATTTGAACGTAGATATATGCGGTAAAACGCGTATTAAAATACAAAACATCAGAGCAGCGCTTTCAAAATGTCCTCTTTTTCGGCGATCGACTATTCCTTTGCAACGAAATCCTTACCAGCGGAATTACCAAGAAATGTTTACATCTGAGTGATGGAGTGAGCGAGTAAGTGAGTGAGTGAATGAGTGAATTTGCCATTGTCTCCAATAACCCGTTCATCGGTTTCGCGTATTTACGGGTTAAAAATTAAACCCAAAGACTGTTAAACTGGCTAACCGTATAAAGAACTTCGCTTAAAACGAATGGAAATCGAAACGTGTACGTATGCATGGAACTTATTAAAGCCACTGACTCTGCGTAAATGTCAACTAACGCTGGTTTTGGATCGTAAAACATTTTGTTCATGAAAGAATGCTGTTGTTTATGCTATAGGCTTGTTTACTGCTGACCAAAAGTTTGAGAAGAAGTATACAGCAATTTACACACGACAAAACGCAGCAGGGACAAGAAGGGGCTTTGAAGTCCCTGAGGAGCGTGATTACTATCCCTACTGGGGCCCCACTCCGTGGAAGGACATTGCTATCATGGTCAGCGATAAAAAGACTGAGAATTTGATGAAGAAATACGTCAACAGTCATCATTATGGACATAAATGTAAGTTTTTTTCAGGTTACCTACCTTGTTAGTAATTTCGCCTCTTTTGTGACGGCTCTTTAGATTGTGTTCGAGTTAACGTATAAAGTCCTCAATTCCTTATTTATTGTTTCTTATTATCAGACCAAGAACGAAATTTTTTTGTCCGCTCCAAGAATACTGTTGCTGCTGGCCTATAGAGATCGATGACTCTCGAAAAAAGAATGCTGGGAATGGACAATGTTTATTAGTTCTATTGCGGCCGTCATTTTGTATAATCCACCACGTTTGATAAACCAACAGCTTCCCATGTTCTCTTTCTCGAAGAATACCTGACGAGTTTCGGAGTACAATAACTTAATGATAGAAACAAAAAAGTAAATCAGGACTGGTTAATTTTTCCTGTAATTGCAAAACATAATATAAAAGCAATGTTTTGTTTCTATCATTTCATCGCCATTCACAGACATGTGTATTATGCCAACCAAACTAGCAGGAAATAAAAACTGCCCACCAGGGAACGATAATATTCCTGCAGAAAAATGCGTTGCCAAATACATCACCATGGAGACATGTAAGGCTGCTGGCGGGACGTGGACGAAATTTATTACTAACATTGCTGAGAAAACCGCTGGAGTCTTGAGTACCTGCCATGGTCAGGGTCACATGAAGCTAGCGAGAGGTGTACCGTATGAGCCACACAAGCTGTCACAAGGAGCTGATCAAAAAGAACAGTTTGTTCTTCTTCACAAACCCCCTGATGTGATATACGCTCCTTCCACTGTTGTTAATCACAACGGAATGAACATGGAGGGCAAGTTTTCGTCGTACAAGTGGAAGGTTCCTTGCTTTCCTAGCAACACTACTCAACGCTGCGTGATACGTTTGAGGTGAGTCAAAATTATATGACGTCACACTGACCAGTAACAGATCGTCCTTAAAATAACCACATAGTGTGTCAGGGAACTAATAAAAGAACTTCACAATTCAAGTAAAATTTTAAAAGGAAGGGGATACAATATGATGATGCCATAACAGTAAACAGAAACTGGTGACAAAGTGAACGTAAAAAGTATATCACGTTTCAATTAAAAAAATTAAAAAACATACAACGCGATTATATATACTTAGTACGGAAATGGAATCAGAGGGCTCTGAAAGCTATTTCGTGAATACGGAAAAAAAAAAAAGGTTAAGTCCACAAATCAGTTTTAATATTCCATACCTAGTTTGAAGTCAAATAATTGAAGAGTAAAACAGATTTAAAACGACCAAAACATCTTAGCGTGACATGAATATGCATTGTGTGAAACAAGACTGTCTAGACAACTGGACGACGTAATACACTGTGGATTTTTAAAAAAAAGTTTGGACCTCAGTAATTGATCGAGTGAAAAGTTGCATATTTGCCACCGCATGCTGTATCTCGTTCAACGCTGTGCGCATTCACGAGATAAAAATGAAAAAGCAAAGATGTCATGTTTCATCTCTTCTTTATAAACCTTAAGTTTCAAGAGTCTGACCACTATGGATAAATCAAACGGTTTTGTTATTTCAAAGTTGATTTTAGATACTTTATTACGGGATCAGGGGCTTCTATATTTCGTTACGGTGGTCCTAATTTGCAAATGCATTTTCTTGTTTTCACTGGGGATTGAGAATGAGTATGATAATGTATATATTATACAGGCTGTTGAATATGAGATTTGTATTTTGTTGCAGATATAACATCACTACTGACGACGTTCCACGCGAATTTGATGCCAGTAATAACAACAAGTAAGTGGTATCTTTGTAGATCGAGAACGTATATGACATGGGTGCCAGCGAGATGATTGTACCTGCACCATGACCCTCGTGGTAGTCTTTCTTTCTCGGTACCATTTGTCATTTTAGGAGTCCCCAATTAAGCGCATATTAGAGAGTAACCACGACAACGACAGCAGCGAGAACGGCACAAAACAATAGGTTTAATGAGCGAAAACGTACCAATGCTTCTGCGTGTGCGATTTCGTTTGATACATTTCTTCACCGTTCCCTGTAAATGCTAGGTTTTGTGAAGAGCATGAACGCACGACAATTGATTTTCCTTTCTTTATTTGAACTGGTAAGTCTGCTGACGAATTCAGCTCCTGGGCAATTAAGCAAATTGAAACAATTACCTGACGTTGCCTTCGTATTTGCTAAAATTCCTTATTGTTTCTAAATCTGTGACGAGGGGGTACGGTCTTTGTCCTTGCAGTGTTGCTGGCAACCCGAAAACTAAAGCTACTGACGGTAAAACCGATCTACAGATCGCCTTGAACACCGCCCAGGTCGGGCGAACATTTCAGGACAGAAGTCACGTGTTCCTTCTAAAATCACGTTATTATCTAAATGTGACATACCAGAAGTCAAATATTTACTACATCGGAGGGATGGGGAAGAGAGGAAACATCGTGCAGGCTTATCCCGCCATGGAATATCGCTTCACCCCTGAGCGCATTTCAGTTACAACAGATGATGTGGTGTGTTTTGTCTGGTCTGGTAAGAGCTATTTTTCGCTTATAAATTGCCCATTGTGGGAGGGCTTTCAAAGGCTTAGATTACACAACCTCTCAACTCTGTTTTGAGCTTCAGTGTACCACCAGATGAAACAGTACGCAACATTAATGACGGACAAGAACCTAACAGAAAGTGTGGTTGCATACATGTTCATTTACTTAAGATACCAAATAACATACAGAAGAACATAGTTTATAGAACAAACTGATTATGAAGCTCAACAAATGTCTAAAAGAGTGTACAAAACTTCTTTGTTTTATGTTGAACGAACCGTGACCCTGCACATTGTTTTGTTTAAGGTGTGAGCCCAAATGTTTCTACTGGTCAGTTGCTCATATGCATTTCAATACCTTTTGTGTTTTGTGCAGGGTCGAGGCAAACGAACAAAAGAAATGGAGAACAAAAACATATAACAAAGGACTGACTGAGTTTCATAACCAGTTTGTTCTATTAACTATGAGAAGATGAGAAGAATAACTATTGAAAAGAAAAACACGAAGTTATCCCTATACCCCCCCTCCCCCGCCCTCCATACCCGAAAAAAAAAAAGAAAGAAAAAGAAAAAAAAGTAAAACATTAAAACAATACAGACAAGAATTTAAAAACTGAATAAAGACGTTGACAAAAATGGATTACAATGTGGAAACACTAACCGAACAATTATTGTTTCGCCTTGGGAAACATTGTAACTAAAAATTGTAACATGAAATTACTACATATTAATAGCAAATTGCCTTCTATCTTTACTTTCCTGTGGCGGTTTCGGAGTATATTTTAGCTAAAGAGAAAATAATGGGACAGTATGTGAATTGCAATAAAGTTATTTTTAGAAGTCACGGAAAGGGAATTCTGTTTTCCAAGTCGTCCGCAAACATCTTCCCATGTCCGCAAACATCTTAATTTCACTGAGGAAAACCATACTGAGATCATGACACATTAAACGATACATGTTGGCGCGCTTCGATAAAGTTCCGATGACGTACAACTGATTGTTAGCGGACGTCTTAGAAAACTGACTTCCGTTTCACACAACGTTTAAAGGTGGTCAGACACGAGGGGTCATGTAGCAGGGACATGTCGCAGCGACATGTAGCAGCGACAAAAATTTGTGTAGTACACACTGAGGGACGTGTAGCAGGGACATGCGGCGGGGACATGTAGCAGGGTCAAAATCATAGCGCTTGCACACACATGAAAATGTTGCAGGGACATGTCTCAGGGACATGTTGCAGCGACACGTACCCTCGTGTGAACTGATACTTTCATAATTGTGCAACACCAATTTTGGGGACATTTTGTCCCCGCGACATGTCGCACGGAGTTCAACTTGTTGAACTTCATGGGACACGTCGCGGGGACAAAATGTCCCCAAAATTGGCGTTGCACAATTGTGAAAGTATCAGTTCACAGGAAGGGACGTGTCGCTGCAACATGTCCCTGAGACATGTCCCCGCAACATTTTCATGTGTGTGCAAGCGCTATGATTTTGTCCCTGCTACGTATCCCCGCTGCACGTCCCTGCTACATGTCCCTCAGTGTGTACTACACATTTTTTTTCTCGCTGCTACAGGTCGGTGCGACATGTCCCTGCTACATGACCCCTCGTGTCTGACCACCTTAAAAATCAGTTAAGTGAAATTTACGTATGCCAGCCAGCGCCCTAATTTTCACCCTCTGTCATCTTATTTTCCCTTGTCAGGACCTAAGGCTTACTCTTCTATTTTCGTTTTCATTTTTTAGGTTCAAACAATAACCAAAACAACGCTGGAGAAGGAAGAGCGCGTAAGAAACAAAATATTTTTTCGATATCTTTTGCCGTGGAATAGTAGGAGAAGACGAGTTAATTTCATACATTAACTCAATCATTTAGTATATGGTATTTACATCAATTTCCGTTTCAGGTACGGATCGAACCAACGTGTGCTGGGTAAAGGAAGGATGCAGTTCTCTCAAACCCAAAGCTTGTTCCAGCTTGCCTCTTGAAGTGGTTGATCACGTGGATGAATTTGACGCCAATAAGTTGAATCTGCACCTCAACAAAGGGTGTTACAGCGGTAGTAACCTGCAGGCTCAGCTTGACAACGCACCAGCCTCCTGCAACCCGCCGTGTTTCCGCATCACGAAGCCTGGGGAGTACTGTTACATGAGCACGCGCAATAACAACTTCTCCAACCGACGTCACATGGGACAGATCACAGTCACCGCGTCTCCTCAGTAACCGAACTTGCTAATAGTTAGTGTAGTAAAAACCGTTATATTTGTTATAATCTTTGGTGTAACGGGAAAGGATAAGACGGCTTGTTGCTGTCATAACTAAAAAAGATAAACCGTTGTAATAAGCAAATAATCACACGTACCCGTTGTTGTAACTCGCACGATAATCAGAATCATAAAGATAACATTTATCTATTTTTTACTTGTCAGAGGTTCCTGGAAATTCGTTTTGGTTATTTTGGGGTAAAAAGTTGAGCATGCACGTGGACTTTGGTGAAAATTGCTTTGTTCCCTGAATAGCCAAGCCACCAAGTCAAAGTCTATATAAACTATACTAGTAGTAATAATCACAGATTAAAAGAGAGTAGTACGCCGCTCTTTCAAGGTCTTCTCTGGTTTGCTGAGAAAACAATAGAACAACAACACAACAATGGACCCTAGCCCTGAAAACAATAGAGCTGCGTGATACCCAGGTCCAATGAAATTAGAGGTTGTTGTGAGCTGCGTCGTATCTGATTAAAAGAGTGCGTTTGTTGCCGGGGTGGGTCTGAGCACGAGAACGAAAGCGAGGCCGAGGAGTGGGTACCAGTTTCCAACCGAGGTGCTCATGAAAAATTTGCAGAGTGGCTACATTTAATTTTGGCGTTGACCAAAATCTCTAAAAAGCCTGCCTTCACGAGATTAGGAAGCGTTCTCCTATCGTCGAATACGATAAGAATTTTGGGTTAGTCTATTTAGCAGTTGACTTGTCTTGAATTTTTCTTATAAAATTACTCTTGATCAATAAACTTTTATAAATACACAGTTTTACTGACTTTTGTCGTAATAGCGTCAATATGGTACTTCCAGGAAAGATTCGATTGTCAACCAGTACACCAAGATATTTAATATAGTTTTTAGATTCAAGAGCAACATATTTTCCCTTCTCGTTATCAAAAATGTACAGTTTCGGCTGGTAAGTAACTCTTTTTTGGTAAGGATGAAATACAACGAAGTTAGTTTTGGCAACATTTAGTTGGATATTAACCAATCGTTAAGATTTTGAAATTCGGTGTTTACTGTTAGTTCCAAAGACTTTAAATTTTTATCAGCAAAAAGAATGTTTGTATCATCAGCAAAGAGATAAAACCTTACGTTTAGAGGACGATAAATGAATAATGTCGTTAATATACAGTAAAAAGAGTAGTGGGCCAAGGACAGATCCTTGAGGGACACCACAAGTTATTTTGGCTTTTCCGGATAAATGAGGTCCAATCTGGGTTGACTGTGTACGATTTTTTTCAGTAAGCATAACGAAAACCAGTCATTAATAATTCCACGAAAGCCATGCGCCATAATAATTTAGTTTGTCAAGCAAAATATTATGATCAACAGTGTCAAAAGCTTTTTTGAGGTTAATGAATACTTCACATTAAATGAGTCCTTGATTCGTATTAAATTGTATCGCATTTACAATGTCTAATACTGCATGCTGAGTCGAGTGGCTTTTACGAAACCACTTGACATAGACTCATCAGTAAATACAATTAAAGGCATCAGTAAATATAAAGGCAAAGCTTTCAGAGATTCAGGAGAATATAATGTGTCCCGCTGAAACTTAGGGCCGCCAAACACTGACGTAAGTCAATTCAATTAAATAAATATTAATTCCTCGCGAAGGGAGGGCCGAAGGCCCGAGCGTAGCGAGGTTAATAAATTTGTCGTGCCTCGGGAGCTAAGTCGCGCGAATTCGAGCGAAAAATATATTTATATTCACATATATATATATATATATATATATATATACATATATATATATATATATATAGTTGAAGATGTCCTGCAGTTGCCTGGCAACAGCGCAACGTGAGACAGCGGTACTACTTCATGTAAGCCTACAGAGAAGCATGGTAAACAAAGATGGCGGACGATAAACGGTACGCGAACCATCGAAAGGACCTTTTACCAACGTATTTGATTTAAAAGAAGACGAAGTGGAATGGCGAAAAGCCTCATACGCAAATCGAGACGCCACCAATATTTTCTAATCCGCAATAAAAAAGTTGCGGATTCAAAAATATCCGGATACGTGTGGACGGGGCCTTAGGCCGTGTTCTATTGGGATCAACCATTTTCGGATGGTTGGGTTGGTTGGATGTTTTTCCTGTTCTATTGGGAAAAAACCGTTTTCGGTTGGTTTGGTTGATCAACCATTTCAACCAGCTCTGAACCTGGTTGAAATGGTTGAAATGGTTGAAACCGAAAATGGTTAAAAAGTGTTCTATTGGGACACCTCAACCAAATCAATCAAAACCGGTTTAGGTTGAAACGGTTGATCCCAATAGAACACGACCTTAGTAGCATTTGATCTCCTTCTCTAGCTGATCCCACTCCTCAGTTCTTATCGTTAGTAGCTGTCATAATTGCCGTAACTGAGTTTTTGAAGTGTATTTATTTATTTACTTACAGGTTTATTCACTGCTGACCAAAAGCTGACCAAAAATACTGCGCAGTTTACAAGACAGAATCCTCAAGGAACCAGAAGGGGCTTGGAAGTCCCCGAGGAGCGTGATTACTATCCCTACTGGGGCCCCTCCCCGTGGAAGGACATTGCCATTATGGTCAGCAACAAAGAAACAGAAAAGGTGATGAAAGACTATGTCAACAGCCAGGAGTTTCATGAAAAATGTAAGTTTCCACCCCCCTTTCCCCTTCCCCTACGGATATATAGGTTTCCGTTAGTATAGTTCAGGCTAAGATTGTGTTGGCCCGGATTCAGCGCAGTTTAGTTTGGATTACACGGAATCTCAAATGTTGATTCGACTGGTTTCAAATGTCGTGCCAAATTCAAACTTTATTTTGTAATAATGGGATTGAATTGAAACATGGGCATGTAGGCTCGTTATTATAATTAATATTTATTTACTTCAAGGGTTATGTATCATGAAGAATGGTCTCAGTGGACAGTCAAACTGCCCAAGAATTCTACCTCGCAACAGACCAAGCGAATACTGTGTGGCTAGCTACATCTCCAAAGAATCATGTGAGAACGGCGGAGGAAGGTGGACCAAAGTTCATATAAACTACAAAGAAACGCTCTCAAATAACTCTGAGGCATGTGCTAGTGTCCAGACTGTCAAAGGGGTAGCTTACGAGCCCCACACAATAACTCAAGGTTCAGATAAGGACCAACAAGATCTCGTGAAAGTAGATAAACCCGAGGTGATCTACGCTCCTTCCACTGTTGTCAACCACAATGGAATGAATATGCAAGGGAAGTTCTCTTCGTACAAATGGAAAGTTCCGTACTTTCCCTCCCAAAAAATTCAGCGCTGTGTGTTGAGGATAAGGTAAGTTGATGGTCAATGACGAATACATAAATAGCCGTTCAGAGCGTAAATCTTGCGGTTTTAAAGCTGATAAAGTGCAATGCTATGGAAACAACGGTGAAGCGCCAACGTTGAAAAACAAAATGGCTGACAGCCGGTTTGCTTTATCAGAAAAATGTCATTGAATATCTCAAAGAAAGTGTGAGAAAAGAAAAAGAGTTTGAAATGTACGTAAACATGGTTGAATGTCTTTCAAAAATGGGTGGATGAAATTAAAAAGTTAACCATAAGCTTACAGGGGCACCCAACGAATCTGTTCCTCACTTCATCTGTTCCCCTGCGGAATTCTTGCTGGCTGGCAAAATATTCTGTACATATTTTTTTAATTACCATTTGTGCACTGGTTGACTTGAGAAAGGAGTCACAAGAACAAATTGTGCTGGCTATTAAACTTGAGCTGATCGAAAAGAAACTGGATCGAAGAAAATCGGAGGACACTGGGGCTTAAAAGGGTTCAGCTTCGTAGTAACAAATTTAAGCAGTACTGTAGAGATATCCGTCCCGAACAGGTTTAGTTAGAGGCGGCAGTAAATGTACAAAACAATAAACAAAAAGCTTCAAATAATTTGCCATTAATGTTTCATTAGTTTCCAATCCCCTTTTGGTAACTTATTATTATTGTTTTTTCATTTATTCATTTTTTTAATTGCTGGCTGGGAATTTCCCTATGCGTTATGCTCGGAAAAAGAAACGTAGAACAACACCTGAAAATGCTTTTATATCATTTATTTTAGTTCAGTTTGAGTAAAATAATACATTTTACCAAAGATTGTTCGTTGGGTGCTCCTGAGCTTACGACTCGAGTACTCTTGAGAACTCATATATCAGTAAATATGTAGGCTTCTACCTTTGTTGTCTTGCACTCTGTTGTTTCGTTGTTTTACGTCACTCGTGAGTTTGGCAGGTTTTTACACCGAGGACGATCCCAAATTTGACTGAGATGTTATTCTATTTTGCCGTGCGTCTGTTCATTTGTAGATCACAGATGACGTCAAAATGTGCTAAGAACAAAAAAGATGGTCAATTCAACGAGCCTCAAGCGTGTTGCTCGCTGATGTTCTTACCACATTGTGACGTCTTCTGTGGGTATATACTTCATTGTAACACACCATATAGGGATCCTATCATATAGGGATCCTACCCTTCTGTGATCTATAACTGGACATAACAGACGCGCGCATGTGTATGCGGATGAAGTTGTAAATAAAGGCATTCGCCATTATTGAGCAGTACTTGGGTAGTCCAGTAGTTTCGTGCGATACTGTTTATTATTCTGTACAAGGTGGTTCTAACTTTTGAGTCAGTAGAAGAAATCCGGCACTTAACGCTTAAGTATGACTGGTCAAATAAAACTTGTTAAGCAGCAAGGTACGCTATTTCTGTATGGTGCTGTACGTTTTTCAATAGCAATGCAAACAAATCATAATTTTGAGAGGGTTTTAAATTTTTCAATATCTTGGCCAAAATAATTTAATGATCAGTTTAAGTTACGTGGACCTCTTTTTCGTTTATCTTATGACAGGTACAACATTACGACGGACGATGCCCCGAGGTCTTTTGATGCTTCTAATAACGACGAGTAAGTGCTGCCATTAGAGCAATTTTCGATATTGATTGTCGTAAGACTAAAACCAAACTATTTACTCTGGCCAGTTACAACAGACGCAGACAACCTAATGAACCAATCAGCACTCGAAGCAAATACATGTAGCGAGCGCAAAGCGCGGGAAAACGCGTGTGAAAAAGTCACGATTGGTTTTAGTTTTACTTCTGATTGGTCGAGAAAGTGACGAGAGCATTTTCAATCCCAAAGCCATGCAATCGCCTAATTATTGTCGACACTCAATTGAAAACCGCTCTTGTCCAAAAAGCGACCATTTTTAGTGCTAAAACGCACGATCTTATGAATCAGATGTTGTCATTTTTATTGACTCGGCTAGCCGCAAATATATAAATATATAATCGTTATAAGAACAATATTGTGCACGTCGAACCTTGTTTTCATATGATAGCAACACTGTGACAGATGTTTTCAGGGATGCCGCTGCGCGCCCAGTAGAAGAAGATTTAGGAATCATCGCCCAGAATGCCACGACACATCCGGGACCTTCGTACGGTCCTGGACCCAGTGGTTCAAAAGGTGGATAGCTCTATCCACCGGAAAAATCACTATACAGTGGATAAGTATTTAAAAAATCCCTTGTGTTATTCACCGGAGAGCTATTTAGCGCTATCCACCTTTTGAACAACTGGGGCCAGAGCGCTAATCTGAAAAGCTCCTGGACGGAAAAGCGGTCTTGTTAGGGTTAGGGCCTAATTATTGACTTAATCGCACCTTGAAATTTACTTCAAACTTCAAATCGTTTGATTGGCAGCAGTTGAATTTTGGGAACAGATCCAAGTATTGTCAAAGTTATATATCTGTTGACCAATCACAGCCGACTAGTTCTGAACATGCAAATTCAAGTTATGCCGCCGGCACGTCCAAAAATCGGAGACTGTAAGTACATGTCGCAAAAAAAACAATGACATTCTGGGTGATGTGAAATTCCTGCGAGACCAACCGTTACAATTTGATTTTCAGACTCAAGAATGACCCTACAACTCTTGCAGTGGATGGCAGTACTAAGCTACAGCTAGCCTTAAACACCGCTCAACTCGCTCGTACCTTCCAGGACAGAACACACGTGTTTTACGTGAAGCCGAGACCCGAGAGCATAAAAAACTCTAAAGTTGTTTACATTGGAGGAATGGGAAAGAGAGGAAACATTGTGCAGGCTTATCCCGCCATGGAATATCGCTTCACTCCTGAGCGTTTAACGGTTACCACCAATGATGTGTTATGCTTCGCCTGGTCAGGTGAGTCTGCGGTCTAGTCAATGAAAGCATGGGTGAATCAGCTGGTCCAGGATGCTGGCTTTCTTGACCTCATGGATCGTGCATTTTTCACAGTGGTCGTCACTGTCGTCACTCAATGCTCAAGATCTTTTAATGTCTTATTTTATTGATTTATTTTATTATTATTATTATTATTATTATTATTATTATTATTTATAACATCGTAATTTTAAATACGCGACATTCGCAATCTCGTTCCCAGGGTCCGCTGTTTTCAGCGATATCATGATGTAGATAAAGAGAGAGGACCCTGGGAACGAGGTTGTCGTGAATGATGGTCCGATGTTATAATTTCCAAGATCTCCGGTCTCGGGGAAAAAAAACTCCGAAAATTTAGGAATACATTTTGAGCTTATCTACTTTGATGGAATTTCCGGAATTGCGGAAATTTTTGTGTCCCATTCACGATCTGTTTCGGGCCTAGCCTCTCAGGCTACCTGACGTGATAGGATGAAGGCTCGTGATACCCCGGCATACCCGTGGAAACAGAACTCACGATTCCAAGTATTCTTTAACCGTTCAAGAGAAAATGGTCTAAGAGAATAGAATCCCGTGTTCCATGATAATTTATTTTTAATTTTACATTGGCTTGTGCCATGCTGTGAAGGTTATTTGTATTCTCGCTTTCATGACTGCACGGTCTCTATTCCACAGAGATCAGGTGCTATATATTATTAGGAGCTTATTGGGTAATAAGCTCCTGATATTATACAGCTCTCATGCATTATCGCTGCAAGTACTTTGCTTGTACAGCGAAGGCGATATATAAATCACGCTTTGTGTGACAGGCTGTCATGAAATCGACACTGACACCGGCCAACTCTAAGATTACGTGACGTCATCCAAACTGATCAATCACGCCTCCACGCAGTATGAGACCGAACAAATAATACTTTAAAATAATTTTCATTGTATCTGTTCTGATTGGAGCCGGAAATTTTGACTGAATGGAAAGTGCCCTTAGCCTAAGAATTGGTCTAAATTTTGCATTTCTTGTCTACAGGATCTAACAACAATCCAAATAATGCTGGGGAAGGACAAGCACGTAAGAATATTTTTAATATTACTATAAAATGATATCCTTTTGTTTATGTTATCTTATTCGCCGTATGCAGCTCGTTTATTTTAATTGTATGATTAATTTTAGGTTCGGACAGAACAAACGTGTGCTGGGTAAAGGAAGGATGCAGTTCTCTCAAACCCAAAGCTTGTTCCAGCTTGCCTCTTGATGTAGTTGATCACGTGAAAGAATTTGACGCCAATAAGTTGAATCTTCACCTCAACACTGGGTGTTACAGCGGTAAAATGAGCGACCTGCAGGCTCAGCTGAACAACGCACCAGCCTCCTGCAACCCGCCATGTTTCCGCATCACGAAGCCTGGGGAGTACTGTTACATGAGCACGCGCAATAACAACTTCTCCAACCGACGTCACATGGGACAGATCACTGTCAAATGAACTGATACACATTTATTGTAACTTGCATGGGTATAACAAATAAAACATTTGTTGAATACACTTATTTTACTCAAGATAACGCATGCGCTGTGATTGGTTAACCCTTTCACTCCCAAGAGTGCCAAACATTAAAATTCAAATAAAATCCCAAATTTCATTTTGTAAAATATGAAAAAACAAATGGTACCATGCAAAAGTACTGCCGAAGAGGTTTCATTTGAATGGTCACACCATAGGATTTCATCAATAGACTCAAAAGTTAGAACAAATGGTACCATGCAAAAGTACTGATGAAGAGGTTTCATTTGAATGGTCACACCATAGGATTTCATCAATAGACTCAAAAGTTAGAACAAATGGTACCATGCAAAAGTACTGCTGAAGAGGTTTCATTTGAATGGTCACACCATAGCGTTTCGTCCACAGACTCAAAAGTTAGAACAAGAGAAAGTCATAACATGACAAAGTCATAGCATGTCTCCATAATTAACTCTGGGAGTGAAAGAGTTAATAGCTATTGACTATTGTACTGTTGCGGTAACTAACTTACTTATCCCCGTTATGTCTGGTGGCAGTGGTGTGATTTATCGGTGCAATAAATCTCTTGGGATGTTGGGAAAATCGCTTTAAAAGCTTGTAAATCTGACTCGCCTTTGGCGGCTTGATTCACAGTTCTTCTCGCGTTTTTCTAACATCCAGGAAGTGGGGCGGAGACCCTCAAACAAGTTTTCGTCTCTTGGAGTATTATTTTTTGGCAAGATAAGGGGAGGGAGGGGGAAGGGGGAAAGGGGGCGCTTTCCCCTAGATCCACCACTGAGAATAACCCGGTTGATAACAATAAACAGTCGACTGTTTTCAAACCGTTTACAATAAAATGAAAATTTGATGGAAATATTTTGCTAAAAAAAGGAGTGTTGACCTGGCAGGGTCTACCCTGCGAACCGGTGAGTTTTACATAGAAAAATAGTTAAAAAGTAAAATCAGGAAAGGACCGCAAACGATAATGCTGTTAACGATACGTTGGATCTGCAAGAGACCTGTGTAAAGTCTGCTCGCAGGGTAGGCAGGATCTTACTGCCTCTAATGGGCAGAATTTTTAAAAACGCCCCCAAAATAAATCCAGAATTTCAAACAAAAAATTCTTTCCCCAGGAATCATTACACTAATCTCTTACTCAGATCTCAGACTCAGCTAGACTCGTGTTTGGCTGGGAGATCTGGAGAGAGGTAGTGACACCCTTCTTTCAGGCAGCTTGTCTCGTCGCCAAGAAGCAATGTACAGTTTCAGTCGTTGCATGCAAGACCAGTTTCACGAAAGACTGCCTCTACTCCGTCACCTTTTTCCCGTGTCTGACCTCCCCCCCCCCCCCCCCCCCTTTCCCGTCATTGCAATCTGGGAAGGCCCCCTGTATGGGCTTTCTCGTGACTTTTCTGTGATTCTTGCAAGAAGTACAACTCGCCTTGAGTGGGGTACCACGGGGAGGGGAGTTTGTGGGGGAGGGGGTGGGGATGCACGTGAAAATCATTGACTGACTAAGCTTTAGAAGCGAGTTCAAACAATTATTTATTTAAGTACAATCCAAGGTATAAAAAGCCAGCTCGGCAAGAATAAAATCCACGTAAAACATTGCTTACCCGGGCCTCCCCGAAGGGGCAAGGTACTGGCCCGGTTCATTTTACAGAGATCTGGGTCCGAGAGAATAACGTGATCAAAACATCAAAACATGGCTGCCACTATAGACGCTGAATGGGGCAGGTGGCCTCGATATTTCCGTTGATATTAGCGTAAAAATGGCTCCTTTTACAAAGAGATACGCGAAGTTCACGGGAATAGCTACCCTTGCAGTTGCCAGTTTATACGTGATAAAGAAGTACGGCCCATGTGTCGGTCGAAGGATCTTGAACAAACTACAATTAAATCACAACAGCAAGGCAAGGCTGTTGGTAGAGCCTTCTTTGAATACACAGTCAAAGGTTAAACGACGAACTGCTGCTTTAGATTACGAATTCCTTTGCCAAGCATGGAAGCTGTTAAAAATACTTTTTCCTGGTGTTTGGACGAAGCAAGTTGGTTTGTTGGTTCTTCATTCTCTTTGCCTTTTTATAAGGACATTTCTGTCGATTTACGTGGCAACTCTCGATGGCCGTATTGTGAGGTCGGTGGTCCAGAAAAATGTGTTGAAATTCGTTTTGCTACTTGCCAACTGGATTGGCGTGGCTATTCCAGCAACGTTCATAAACAGTATGATTCGATATCTGGAAAGCAAACTGTCCCTTGCCTTTCGTTCAGAGCTTGCGAATCATGCCTACGAGAAGTACTTCTCTAACCAAACCTACTATCGTGTCGGAAACTTAGATGGCAGAATGGCGAACGCAGACGAATGTCTGACAGAAGATATTCGAATGTTTTGTAGTTCAGTAGCTCATCTTTACTCTCATCTAACCAAACCGTGCCTGGATGTCTTTGTGATTTGCTGGACGCTGGATGGAATGGCAAGGAAAAGGGGAACTTCATGGAAAATCCCTGTGTCCATAGCAGCTGTGGTGATTTATTTAACTGCCGAAATTTTAAGGAAGTTGAG